>CAXKVW010000027.1:0-512065 GCA_964058825.1 Carex arenaria | reverse complement strand
AAAAAAAAAGAGCTTTCAGCTTCTAATTAATTAACCATATATATGTGAGAAGTTTTCACTTCAGCTAGTAAAAAACTAGGACTGGCTCAACATTAATTGTAACAAGTTTTAATTCGAAGCATTAAACCCATGCATAAAATCAAAGACAAAAGGCAAGTATACCAATATATATATATGATAATAGAGAAACAAAAAATAAAAATAGTCAACAATATATATATATATAGTCCGTAATATATAGCAAGCAAATTGACTTACACAAGTATTGAATAGGTGGCAAATTGACTTACACCTCCACTATATCCCCCTCGTTTAGGTGGCTCCATGCTTTCCGGGCCTATGTTTTTTCTTAAATAGAGAGAGGCGATGATACTGAAAAGGAAGCTTTCAATGAATTGCATAAGTACACAATTTTGACTTGGTAAATACGCACAAATCTCAGTGCAAATTCGGTTTAGTTCAAAGGGCTACATTCCTGCGTAGAGGACGCCAGGGTCCTCCAGAACTATCCAGAGCTAACAGGTCTAAGGATCAATCACCATAAGAGCACCTTTGTCCCCATAATGATACCCGCATGCAATGTAACTCATACTATCCTCTCGACCTTCTCAACTACCGATCAAGTATTTGTACCTACTACTTACGATAAAAAAAAAATAAGAAAAATACAGTACCAGCCAATGCTTGAAGCCATAAGGAGGAAAATGGAAGACATCCAACTTCCTATCTTATGAAGGTAGGATAACCTTGATAAAAGGTGTCTTATTCGCAATACCATTACACTACAGGCAGGTTTTAGGGTGTCCGTGGGAATTATTAAGCACGTCGACATAATTCAAAGAAATTTTCTTTGGAAAGACAATGTAACATGCAGGTGTATTAATTGTTTAGTTAACTAGGAAAAAGTATGTGCACTGAAAATTAATGGGGTCCTGAGGATCATTGATCTCCGTTGTCAAAACGATACATTGGAGGGGAATCTTCACCCATTTCAACTTCAGCCAAACAGGCGGTAGCAGCATCACAGAGGCGTGGACCCTAGGTCAGAGGCGAATCTAAAGCCATTCAAAAGGTGGCTAAGTCAATAATTTTTTTAGTGTTCCGTACCTGGTCTACTGGAATCTAGTAGTTTGTACATTGATATTTTTAGGAGAAATTTCAATTATACCCCTCAGAAACTTCAAAATTATGTATATCTCCCTCTAAAGTTCATAATATCATATTTATCTTTCTAAATTTCAAAAACTCATAAATTTATCCATTTTGTTGTCTTTTCTATTTAAACTCATTTTAATTTCATAAATACCTATTTTATCCTTAATTAATTATGTATCATGTTTAAAAAAAATGTTAGCCTTCTAATTAGTCAGTTTTTTGGAGAGCGAATGAGTAATTTCTATACTTCTTACGCTTACATAGTAATATTCAGGTATATGCTTGTGTAAGCATCACAAATAGAGAAATTACCTATTTGTCCTTGAAAATTGACTAATTAGAAGACTAATATTTTTTAATGCATGCTATGTATTTTTCCTCTTTTAATAAAGGGTAAAATGGGTATTTAAAAAATACAAATAAGTTCTAATAAAAAAGATAATAAAATGGGTAAGTTGTTGATTTTTTTTTTATTTTTGAAGGGTAAATATGTTATTATGAACTTTAGAGGGGGAAATAAGTAATTTTGAAGTTTTTGAGAGGTATAAATGAAATTCCTCCTTTTTAATAGACGTTTGGACGAAGGAATGTTATATTGATCCTTTTCGATGGTTTGTATCTCTTTTTTTTTATATATATGAAAGACCCTTAGGCGTTTAGTATAGAGTATTTTTATAGACGTTTGTATCTATCATTGATTCATGAACCCCTTGTAATACAATCATAAGCGTGACGCTTGGCAGGTTAAGTTTTGCCTATAGAACACTATTGTATTTGCCTATAGAACACTATTTTATTTTTGAAGGGTAAATATGTTATTATGAACTTCATGAACCCCTTTTTAATAGACGTTTGGACGAAGGAATGTTATATTGATCCTTTTCGATGGTTTGTATCTCTTTTTTTTGTATATATATGAAAGACCCTTAGGCATTAGTATAGAGTATTTTTATAGACGTTTCTATCTATCATTGATTCATGAACCCCTTGTAATAAAATCATAAGCGTGACGCTTGGCAGGTTAAGTTTTGCCTATAGAACACTATTGTATTGAAATTACTTATTGGTGATCAAAATTCCAAAATCATTTGTGAAAATACTCTCAAGTCGACTAATTTATTACGCACACTAGTGGAAAACGTACTTTTAGTATCGGCCCATCAGGGTCGGACATAGCTTAAAAGCAGTACTGATATATTTTTAATATGATTTGTGATATAGTAATTGATATAGTATGCAAGCCAATTTCCTTTAAGACTATGCTCCACAAACGCAGCTCAAAGAGGAAGAGGAAGGAAGAGTCCAAGCGCAGCTCCTCTCGCTACAATGAAACTTACACTTTGATTTGAGGGTACGAATTTGAGAATTTTGTATAGCGTCTTCTCCTCTCCGATTATCTTCTTTTGGAGTGGGTGAACAGTGTGGGCAAACTCCGTTCCTTCCCTTTAATGAAGGGGATTTTCCCTTTTTTTGGAGCACACCTTAAACACAAACTAAACAAAATAATCTAATATAATAAAGGGAATTTAAATATATTGTCTAACAAAGGGGGGCAGTAGGGCTTTGGGACAGAGAAGAGGGTTCTTTTGGGAATAATGCAGATTTGGTTATCACATAAGAAGATGATAGTGCAATTTTGCATTGAGATTTCAAGAGAAAGTATACACTCAAACCTATGCAATGGCGGAGCTAGCATATCACAAGGGTAGGCAACTGCCTATCTCTAGATTTGAAAATTTTAATAGGACATGTATAAATTGCTGCCTCTGTGTACTCTTAAATTGAAATTTGCCTACCCATGTACTCTTAACAGCCTAATTTCCAGTCCATTCTTCTTCAGTTATTTATTTTTTATATTGATTATTCTCTCTCCATGTCATGTCCTTTTTCTGTCGGACCTAGATCTTTTTTTTTATTTTTAGTTTTGAGCTGTTAGGGAAGAAGGTCCCTTCGGCCCATCTAGACTCAGTGTTTATAATTATAAACCATCAACAGACTTCTTAAAGGTTCTCCGTTCAACCTTTCTTTTTTGTATTCTCCATTTTATGTATAAATAGTCACCTCCATTTATCTTGTTTTTGCATTTTATGATTGCTTTTTGAATTGTTTTATCTATTTTTTTTCTTTATTTTCATTTCTTTTCCCTTATTTTCCTTCTATATACTTTTTATAGGGATGAAAAGTATTTTATTTATCAATTTTTTCAAAAAAATTATTACAAAACATGCTTCTGCCAAAAACAATTTTGATTTTCCGATCCGATCTAACCGATGCCGAACGATTCATCCTTCCACGGTCAAGTGACCGATTCCGATTCTAATTTTTCCTTCTATGGTACCAAGTCCATAAAGATTTTTGCCTACCCCTGACAAAAATTCTAGCTACGCCACTGAACCTATGTATGATTTCCTTAAGATGAATTTTTTTTTTCGTTAGCTTATCGGTTATGGGTTTGAGTATGAGTAAAACATCTGGTTGGATTGTTCCAGGTTGTACCAAATGGTTGAGATCCAAACTGAAATATTATGTTACCTCAGAGGATGCAGACTCGGCAGAAATAAATGAAAACAAAACAGGT
This sequence comes from Carex arenaria, assembly GCA_964058825.1. Lineage (NCBI taxonomy): Eukaryota > Viridiplantae > Streptophyta > Magnoliopsida > Poales > Cyperaceae > Carex > Carex arenaria. The sequence goes on along the minus strand of CAXKVW010000027.1, from coordinate 508,332 downwards.
GTTGATATTGAATTTGTATAACCTAAGGTAACAGGATATTTCCGTTTGGATCCAGAACGTCCAAACATAATCTGCACGAATATTGAAGGGGCCAGATTGGCTTGAATTCTGACTGGACGGTTCAAATGTAAATGGAAATATTGTGTTACCTCAGAGGATATGGATTTGGTGAATTGGAACAACATTCATCAAATGGTGCAAAATGAAACTCATTTGTAGGAACATATATTGTTTTATATATATAACCACTTTTTCTTGCTTTTCAAATTACATACTAAGGACACTAATTCAAAAAATTAAAATAGGAATTTTGATGGGTACAGTAGCCATTAACCCAAACTAAAAAATGTGGAGGACAACCAAAGAATGAGAATGTTTCAATGACCGTTGACTTGACTTTCGGGTCAATATATTCGACATGTTCAAATGCAGCTAATGCCCACTAGCTAAGAGGTTGTCAAGGTCTGAGAGCTATATATATAGTTTTGATAGAGTCTGAGAACTATTATAAAGAAGGTGTCTAACTGTCTGTCCATAAAATTTAGCATTAGCAGTAGTTGACCACATCGAGACGTGCTATAGAAATTAAGGTAAGAATAGAGGCTACGAATGCCTCAATTGAGAAAGATACTACTGTACTATACCAGAGCTGGTACCAACAAAGATCGAGCGCTGAGGTTCCAAATGAGGTTAGCACTAGTGCAATTGTCAAAGATGAGAAACTGAACTTGAAAAGTGAAGCAGAGGAGGATCTTGAGTGGGATAAAATACAAAATTTAGGAAAGTTAGGAGACAATATTAACCATTGACCTAATTATCCTTCTTCTAAATGGAGGTTCTCTTTTAATCTACCCTCATTCTAAAGGAATATTATATCAGACCTTGGTTGACATCAGAAAATGCAAAGCCCAAGTAGGAAGCTATCTAGATTCAATATCTTCTCCATATGGCGTTTCTTAGATGCAGGAATTGGAACAACATTCACCAAAAGGTGCAAAATGAAACTCATTTGTAGGAACACATATTGTTCTATATATACAACCACTTTTTCTTGCTTTTCAAATTACATACTAAGGACATTAATCCTAAAATTAAAAATGATGAAAATTTTGATGGTTACAGTAGCCACTAACCCAAACTAAAAAAATATGGAGTACCAAGCTAAGAATGAGAATGTTTCAATGACCATTGACTTGACTTTCGGGTCAATATATTCGACATTTTCTAATGCAGCTAATGCCCACTAAGAGGTTGTCAAGGTCTGACAGCTATATATATATATAGTTTTGATAGAGTCTGAGAGCTATTATAAAGAAGGTGTCTAACTGTCTATCCATAAGATTTAGCATTAGCAGTAGTTGACCTCACAAGAAGTTCTGTTGACCACATCGAGACATGCTATAGAAATTAAGGTAATCTATTCATGATTTCTGTGATCTGTTTAGAATTAGCTTTCTTTTTTCTTTTTCTCAGGGGTAGATGCCTAATAGCTAGCAAAATTAGAACAATTAGTTGAGTTTTAACAATTTCTTATTTCTTTTCTATGCTTCTGATCAGGTTGAATTGCAGCTAGTTGAGTTTTGATGGAAGCACATAGTAATGCTGATAAGGTGTTTGTTGCATTGCCTGAGATATATGAAGACGGGTTATCTGTTTTGTTTTGGGTTCTTAGTTATTTCCCTCAAGATAAAACTAAAATCATCATCACTCATATCACCGGTTTGTAGCTCATAGCACCTTTGATCTCCGTTTTCAACATTACAAACTAATTTAATTATCTTTTCTTAATTGTTTTAATATTTTTCAATTGCAACTTTAGTAATCATGATACCAGTGAGAGAGAGATTTCAATTTGTTGTGTACTGTTAATTCTGATTGTATATAAATAATTATGTCAAAACAGGATTATTTGAGGTTCCTCCTTGGCTAATTGACAGGGATTTGGTTCTGAATAAGTATCTTACACTCTGTACTGCATACGAGGTGCATTTTAACTTGGCTAATTTCCTCTTTTGTTTCCCAAGAAAAGAGGGATTTTAGAAGCAGAATAATAATATATAGATATATTTAACATTTCGTTTTGTTCATAGTTTCAAGCCGAGACATTGGTCCACAAAGCAGATGATATTGCCGAAGGAATTGTGCAAGTCATTGCAATACATGAAATCAAGAACCTTGTCATGGGTTCAGCTGCAAATAGGTACTGGCACAAAATCATACAAGTACCTCAATTAGTAAATGAAAAGGGGATGAGTTATTAGCCCAAAAAATAATATGGATTACAAAAATTGTTTATAATTGCAGTGATATGACGTATCTGGCATCTGAGACAGCAAACAAAGTGAGGCAACAAGCAAATCTGTCATGCAAGCTTTGGTTTGTCTATGACGAAAACCTTATATTCACTAGGTGTATATAATTAACTTTTGAGAGTTCATTATTTTAATTTTTTCTGTACTTTAATTTACAGTTTTAAACTGTTCAAATCAAATCGACATGCTCAATATGATGCTTACTGTTCAATTAAAATAAAAATAAGCTGAATTTATAACAACCTTTCTTATAGGGAGGTGAACTCATATAACCTGACATCAACTACAACATCTGAAGTGATCAGATCCCATACTCAGGTATCATCAAGCACATCTGCCAGATCAAATAATGAGCCCACAACAGAAGAGGTGATACTGTCATTTTTTATGTTTTCATACAACTCATTTTTTAGAAAATGTATATTGGTTCATTTGATTCATATAATGATTTTTTACAACACACACACACACACACACCCACATATTTTTCCTGTAATTGTATATTACTTCATAATTTAAGACTTAAACATTGCAGAACAAGTTAGCAGAGAATTTGCAGCGAAAAGAGGAGGAAATTCGAGAGCTCAAGGAAACTTTACTTCAATTAAGACGAGAAATTGAAGACAAGGAGCATGAGAAACTCCAAAGCAAAGAAATAATTGAACAACTCAAGGCAGAGAATAACCTCCTCAAAAGCCAAAGAGATGAACATTTCACCCAGATTCTGGTTGCAAATGAGAGGAGACTTGCATTGGAAACACAAGTTTCTGATGTTCAACTCCTTGTCCAGCAGCTATTCATACAGAATGACATCCATTGTGACTCCTCTACAGCATTCAACTCTGAGTTTTCCATGCAAGAACTACAGCAAGCAACCGAAAATTTTAGCGAAACATTGAAGATTGGACAAGGTGGATTTGGACCTGTTTACAAAGGTTCTCTCCGTCGAATCATGGTAGCAATCAAGTTATTAAATTCCCCAGACCTACATGGCATACAACAATTCCAACAAGAGGTATATTTAAATTATAACATTGTTAATTAAATTTAGTGAAAATTAGTTTTTAAGATTTTTTCGTTTCATAAATCATAATTACAGATTACTATCCTCACTAAAGTGAGGCACCCGAATCTAGTAACCCTCATCGGAGCCTGCTCAGAAATGTCGGCACTTGTATATGAGTATTTATCTAATGGAAGCCTTGAGGACCGTCTCGCCTGTGCCAACAGCACCCCACCTCTGACATGGCAGGCCCGCACCCGCATCATCGGTGAGATTTGCCTTGCTCTCATTTTTCTCCACTCAAACAAGCCCCAACTAGTAATTCATGGAGATCTAAAGCCCGGAAACATTCTCCTTGACACCAATTTGGTGAGTAAACTCAGCGACTTTGGCATTTCTCGCCTCCTGAAACAACCGGAGACCAACTTAACTGCTTTTTACCAAACAAGTCATCCAGCAGGAACATTTTCATACATCGACCCTGAGTATTTATCAACTGGGATTCTGACACCAAAATCAGACATCTACTCCTTCGGCATCATTATCCTTCGTCTCATAACAGGAAATTCTCCAAGGAACATAGCAAGACAAGTGCAAGATGCAATGACAAACGGGGTCCTTTTGTCGGTGATTGATGAGACAGCTGGGGCATGGCCCTTTGAGCAAGCTATGGAGTTAACAAAGATAGCACTAAGATGTGCTGAGGTTTCTAGAAGCCAGCGGCCTGATCTTGTTAATGAGGTGTGGGCAGTGGTTGAACCCTTGATGAAGACTGCTTCTACTTATGTGGAACCACATAATCATGGAGAAGAGAGCATACCATCACACTTCATATGTCCAATAAATCAGGTAATAAAACAGCTGATTTTTATGTGCACAAATCTCAAAATAATTCAACAGTTGGATTTGGAAAAGCAGAAATTTTAGGGTACTATTCACACTGGGAAGGATCACAGCAGATGTGAATTCTTCCTCCCCCCCTCCAATTTTTAGTGTTTCTTACCTCAATAGCTAATTTATCAAATTAGTTGAATGAAAAATATAGAACGGGTAATTTATTAATTATATTTGTTATTTGTGTTGTAGGAAGTGATGCAGGATCCTTGTATTGCAGCAGATGGGTTCACATATGAAGGAGATGCAATAAAACAGTGGCTCAGAACAGGGCACACCACATCTCCGATGACCAACTTGCCACTTCCAAATGGCAATCTGATTCAAAATCGAATGCTTCGATCTGCTATTCAGGAATGGCTTCAGCAGCACCCACAATCTTAATCTATCATTCAGTTTAAGGTGTACTGAAATTTGCTAATTATGTCTTCTTCTTTTTTCCTCTTGCCGAGTTTGAGTGACAATATTGGAAAATTTGTTTTTTTTTTCTCTCTTGCCAAGTTTGAGTGACAATATTGAAAATTTTTGTTTTTTCTTCCCCACTCTTTCCCTCTCTATTCTTTGTTTAAGTAAAAAAAATGCAAATGTGATCCGAAAAAATAACATTACATTTATTGTTAACGATGTGTATAAATATAAAAAGTAAAACAAAAATCAAAATATTACATTTAAAATGTACTGTTGGATATTCTCTCTAAAAAAAAGTGTATTGTTGGATATAGAAAGAGCATACTTTGAAAATCTGTATTGTTAATTTTGCTGTGATTAGTGTAATAAAAAAATAAACAGAGATGGAAAACTTTTGTATGTGTTTTATATTTATTAAAATTTGGCTAATGAATTTCTAAATATTTATTTTCAAACTTAATTAAGAAAATCTCGGATACAAATCCACCACTTTTTTTAAACTATTATAATAATGACGTTTTATTTTATTATTGTGTTTTACACTTCAAACAATAAAAACTAGCTATGAATGAGAATGTTTCAATGACTTTGGGGCCAATTAATGGGACCTTTTCTTGCTCTCTCTCTCTCTCTCTCTCTCCAGACTTTTTTTAAACTATTATAATAATGACGTTTTATTTTATTATTGTGTTTTACACTTCAAACAATAAAAACTAGCTATGAATGAGAATGTTTCAATGACTTTGGGGCCAATTAATGGGACCTTTTCTTGCTCTCTCTCTCTCTCTCTCTCTCTCTCTCCAGCTATTGCTCACTAATAAGAGTATTAATTATAAGAGGTATGAGGGGGGTGCATGCATGTCTGAGACATATATGTTATAGAAATAAAAGTGAATTAGAATCAGTATGCTATCCTATTCCTATATATAATTAGTAGTTTGTCGTTTTGAAACTCCTTTTGACAAGGGGTTTATAAATTAATGCCTCATAGAAAAATTGAAACTCCTTACTATTGTGTTGAACTTAAACAGTTTTATACCTTTCTATATATACACACATGCTTAATTCTGATGCAGGTTGCTGCTGCTCTTTTAGTTGGGTTTTGATGGCAACACATAGTAAGGCAGATAAGGTGTTTGTTCATTGCCTGAGATATACCAAGATCATGAAGATGGGTTATCTGATGATCCTGATGCATTTTTAGTCTGGTTTTGATGGCACCACATCGTAACATTGATAAGGTGTTTGTTGCATTGCCTGAGACATATGAAGACGGGTTATCTGTTTTGTCGTGGGTTCTTAGTTATTTCCCTCGAGATGAAACACAAATAATCATCACTCATGTCATGACTCTACCTTTCAGTGGTTTAATTTGCCCTTTACAAACTCTTTTTCATTTTAAGTAATCATATCATAGCAATGAAGATTTCAAATTATGATTGTGTACAAACCATGTCGAACAGGATTAGTGTCGGGCTCTTACGGTTATATATACTAAAGGATGTAAGAATCAAATCGGTTCTGGAAAAGTACATTTCCTACTGTGCAACACACAAGGTGATATTGCTTTCCTTTGTTGTTTTCCATGAAAAGAGGGAATTCAGAAGCCGAGTAATAATACGAGACATCGTTTTTCCGTTTGTTCACAATTTCAAGCCGAGACATTGGTCCACAAAGCATATGATATTGCTCAAGGAATTGTATATGCAATAGAGAAACATGGAATCAAGAACCTTATCATGGGTTCAGCTGCAGTGTTTTGTACTGACACAAAATTATATATATGACAGTAGAATTGAGATTAACTAACCCAACAAAATAATAATAATCTGAATTACAAATATCATCTAAAATTGTAGTGAGATGATAGATTTGAGCTTGGATACCGAGTAAGTCGAGAAGCAAAGCCGTCATGCAAGCTTTGGTTTGTCTTCGATGGAAACCTTCTATTCATTAGGTGATGCTTTTATTTGATAGTTTTAAACTTTTCAAATCAAATCAACATGCGCTTAAGGTGATGCTTTAATTTTCAATTCAAATCAAAATAAGAATTTATATATGCATCAATCGGAGCTTATTTAATATTTTACAAGGACCTTTCTTATAGGGAGGTGAACTCAAAAGAAGTGAGCCTTCATGCATATATGAGGCATCATCAAGCAAATCTATGTTGGGTGCCAACATCATTTTAGGAGTTATTCATAAATTATGTTGTTTTTGTAATTAAGGCCAGTCTTTTGTTTGAATCTCTTTGTAATTTTATGTTGTCTAAATAATGTGAAGAGAGAGAGAGAGAGAGAGAGAGAATTGGCTTTGATTTCAATTTCAACGTGTCTTGTGTACTCCAATCTATTATTTTTAGAAATGTGGAATTAAATGATAATGCACAATTTTTCTTAAAAAAAATTGAGGGTTAATTTGAATTTATTTAATTAATAGCTTGTATAAGAAAAATAAAAACACTAGATAATAACTCATTCTTATTGGGTAACATTTTAAGTTTTCAACGCCACAAGACCTAATGAAAGAGACAAAAATCAGAAAAAAAATTTAGTTTTGATTCAACATATAAGAGGTCAAAATGATTAGAAATAAAATTCATTATGAAGCTTTTTAATAAAAAATCATATGTCATAAAATTATCTACAACTTTTAAGTCTTTGTATTATGAAACGCATAAAGTTGTTTAACTGTAGCAGCTACATTATCACCAAAATAAATTTTTTTATCTTGAAATACACACTCTTAATAATATTCTTTATTGATAAAAGTAATAATATATCTTCCCTTCTCTCAGCATATTCTAAATTAAATATAATATTTCGTTTATTATATTTTTTAGCGCAGAGTATTTTCTAACCTTTTAATTAAATGTCATTAGTTTATTTGCAAAAGATTTGCGTGCTAACACGATGGAAACTTTATTAACATTTAGAAATAATTTCAAGTTGGAATGTCAATTAATATGTCCGGGTCAACCATTGACAATAATTTGAAATAAAAAAAATAAACTATACATATAACATTATTCGATCGATATAATGGATATCAATAACCATAATTTCTTATGAAAGAATTTCTCCTTTTTCACATCTTTATGTCGGCTGTTTTCGAAAATGTGTTAGTTAATTGACTTATTAATTCATGCCGTAATTCTTTATTTACCATGTTTAAAACAAAAAAATCTTTCTCCCAAAATTTAGATTTTATTAGATCCAAAAAAAATCATACCAGCAAAACCAAAGTTGTGTCTATTTAATGCATATCTGACATTTAAACGATCTCTTAGTATTATACCTGGTTATGCAGATAGTGCTTGCAGATCGGATAAAAATAGAAAATACTGACTAAATAGCTTATTATGTTTTTTTAGAACATGGTTAAAAAAATTTCGACAGTATTTTTAAATCATGGGAAATACGTGTCAATTCATTTTTTAACGATTCAAATCATACCCAACTAACGATTCAAGTGGTACGTGTCCTCAAATATTTAAAATAAAAATAAAATAAAAACAATTTTTTAATATATTCATATCACATTTCATCCAATAACCCTGTAAAGCATAAAATTAATGTGACATATTTACTATTTGGTAATCATGCAACTTGTGTTTTCTAATTCTCAAAAATGGTGTTGAATTGCATCTATATATGGCATTCAATGAAATATGAAACAAATTGACCTCAACATTGTGGCATGCTAGTTCTATAATTTAGCAATAAAATATATTAGAAAATCCATTTCATATGTTTTGGTTGTAAAATTCAGTTTGGTTTTCATAAGTTATTGGAGGACTCTAAAAAATAAAGTTTTCAATATAAATATCGATTTTGATTCCACATTGAAGGGGTCAAAATGGTTTGGAATAAAAACCATTATAAAGTTTTTAATTAAAAAAAATTATGTCATGAAATTATCTACAATTGTAAACTTTTTTTATTATGTAGTAATTAACACATAAATATGATTAATTTTACTGTAGCAGCTATGTTATCACTAAAATTAATCTTTTTAATCTTGAAATACACTCTTGAAATTATTATTTATTGATAGAATTACTAATTTATCTTTTTTTTCTCAGCACATTCCAAATTTTATATCATATTTCATTTATATATTCTTTTTTAGGGCAGAGTATTTTCTAGCCTTTGAAGTTAATTAAATGTTATTAGGTTATTTGTAAAGAATTTGCGTGCTAACACGAATCAAAATTTATTAACATTTATAAGTAATCTTAATTCGTTGAGATGTTAATATATATGTCCAGACCATTAACAAGAGTTTAAAAAATAAAAATAAAAACTATATGTAAAACATTCTTCGATTGATATCAGTCGTCATAAATTTCTCATGAAATGGCTTTTCCTTGTTTTTTCGCATTTATTATGTCAGCTGGTTCCAAAAATATGTGTTAGTTCCCGCCAAATTTTTTAATTTACCATATTTTTAATAAATATAATTATTTACCCATTTTTTTCTAAAAATTTAGATTTATCATGTCCACAAGTAATATCTATGCAACTAGCAGAGTAGTTGTGTAGGTATAATAAACTGCGGGAACAAAGTGGTATATCAGAGTAATGCATATTTGACATTTAAACTGTCTCGCAGTTTATTATACCTTAAGTGTGCAAATAGTACTTGAGGACCTTGTAAAAATCAAAATTTCAAAAAGAAATAGCTAAAATGTTTTTTTTATTGTTTTTCAAAACATGGTAAACAAAAAGTTTCAACAGTTCAAGAATAGATTGGTAACAATTAATGCATGCAGATCACATTATAAATCATGGAAAATACGTATATCATGGATAGATTCTTGGTTTCTTCCTTTTGAATTAATCACTAAATGCATCAATGTCTTTCTAAAGTTGAAATTCACATTAAATTTCAAATCATACCCAACTTGAACCTATCTAACGATTCATGTTTACTAAAATAATTAAAAAAATAGAGAAAAAAATTGCTTTGCATGAATTTAAAAGTGAATTATGTATGAATTACGAGTAAACAAATGCAATGTATATATAAATTCGAGTTCGTATAAATTTCATACTTATGAATAAAAGATACGTGAAAATATAGTGCAATTATTTTGTTCAAGATACATTAAAATTTCATACTTATGAGTAAGTGAATGCTATTTAGGAATTATTTGGGTAATTAATTTGTTAAAGATGTGATGTGAAACCTTTTGTAAGTTAGATTGGTTCTCCTATATTAGCTTTATATTAGCATTCTCATTTGTCTTATACCAATAAATAAATAAACTAATAATAAAATTTGCCATATTTCCATGCACTTCACAATAGTGAATTATTATTAAATATTTATTTAATTTTGCACTTCCGTTTCACTGCTTTTTTTTTTTTTTAGTAAAGTTGGAGGTCAAGCCACCCAACTATTTAATACCTTTGTTATTATAACAAAGGATTTCCCCCATCTGGATTTCGAACCCATGACCTCTTATATAGAGACCATGTGCCTTAGCTACTAGACCACTGCTTTTAACTAACAACAAAATGTTCTTTAAAATGAAGTAAAAAAAATGAATAATTATATGAATCTCCACGCTCCTATCCCCTTCTGTCCCCGCAGCTACAAATATGGTTCCCACTAATTATATGATCATTCTTTCTTAGATCCTGCACTTGGTCCCGCGTCAACCTTCATATGTATAAATACTTAGACAATAATATATAATACTTGCAAAGTAAGGTATTAATACTTGCATGCGTAACTTGATATGACAACTCTCTTTTTCAGTCTCTCAATGGTTCCTAAGTCAACATTCCTCTAATAAAATAGTAGGGACCCCGCATCCCGCATCAACCTTCCTTAATCGTCCCTGCATCAATCTTTCTCTAACAAAAATAGTTGACCACATATGTATAACTACTTCAGTGCATTGGCATAAATACATGTAATACTTGATATTAATACTTTCAGATGTCAACCAATGTCATAGGAAAAAAATACTTGCAAGTATAGGAATAAATACTTGCACGATGAGGTATAAATTCTTGTGTAGTGCAGAGTCCGAAAGTACGTCATCATGGATCTCATTTGAAAAAGAAAATTGCGTAGAAGATGTTCGTGGTTTTAGATTCGCAAAAATTCTCATAGACCGTCAGAAATGTGGACGAGATTGAACGAAGAAAAAAAAACTCATCTCTAAAAATATGTATGGTCCCCCATGTAGTTGGAGAGACAATTATTTATATATAAATTGTTCAACTTATAGATATAAATACTTCTGTGCATAGATATTAATACTTTAGAAAAAAAAATCATTGTTGGAGATTTTGTGGTCCCCAAGGCAATTATGGTAATTATGGTGCGGAGACGATACAGTGAAAATAAGAAAATTTGTGCGGGAATACAATATGGTCATTTTTTACGTACCTAAATACCATTATTTTTTTAGATATTAATACTTATACTATCTAAGATAAATAAATTAATACTTTATGTTAAATAGTATTCTTCTGTTAATGTTTTAGTGGCCCCCTCATGGTAGTTATGGAAATTACTGAAAGAATAATGCCAGAATGAGAATGCGGAAATAATTATCAGTATATGTATCCGTTTGTCACACCCCCGATCCGGAGGTGCGACGGACTTACCGCGTCTGTTTTCCATAACAATTTACATAACACAAGGCACGGATCTTTTTATGCATTGCCAATAGCATCCATTATTTTAATCACATCCCAAATAAATTTACAATAATTTCTATCTGACCATTTAGTGGATGATGCTAGAAGAATTTTCTGCACCATGTCAGATAAAATAAATCCCAAATCCCATACCTTTAGGTGGCCCTGCTGTCAATTACAATCCCAAAAGCGTTTCTCAATCTTCGTCTAATAAACCTGTAACCCACAAGGAGAAACGAGTGAGAAATAATAAATTATTTCTCAGTGCTGATTGCCACTCAGATTATTGGATTCGAAGGAAACCCATATTCAGAATGAAATCACCGCACGAGAAATTAACAGTTCATTTTAAAATGACGAATGCAAATGCTCAGTATCAGTATCCAATCGAACAATAACAATTATATAAATAAATCAGAACTCGATGAATATTATCAAAATAAATAGTTTGGGTCTAAATCTTTTAAATCATAAAGTCTGGTAACGTTTGGTTTCTTACCTTTACAATTTCTAGTCTGGTAACACTGACAGATACTATAACAAGTATCCATCGTGTTAGGGCTTATGCTGTTCTATCCATCCTGACAATTTGTTAATGGAAATAATATAGAATCAATATCTTAATGCCTTCAGTATTAGAAAGGAAATCGTTGATAAGATAATTCTAACTATTCTGACAATCGGTTAGAAGAGACGATACGAAATCAATATCACAGTACTGTCATTATCGGAAAGAAATCATTGATAAGACAGTTACCACAGTTCATTAATCTTATAGTCACAGTTTATATTTATTCAATATCCCCTACCCAACCGATACTGGGTTCAGTTGGGGCCAATCACCATATGCGCATAAGGGTCCTGGAGTAAAGTCTAGTAGCTAGCTAGACTTTACGATATATTAATCATTTTTCTCCACTATATGGAGGTTCAAGGATTAAAGTATTCAATATTCAATTAATTCAGTCACTGTGGTCTCAATCAATCATTTGAAATAATAATCAATCAATCGATAAACAATATCAACATGACAGTCAACAGACTTACCTGTAATTCGGTTTCAATTGCATTGGGTATGCATATGATGCAACAGTTCAATCAATGCAGTCAATCAAATATTCAAAATGCATAGCGAATTACGATTTAATTCCTAGTCATGAATCTCAGACTAATCCAATAACCTCGCAGCTGATATCGTAGGGCAATAGGCAGGATCACGAATAATGTTTCCTTCCTGAACCCTTTGTATCGTCAATCTTATCTGATAGCGATCAGTTCAGAAATCCAATTCGAGACGCAACAACTATTCAGAATCAACGCGATATAGTCAGAATTCCAATCGGACAGATTATCAATATCATATATTTCTCTCTTTCTTTCTCTTTCTCTCTCTTTCTTTTTCTCTTCTATTTTTCTCTTTCTTTTTCTTTTTCTTTTTTTTCGGTTTTCCTTCTTCACTTGTTGTTTTGTTTTATTTTTATTCTACCCGAGTTAAGAAGATGAGAGAAATAAAAAGGCACCAAGGTGATGGGTGCATGGTGACCACGTGGCAAGTCAGCCACGTTGCTTTTCATTTTTTTTTGTCTATTTACAATTTAAACCTTCAATATTTTCAATATTGTAAACAAGTCCACAATAATTTCAAAAATAATGTAAAAATTTACTAGATGTTACAATTCTTCCCCACTTAAAAAAAAATTTCGTCCTCGAAATTTAAACCAATATGTATACTTTAAATAATTTCATCATTAGTTTAAAATCATTACGCTTCCGCTGCGCTATGCTAAATTTTTAAATCCTTTAGTTCATAACATAATATCAAGGTTATTCGTTTCTTCTTTGGTGATCAGTCAAAGAAGAAATGATATACCTTTTGTTTTACAAATCAGTGATCAAAACTGATGGCCAGTCAGTTTTGTTAAAATCTCTGTACTTCTTCAATAATAAACAGTTTGCATATAGCAATTTATCACAATTATATTAGCGGAATATAGTTTGTTCTATCATATTACACATACAATTAAATATCAATAATTCCAATATTATACAATACCATATAATACCTTACATACAATTTTATCAGTTTTTTAAAAGTATCGAATAACAATATAGATTGCTATAAAACTCTGTGATCCATTATCTTTGATTCATGTCAGATGGAAAGAATATCACAATCAGAAACATGATATCCAATCTCAGAAGGAACTAAACATAAATCTGAGATAGATTCAGGAAATCAGAAGTCGACGTCAAAGTGATAACTTTGACAATTCAATTTAACTCTTGAAAAATCACTCACAATATATACAATGTTCAGTTTAACCATTCTAGTGTACTTATATATTAAATATACTTTGACAATCAATTATTTCATATGTATATACTAATTTATCGATTCCATACAATTTACAATCATATGGCGAACCATTCAGATACGATCTAGTCTATAAAATATTTTCATATAAACATACATTTATCGTTGATTCTTATAATCAATTGTCAGTATTAAACTTTCACATTCATTTCACTATCGTATGTAACTATCATTGCATTATTTACTCGCAGTAAATCATTACAGTTCTCAATTCACTTTCTATATTGGTTCATTTTCCATATCAGTCCACACATTTTTTTTTATATAAGAGATAACGTTCATAGACCAAAAAGAGAGTTCGTAACAATACTAATAACTTAATACGATCTCACTTACGTTCACTCGACAGCTAATGGATTATTGGCACTGCATAACCATGCTCTGATACCAACTTTGTCACACCCCCGATCCGGAGGTGCGATGGACTTACCGCGTCTGTTTTCCATAACAATTTACATAACACAAGGCACGGATCTTTTTATACATTGCCAATAGCATCCATCATTTTAATCACATCCCAAATAAATTTACAATAATTTCTATCTGACCATTTAGTGGATGATGCTAGAAGAATTTTCTGCACCATGTCAGATAAAATAAATCCCAAATTCCATACCTTTAGGTGGCCCTGCTGTCAATTACAATCCCAAAAGCGTTTCTCAATCTTCGTCTAATAAACCTGTAACCCACAAGAGGAAATGAGTGAAAAATAATAAATTATTTCTCAGTGCTGATTGCCACTCAGATTATTGGATTCGAAGGAAACCCATATTCAGAATGAAATCACCGCACGAGAAATTAACAGTTCATTTTAAAATGACGAATGCAAATGCTCAGTATCAGTATCCAATCGAACAATAACAATTATATAAATAAATCAGAACTCAATGAATATTATCAAAATAAATGGTTTGGGTCTAAATCTTTTAAATCATAAAGTCTGGTAACGTTTGGTTTCTTACATTTACAATTTCTAGTCTGGTAACACTGACAGATACTATAACAAGTATCAATCGTGTTAGGGCTTATACTGTTCTATCCATCCTGACAATTTGTTAATGGAAATAATATATAATCAATATCTTAATGCCTTCAGTATCAGAAAGGAAATCGTTGATAAGATAATTCTAACTATTCCGACAATCAGTTAGAACAGACAATACAAAATCAATATCACAGTACTGTCATTATCGGAAAGAAATCATTGATAAGATAGTTACCACAGTTCATTAATCTTATAGTCACAGTTTATATTTATTCAATATCCCCTACCCAACCGGTACTGGGTTCAGTTGGGGCCAATCACCATATGTGCATAAGGGTCCTGGAGTAAGTCTAGTAGCTAGCTAGACTTTACGATATATTAATCATTTTTCTCCACTATATGGAGGTTCAAGGATTAAAGTATTCAATATTCAATTAATTCAGTCACTGTGGTCTCAATCAATCATTTGAAATAATAATCAATCAATCGATAAACAATATCAACATGACAGTCAACAGACTTACCTGTAATTCGGTTTCAATTGCATTGGGTATGCATATGATGCAACAGTTCAATCAATGCAGTCAATCAAATATTCAAAATGCATAGCGAATTACGATTTAATTCCTAGTCATGAATCTCAGACTAATCCAATAACCTCGCAGCTGATATCGTAGGGCAATAGGCAGGATCACGAATAATGTTTCCTTCCTGAACCCTTTGTATCGTCAATCTTATCTGATAGCGATCAGTTCAGAAATCCAATTCGAGATGCAACGACTATTCAGAATCAACGCGATATAGTCAGAATTCCAATCGGACAGATTATCAATATCATATATTTCTCTCTTTCTTTCTCTTTCTCTCTCTTTCTTTTTCTCTTATATTTTTCTCTTTCTTTTTCTTTTTCTTTTTTTTTTCGGTTTTCCTTCTTCACTTGTTGTTTTTGTTGGTATAAATTTGATAATAATATTCGGATAGTTATAATAATTAAAATAAATCAAATTGAAATAGAGTTACCCGGATCGTGCGAAGCACTGTCCTTAAGCGTATTCCGTCTCATCGTGCAAGATGGAACCGCAACCAAGATAATCCAGAGTTGTTGCTCCTTAGGCACGCCATAGAAGCAACTTACGATAACTCCGCAATATCCAGCTTAGATCAGAATTTGATTAATTGAGATAAAAGAAAGAATCATGTGGGAGATAAAATATATATTCAAAGATCAATCGGAGGGTCTCCAAATGAGAAAGGTTAAGAGTATCCATTTGTATTTCTCTTCTCCATCTCCAACAGAGGGAAGGCATGTAATTATATAGATCCGAAAAAAAAACTTATTATTGATTAATGATGATTATGGAATGAAAAGAAATGCACCATAAAGATGCTATGAAGAAGTGTAACGGTAAAAATCATTAATAAAATAAAAGGATAATAAAGTGGTCAGCTCAATTGGCACCTCTTTAATTAGATGCAAAAATTCAATTTAATCCCTCAAATTTATAAATATTACAAACGGAGATTTTAAGCAAATTTATTGAAGAGAGAATTTTGAGTTTTTAGAACTCAAGTTCCAACAATCCCCCACAAAACTCAAAATTTAAGAATATCAAACGGTAAACTTTATAGAAACAAATTTGCTGGATATTTATATTGTGCATCGATGAAGTAGTTTAGAAACTTTGAACTTCATCTAGTATCGATAGCTTTAATTTGGAGGAAACAGAGTGAACTATGTCTTGAACTCGTTCCTTTGATCCAAATTCATCCACCAAACACACAATATGGAGATTCTCGTCACAGTACGCGCATTAATGGCCTTACGCAAATCTTGGATTTTTCATGAGAGTCTTAAAGGCTTACCCATGCCTCGCACCGCGGCCGTATACAGACACTCTCATATAGGTGAGTTCCTACCAAGGATATGTGTAGATTCATATCCTGCGGAAAATACCGCCTCGGTCCTCATTAAGAGCTAAATTGCTCATCCTACCATCTACATAGAGCACACTCACCATAGGGATGGGGTCGGAGTCTATGCTCCTAAAAATGTGTACTTATTTAGTCAACTTATCGGCTTGTTATTACCCATTGAATCTCTATCAAGGGATCGCCTATCAGAGATTGGGTTGCCACCGCAAGAAGACTCATTAGGGCTAAAACCCATCCCCCTCGATGAATTTATATATGTACTTTAATTTAGTCCATCATCAACATTTTCATATCAATGAATAATCATTTGTTGCTCGAGATTGTAAGTAAATATTTTTATTTTTTATTTATCAGTGATTAATAATAATATTCATAAATCATATTAATAATTTCATGAATTAATTATTTATTACATCATAGCATCATGCTACATAAAATTAATCACATATATTATTATCAATGCATAATAACATGTCAAGCTTATTGTAAAATGAATTAAATATTTCAATAAGTATTTAAATAAACTCCCACATTTTCTTTTTCACGATATAAAGAGAATTTTTTTTTAATATATATATATATTTTAATGAAATGTCCGATTATGCATATTAATGCATCCAAATAACATTGTATCAATTGAGATCAGTAAATATGTAATTTTTTTTTCCACCCCCACAATTTTATATATGAGATACTAAATAGTATCTTATTAATCATTTCACTGGAGTGTAAAATCATTCATCTTAAAATCACCAAATCAATATAAGTTATTATGATCAGTAACAGAATTCAATCAATAGAATTGACTATAATAATTGTATGATTTTCTTTACATACCCCCACATTTCGTTTTTTATTATTTTTATATTCACCAAATAATTCAAATCATATAATTAGAATCGGTGCATATATAAATTAATTCCTAATTAATGAGGGTATCTCTTGAATAAAACTATATATTCGAATATTTAACAAATCAATTATAACATATGATTCTATTTATTTTTCTCTGAATCATCAAGAGAATAGTCAAGGTAGTTATAAATGATCTATAATTACTAAGGCAATTACAGGAGCATTTAATTTTCAGTTTCTTGGTTGTAATAGTTAATTACATTCTTCGGTTATAAATAGAAGAGTAACTAGGGTCAAAATTAATGGGTTTTTTTTTTTCCATTGTTATTATTTTATTTAATGACAATTCAATTTTTCACCTATAACCTAAGAAATTTGCCGATGGCTTTAAATTTATTTTTATTACAAATAAGTCCACTGTTAAATATATATTTACCAGAAATTGTATTCTTCTTTTTTTCAGAAAAATAATTTCTAAATCCAATTACTTGATTTATGAATAACAAAATCAGAAGAACTATAAGTTTCTTTATTTCATTATTATATTTCTTATTAAATTTCAACAGTATTTCTTTATTATTATTGTTGAGATCTAATTTGTTTTATTTAACAGTAGGGATCCAAATTATACTAGAATCAATAAAATAAAATCATTTTTTATCAACCATATTCACATAGCTTAAATAATCAGGTATGTACATTATTTTCTTTTTAATAAACTTGATGTATATAAGTGGTCATTCAATATAAATATATGATAAAAGTAACAGATGTTATAAGATCAAACTTGTGTTTTTTTTTTTCTTATAGCAGACCATAGAGATATCTATATGCATCTCTTTAGTTTCATGAAATATACGTTTATTATTATTTATTTTTCATATTCAACTGTAATTTGATTACAGTAACGATCAATTTTTTTTTATTTAATTATCCAATAATAAATAAATTAAAATATTGATCAATTTTAATTTCAGAAAATAAAAATAATAATCTATAAAATTACTATTCAAACTATGGAATCATGCTTATAATTTAATTTCATATTATAAGTTTGTTACTTTTGCTCTTTAATAGAAATCAGTTTTTCTATTTTTTGATTCAAGGATCAAAATTCATTGATCTCTTTCTTTCTTATTTATTTATTTTTATTATAATAATCAGATTAAAATGATTCGGATCATATAATGAAGATTCCATACAAATATAAAACTGAACTAATTCAATTGCTACTTTAAAATATTTACCGAATTTAATTTCATTTTTTTTTCCAATCTATTAATAAATTTCAGATTTTAACTTTAACCGTTATAATTATAAAAAGGGTTTTTGTTGCCTTTTCTAATATTTTCGTTGGTGTTTTATGCTTCACATTTCCCCCTAAAACAACCACATTAATTAAGTAAACAAATAATGAATCTACAATCAAAATTCGACAGAGTTTACATTCACCGCAACTAAAATAAAGATAATTAATCTATTAAATTGAAACAATCCAATCCATTGAATATCAAATTCAGAATTTCATATTTAGTTTAATCACTATCCGAATCCGGACATACGCTTAAGATTGTTGGTATAAATTTTATAATAATATTCGGATAGTTATAATAATTAAAATAAATCAAATTGAAATAGAGTTACCCGGATCGTGCGAAGCACTGTCCTTAAGCATATTCCGTCTCATCGTACAAGATGGAACCGCAACCAAGATAATCCAGGGTTGTTGCTCCTTAGGCACGCCATGGAAGCAACTTACGATAACTCCGCAATATCCAGCTTAGATCAGAATTTGATTAATTGAGATAAAAGAAAGAATCATGTGGGAGATAAAATATATATTCAAAGATCAATCGGAGGGTCTCCAAATGAGAAAGGTTAAGAGTATCCATTTGTATTTCTCTTCCCCATCTCCAACAGAGGGAAGGCATGTAATTATATAGATCCGAAAAAAAAACTTATTATTGATTAATGATGATTATGGAATGAAAAGAAATGCACCATAAAGATGCTATGAAGAAGTGTAACGGTAAAAATCATTAATAAAATAAAAGGATAATAAAGTGGTCAGCTCAATTGGCACCTCTTTAATTAGATGCAAAAATTCAATTTAATCCCTCAAATTTATAAATATTACAAACGGAGATTTTAAGCAAATTTATTGAAGAGAGAATTTTGAGTTTTTAGAACTCAAGTTCCAACAGTTTTGTTTTATTTTTATTCTACCCGAGTTAAGAAGATGAGAGAAATAAAAAGGCACCAAGGTGATGGGTGCATAGTGACCACGTGGCAAGTCAGCCACGTGGGTTTTCATTTTTTTTTGTCTATTTACAATTTAAACCTTCAATATTTTCAATATTGTAAACAAGTCCACAATAATTTCAAAAATAATGTAAAAATTTACTAGATGTTACATCCTTAAACCGGATACAGATAAGAAGCGAATTCGGAGCGGATTATCCGCGGATAATCCGAATCCGTTTACACCCCTAAGCCTACCACATCTTTTTATTACGCCGGTGATAGAAACTTCGAATTAACATTAATCATGAAAATATATAATATATATA
This sequence comes from Carex arenaria, assembly GCA_964058825.1. Taxonomy (NCBI): domain Eukaryota; kingdom Viridiplantae; phylum Streptophyta; class Magnoliopsida; order Poales; family Cyperaceae; genus Carex; species Carex arenaria. The sequence goes on along the minus strand of CAXKVW010000027.1, from coordinate 488,340 downwards.
CTAGTGTGTTACTGATAGGGTAAATCACCCGAATTGGGTAGGGCCTTTAATATTGGGCTTGGGATTTCTTTTGGGCCCTTAAAAATGTTCCATCAAACAATCAAGAATCCGCTCAAGAGACCGAGTCCCTTACGTTATCTATTATCTTTATACATCAATGAATATATATCAATTACATATTTATTTACGTTAGAAATATTTCCCTAATTAAATATTTAGTAACAAGGGCTAAATCACACAATCAATTTCTTTTTCTCAAATTTTATAATCTAAATTAAGGACTAGTCATTCCCAAATTAAAGACACTAGATGCGTAGTTGCGGCTACGCCGCAACCGTTTCCTTCATGTATGTTGGTGCATAGATTTTTTTAGAAATTAGTATAGAAATGTATTTTGGAAATTATATAAAACCATATGTACCATCGTAATGCATGCATTTGTCAAATTTTATATCATGTAAAAAACTTGTGTATATGACAGGTGTACGGTGGCTTCTAAATAGCTCATACTTCAACTGAAGATTTAAATAATAGTTAGGCTCTAAACTTATGTCAGTCTTCCATAGTGTACTGCTACCACTCTTTTTTTTTTTTTGGTGCCTTGCAACAGCAGTTACATTGCAAAGTGAACCTCTTTGAGTGCAATCAAGTACATTAGTTATTTAGGAAAACACAAAAATTGCAGTGTTGAGGCTAAAAAAAAGAAAGTATGATTTAAACTAAGTATGATGTAGATTACATTTTCAGTTTAATGATGATGATGTAGTAGTGCATGTGGTTGTTGTCAATGAACGGGTAGTATATATAGAAGTTCCAGCAGCACTGCAATGGAGTAGCAAATATACACACCAGTAAAAATAATGATAAGATTTGGAATGTTCCATCTATAAAAGAGGCTCTCATCTGTGCATAATTTCTCTCTTTTTTTTTATGGGCATATTTCCACTCAAGAAACTTTTTGTTTAATTTTAAAAAAAAAACAGCTAACTCAGAAAGATAACACACTCAAGCCTTAAATTTAAAATGTCTACTCAGAAAGATAATATACACAGCTCACTCTGAAACTTTTTTGTGCCTGATTATCTACCGCTCTACCCTCTATCATTGTGTTTCACTGTGAAGTACCTACTTTTTTAAGTGTTAACTCTTTGAAGGTCATATATGCAAATTTGAATTTTGCAATAGAATATCCACATTATTCCATAACTTCATATAAAATCTTGCTTGCTTTGTTGATCTGATGAAACAAAAGCTCACAATCAGGAATTAGTTCTAGTTCTTTTTTTCTCTATCATGGTGAGTTTCTGAATCAGTTCTCTTAAATTGATCATCATTCAATATTATGATTTGAATTTGACGCAACTTGCTCCAAATTATAGCTGGATTGAGTTCCTATTTACCAATATGTGCTTTATTTTATTGATTGTTTAGTTCTATTGTTGAAACATGAACATAAAAGGGTAAGAAACAGTGAAAGTTACATACATGTCGGTTGATGGATAGGAGCAGCTGGTATAACCTGAAATAACAGACAGTAGGAAAAAAATATTTGGTATTTAATTTAGTTATACTGCAGTGATGAAAAGCTCTCAAATGTCGTTATTTCACAATAATATCTGCCTAGAAAATATGTAAACAAAGATTTTTTTTTTGCAGAAATACACAACTCCTCCATATTTCCTTGCAAAAGGTGTTCCCAAATCTGTTAGAAACATCCAAGTGATAAGTTTACCATCAAACTTTGATAAAAACTACATTAATTGACCTTAAGAGAGAGAAAACTGCATTGAATGACCTTAAGATATTGGATGATATTAATCTGTCATTGTTTCGTTGTTAAAATTATAAAGTGAAAAAGGGTACTCAGCACTTAAGTAAGACCCAACCTACTGATGTAGCTTAGTTAAGGCTTGATTGGAGTTATCTTGGAATTTCAAGTAATTTTGAGGATATTAGAGATAGGTTAGTATCTCAATATAGTAGTACATTATGTGAAATAATAAGGAAATAAGAAAACAGTTTGGAGAGGAAAGAAGACAGATCAAAATCTTTGTATCCTTCAACAATTTAGGAAATGAAAATTTAACGATTTATGATGGTACCAATGGGAATTTGATAAAATAAAGTCATCAGAGAAAATTTGCACCAGTGCATAACTGAACCAATAAAAACTAAAGAAATAAAGTCAAAAGAGAAACCCTACACCCATACCATGCATCTCTAAGTTTAGTATTTATAATTAGAATATAGAACTGGATTTGCAGTTTTGTACTATATCATGTAGTGCAAAGGAATCACCATTGCTAACTGGGAAGGAATTGGTGGTTCTCGGGCTTCTCAGTGTAATTGGTGGTTCTCGGGCTGGTACTTTATAGTTGCACTATGAGCTTTTCTCGAGTGGAACATGGTTTGTAAGGGGGAAATGTTAATTCAGTTGGAAGTGGGTATGAGGGGCAATGTAGTACTTTAGTGGAAATATTTTTGACGAACTTTCTTGTCTAATATAAATTAGAACAAAATGAGGGATGGTGAAGTTCCTGGAGTGCTATAATAAACACCAACGGCCTACTTACCACTCGATCAAGCAGCAGGTCAGTTGCATGAATGTGTATTGCTGTATGGGAAGCACAATAAGTAGAATAAATTTACTAATGCATCGACAGCTAGTTACTAATTTGTCGGAATTCATAGTACTACTTTATCTTCGTTTCACAGGCAACTCGAGTAGTTCAAAATTGGCTCAAATTTGGCAATTGAAATGGGGGAAACAAATAAATTTTATTTGGTCTGTTACCGTGAGAAACAGGGCAGGAAGAGTAAAAGTGACGCACCTCAATTTTGGGATTTTATATTGCAAATGTTGATTGAACTCAATTTTAGACTCCTATATTCTCAATTGACGTCATCATGGTTCTGTAAAAGGGCAACTAAATTGTTGATTTCTAATTTTCGTTGATGCTCCCCGAGTTTCTGGGACCTAGGTTTTATTTGTAGCAATAAGAGCAAAAAATTAGTGCACCTGATATTGCAAAAGGGGGAAGAATCGGAAGAGAACCGAGTGTACGGCCCGAGAGAGAAGGAAGCTTGGCGGAGCGACGACGGCAACAGCAACGGAGAGTTAAGCCTTGAGTGGAGAGGTCAGATGCTGTGCGAAACTAAGGCAGTCGAAGACGAAAGAGAGATAGGGGTTACCGAATTATAAAACCGGGATCCGAGAGGAGGGAGGAGGGAGTTAGGCCACTGATATTTGTGAGGCCGGGAAGGAAAAAGAGGAGGGGAAATTTTTGGAGGGAGGAGATACGAAGATGGAAGAGAGTAGCTTAACATGGAAGGAAGAAGAGAGGAAGGGAAAGAATACGTGGCGAGAACTCTGATTCTGTATTTTCTAATTTGGGACAAATTAGAGATGACATCAGCTTACATCATAGCAATGCATATGAAGCCTTTCGTTTCTGATCAGACAGTACAGAGATGAGGTGTTACTGTAGAATGAACAGTAACACCCCATTGCCAATTAAGGTATTATAATACATGCAATTGAGTGCTGCATCCATAGGTGGCAAGATGCCCTTTCTAACGGTAACATTATTAATTCTTTCATTTTTATTTCTATGTATATAATTATTTTTCATTTTTCATTTTCAGTGTTGTTACTTGTTAGTATGTTTCAGTGGTGGGTAAAGTTGATATATATATATATATATATATTGGAAATTGCTAATATGCTACGCGTAGCATAGAGGGCCTCCGTGCAACGGCTCAAAATTTGAATTTTCAAATTCCTAACGGTCAATTCAAACCGTTAGATGTGTTCTACATATTGAAATGTGCTTGGAGACCAAATTTTATATTTTTTGGATTTTTTTTACTATTTATTAAGCCACTTTGAAAATCGCTGATCCAACGGTTTCACTGTTGGTTAAGCCACCATTGGATCAGCGATTTTCAAAGTGGCTTAATAAATAGTAAAAAAATTCCAAAAAATGTAAAATTTGATCTCCAAGCACATTTCAATATGGAGAACACATCTAATGGTTTGGATCGACTGTTAGGATTTTGAAAATTTAAATTTTGAGCCGTTGCACGGAGGTCTCTATGCTACGCGTAGCACCGTAGCCACGTCCTATATATATATATATATATATATATATATATATATGAGGAGGGATCAAGTTACACCTTTTTTTTGACACATTTTGACACCTACCATTTTCAAAGTCCAAATAGTCGATCCAAACCGTTCAACATGATTGATATACTAAAATGTGCTTGGAGATCAAATTTTACATTTTTTTGAATTTTTTTACTATTTATTAAGATGGTTACAAAATCGTTGTTTTCGGACCATTGAAAAACAGCGATTTTGTAACCATCTTAATAAATAGTAAAAAAATTCAAAAAAATGTAAAATTTGATCTCCAAGCATATTTTAGTATATTAATCATGTTGAACAATTTGGATCGACTATTTGGATTTCGAAATCTCAAAATTAACCTATAAAAAAAACAATGTCATGATATGTCAAAAAAAAGAGTGTAATTGGATCCCTCCTCTATATATATATATATATATATATATATATATATATATAAAGAGAGAGATGCTATCATGCTTTGAGAATTAAATAGAGAGTTTTAACTTTCTGCTCATCTCCATTTTCAAAGTTTAAATAGTCAATCCGAACTTGTCAACATGATCTTCATATTGAAATGTGCTTGGAGACCAAATTTTACAGTTTTTTAAAAAAAAATTACTATTTTTTTAGATTTTTTGAAAATAGCAGTTTTTCATTAAATAAAAATAATAATAAATTCAGAAAAATATTGATTTTCAAAAATTCTAAAAAAATATTATAACTAGGGTGTTCTTAAGTTCATCAAGTCCCTTTGTGAACTCAACTCTAGGGTAGGGTGTTCCTAAGTTCACCAAGCCCCTTTATGAACTCAACTCTAAAATATATCAAGCTGGTTTTAAAAAACAAATCCAAACTATTGAAATCTTTCTACCTTACGAGTGATGTGTCTACATGTGAAAATTTTAAATTAATTTTATATAAAGTCAAGTGGTCAAAAGACATCTAAAAAATGAATACATTAAAATTAATTTATAAACTTTCTAATTTTAAATTAATTTAGTATAAAGTAAATTTATACATAGGTATATTGGATTAATTATTTCAGCTGACAACAATCTCAATCATGTCTAATTTTTCACTGTAAGGAAGCTACTCTGATATCCTGATAATGGATCAAACTTCTTGAGCTTTTCCACCCAACAGCCTCTTATTATCCTTTAATTTGCTGTCCAAGTGTCTTTCTCATTTTCTATCTTCTTCTCTTTTCCTTTCTTTTCTCAAATTGAGCTGTGCTCATAACATAAAACATGGAGATCATCAAATTTTTAAACAACAACTTCTTAAAGGTTATTTTTGTCTTTTAACTGTGTTAAAGTTCAAAATTATATATTGTGTAATGGGCAAATAAGAAAGTGAAGAAAAAGTTGAAGGACATATTGAATATAATAAACAATAAAGGAGTAAATAAGAAATTGAAGAACTCTTTTAAGTATACATGACAAATTTCACGCATTGGCCACCTCACTCCTTCCTAATTATACACGGGGTTTTGCCGTTTTCGATTTTATTTTTATTTTTTATTTGACATCATTCGATATAGCCGAATTTTTTATTTATTTATTAGTTTTAGATTCAATTCATTTTTATTTTTTCTTCTAGTAACATACAAAGAAATATTTTAATTTTTCTTACAGCCGCAAAAAATCCTTATTGAAACATATTGATCTGAATTATTTGTCACAGTCTTTAAAGTAAATTCAAATTATTTCTAGTAAATTCAAATTATATCAAAAGAATGAAATTTTGAATTTTTACACACATTTTACTACCCTTACTTCCTAGAGGAAATGGTGAATCAGTTCACACTAGTCCAAGACTCCAAGTCAAACATAAACTATGCCTAAGAGAGCAACATGAATATAATCAATCTTTGAAAACTGGTATTCAAAATATTCAATGGTGTAGTGGAAGTAGTGTTGTTTGGTTGAGTGCCCACTCAAGTTCAAGTCTCGCTGCTAAAAACAAAAAAAAATTGTAGCTACTACTAAGTTTTTCAAAAAAAAAAAAAACTGGTACATCCAGTTCAAACAAATACCATGAATGAAAGGATGCAAGGAAACAAAGACGCAAGAGGCCAATTGTGGTAACAACATCCACCCAATGATTTGTCGTTCTGAGTAACGGTCCGTACCTCAACACTGCAATATAATAAAATCTGTAAAATTTACTAAGCACCACAGCTGATATAAAAAGATGATCAAACATTATGCATTCAATTAATTATTTGCAAATTTAACCTTTTACCAAAAGACCTGCCACAACAGCAGCTCGTAAATTTAATTATTTGCAAATTTCTTCTCAGCAGATGAAAAGATGAAACTACCCCTTCAAGACCGACAGATAAACCCGACCGTTGCAAAGCGAACTCGAGTGTGAAAGAGTAATTACCGAGGGATCAGGCAGTGGCCATGAGGCAAGTGGGTGGCAGAGATCCGCAACCCGTGCATGGGCACCCACATCTGGTTCGGAACGTTCGCCATGGCTGAGTAGGCGGCGCAATTGGATGGCACAAAGAGATTGGTGGAATCGTATCGGAGTTTCTCAGGATCAGGACCAATTGTAGGGCTTGTCCTCCGAGCTAAGTCTGTCAAAATTATACAGCGCCCAAGTCCTAAAAAATTTGAAATATTTTACTTATTAATAGAGGACTTAAATATATTTGTCTATTTAAATATCTGAAAAATAATTAATTATCTCATTATTAATAAGATCTACATGGATTCTTCAGTGCCCAACTTAATTTATTTGAATGTAAGGTATGCAGGACTTTCTAAGTTGTCAAGTTGCAACTTGTAAGCCACTCTTATTTTCCCATTTTGGCACTATATCATAGAAATTTCATATATCCTAGGTGTATGCACTGTCATTTGCACAACCCAGTACAATTTAGAGGATAAATATATTGCATCCATAACAGCTTTTACGTAACAGCTTGGTATGGCAAGACTACCAAAAAATGTAATTTCATAGTTGAATGGTTTGATGGCACTGTCATATGTAACAACAAAATTATAAAATAATAGGAACTAGGAAGTACCTTGTAGTTTATTCCATGTTGCAAGCACCACTCCTTTAAATTGGGGCATTCAAAAACCTCAACGTTACAAGGTTGTACAGGAGGCAACTCATCACCCAATACTTGTAATTCATAACAGTATGAAATCTGCAATTTTCTGAGTGAAGAAAGGTTTGTCAACCCCAAAAATGAGCTCCCATATGAACCCTCCCCTGTAAATGTTGTCAATTCAAGAGAAGGTCCCATAAATGAGCACAGGTTCCAACATTTAACAATGGAAAGTTTGACCAAGGATTTCAACTTTTGTATTCCAGGAATAGATAATAGCTGATCACAGCCATAAATTTCTAACTCTTCAAGTTCTAATGGCAGCGACTCTGCTTTTAAGAATCGCAAATTCTCACAGAGCATAATTTTCAAATACTTTAGTTTGCATAGGCTGCCAATCCACTCTGGAAATGTAATGTCACGGTATCCATTTATTGTTAGCTCTCTAAGATTAGGGTGAGGCTGGAGACTAAGCATCACCGGAAAACAACTTTGATCTTCATGGTATCTTTCTATTAGCTTTCTAAGTTTAGGGTCAGGCTCGAGACTAAGCATCACCGAAAAAATACTTTGATCTTCAAGAAGTATGTTACGTTCACTTTTGATGAACAACATAAGTACACTGCAGTCATCTACGCCCAGAGGTAGGTCCTCACCCCAGGATAGTATCAATTGCTCCAAGTTATGCATACTCACAAGATTAGCACATTGGATATCCTCTAAATTGGAAATTCGTTCCAATTCCCATAGGCAAAGAGCTCCTCCCATATTAGGAAAATCCTTTAACCATTCTATTGTCTCGCAATAGAGCTGCACCTTTAGTGGTTGAATTCCTACAAATTTGCTCAAGCTAGGTGGTAAATAACTCACACCAGTATCCTTGATTTCTAGAGTTTGAAGATTAGTAAGGCTCCCCATATCAGTAGGAAGCGCTTCTAGTACCTTGCAATCAATAAGGCAGAGTTTCCTCAAGACCTTGAGTTGACAAAGGGACTCTGGCAACACCTCAAGGTTATGACATTCCTTAATTATCAACTCTTCTAGGCTAATTAAATTTCCTACTTTCCTTGGCAACTCTTTGAGTTTGCTTCGAGTAAGAGTTAGGTTTTGCAAGCTGTAAAGGGAGCATATGCATTCAGGTAGCGTTTCAAATAACATATCACCAAGTGAAAGAAAACAGAGATGTTTCAAATGACCAATAGAGGAAAGGGATTCTGATTTTGCATGTGAAAGATCTAGAGCTCTTAATTTTGGTGCCATTGAAAGGTCAAAAGTACTACTGAAGAAATAATATTCAGAAAAGTTTATAATGAGTGTGCGCAGAACAATGAACTTGACAGAGGGAATAGGATCTATTTGGTTCACAGTACATTAGGAAAAATTGGGAGCTTATTACTACCCTCAATTGAATAACAACAATTTTCAGAATTATGCCGTGCTAAATCGTGAACTATATCATGCAACTTGAACTTATGCGACCCATCAAAATCAAAGAAGGACCTCTCGCACAACTATTGTGCATAAATAAAACCAATCGTTTCAGCTTTCTTATTTTCCTTAGACTCAATAAAACCCTGGGACATCCATAATTTCACCATATATTTTACATCGTAGCAGTAATCTTTAGGAAACATGGAACAATATAGAAAGCAAGGCTTTAGATATGTGGGAAGGCGTGCATAGCTTATTTGAAGAGGTGAAAATATCTCATTCCTAACATCAGACTCCCATAGCCCACTCTCTAAAATATCTTTCCAACTCTCTTCTTCCACCTCATGCCTCAGAAGGCTAGCAATTGACTTCACAGCCAAAGGCAACATTCCACACTTGTTCATGATTTTCTTCCCAATTTCTACCAACTTTGGGCTCTTTTTCTGCTCTACTCCACCGAAAGCATAATGTTCGAACAATTGCCAACATTGCTGAGCTGACAAAGACCCAAGGTTGAATGTTGGTTGTGTTTGCATGATTCGTGCGACATTATCGTTCCTTGTAGTAACTAGGATCTTTGCAAATTTTGCTGACATCAAAGGAGCCTGAAATGAATCCCAAAGAACCTCCTTCTCATTCCATACATCATCAAGAACCAAAAGTACCCTTTTTCCACTTATCTCCTTCTGAATTTTCTCTTGCAAAGCACTCAAGTTTGTAAGACTACACCCATTTCCTGTAATACACTCCACTAATTCTTTGGTAAGCCTTGCAACATTGAAATCATCTGATACACATATCCACCCAAATTTATCAAACCTTTTTCGGATTCTTTGATCATTATAGGTAAGTTGTGCAAGGGTTGTTTTGCCAATGCCCCCCATGCCAACAATTGCCACCACCGAAATAACATCACATTCAGAGGACAACAAATCAATCAATTTCTCATTTTCCCACTCTCGACCAAAGATATCTGAGCGAACTACAAGGGGGCTAGTTTGAGCTATTTGCGATTCATTGTTGTGACGCCTAGGCCCATCTCCCTCTGACAATTGAAGTGCTGCCCGATCATTCGCAATCTCATCAAATCTGCCCCTTATTTGCTGAATTTGATCGAGCATCCCATGTGGAACCTGGAGAGTTATAAATACCTTGAGAGTGTATGACCTATTATAATGTTCATGTACACATAAAAGTCTAGTTATACAGTACATGTCTTTGCACAAGGAAATAAAATAATTAATTACCTGAATTAGCTTCTTTTTAGGACAGTCATCACTTGCCTCAATTTGTACCTGCAAGAGTTTGACTGATAGGTCTTTGATCTCCCTCTGTTCATGAACACAAAACCTATCACATTTACCCTTTGCACAAGGAAATTAAATTAAATTAGTTACCTGAATTATCTTTTTTCTATTCTTTTTATTATGAGAATCAGGGGGAGAAGCATCTCTTACCTCAACTTGGGCCCGTAAGACTTCATAGTGATACTCACCAAGTACATCCTCTGCACGATACGCAACATCCTTGAGCTCCTTCAACCAGAGCTTGACTGCTGAGTCTGTGACCTCCCTCTGCTCTGCATCATACAAGGTTTTCTTGATCCTCTCCAGCATCCTCATCAATCTCTCCAATTCAGCCTTGATTTGGTGGTTTTGATCTACTGGCCTAGGATTGGAGGAAGAAAACGGAGCTGGTGCAGATGCAGTGACAGCAGGCAGCAATTTGGCGCCCAATGAAAGAAGGTTGGAAATCGCTCCACGGAGATCCATGGATCTAAGATTACAAAACTCTCCTCTTTTGTTGTTTTGATATGAAACGATGCAAAGAGAGAAGGTAGAAAAACTAATTATTGGGAAAGTCAACTCATTAAATAGTAATATAGTGTAAAATTTTGCATTTCCAAAAGACATGTCACATGGGCAACATATATAAATGTCTTCTGACGCCCCAGAGAAATTTCATACTATCATAAAGTGTGTGGGCCTAACAATATTACTAAAAACTCCTTTGTTGCTAAATACTTGGGAAGGAATTTACCAACATGTACCTAAGTTTTCTCAACTTCGATCAAGAGATTTAATCATGCTTTTGTAAAACTTTGTAATTTCTGTGGCGATCATAGAAAATTATGATATTCTGCTTCGCTCACAGCTCAATTATCAAAACAAAAGGAGAAAGTAGAAAATTATGTCAGACCTCTTAGATTGGCTGAATTATTTATAATTGATGAATAATACAATATATAATATTTTTGAAATCCAATATTTAAAAAAAAAATCTTTATAGACACATATAAATATCTTTTTAATGCAAAAGAGTTCATAATTATAACTTTATTATGTTTTAGGCACAACAAACACAATTTTTTTTTTAAATAATAAGAGAAGGAAATTGGCACACTAACCAAGCCCTCTTCCAATTAAATAAATAAAAAGACAAAAGTAGATTGGACAGATGTCGCTTGGTGAGATATATCATTGAGGGGACTTCAAAAAATTATATGCGTTGGGATTCCTTTTTAAGTTAGAAACTTTCCAAAAAATATTAATAAGCTTCATAAAATAATTCGCATTAAGGCGCCATATTGTTTTTTTTTTAATAAGGCCAATAAGAATCATACCAACTAGACTTTTTTATATGGCTGGTAATTTTTTAAGGATGAATGTGGTTCGATATTTTTTTTTGTAGTAGAAAAATATTTTTGTCAATAAATTTACTTTGACAATTTTTTAAAATTGATTTTTTTCAGTAATATTATTTCGACAATCTTAAAAATATTTTTTCATAATCAAATTTAGGAATGTTGAAAATAAAAACTATTGTATGTCACACTACATTTAATAATATTGAAAATTTAAAATCAAATTTAATAAGTTTATTTTTGTTATTATGATTGTCAAAATGATCAAGATAGAGAAACACAAGCCCATGTTGTGTTTTACTCTGAGAGAATATGCTAAACATCCCACAAGAAGTAATATACTAAATCAAAATAAAAATCGAAATAAATTATTTTTAAACTCACATATAATTTGTTGATGATAAATTTATCGACATCTAATTTATTTTCATCAAAATAAATTAATTTACCGGCAGAAAAATTCATGAAAACAATAGTGTTCTTATTTACTGTTAAACTATATATCAAATATTGGGCTCTTTCCCACTGAATGAAAAATTTTAAAAAGTACATCAGTAACATAAATAAGGTCTTTATTTACGCTCTTTAGATAAGGAGATGGAACTATAATCTTTGCAGCTTGGATAAAAAAAGCGGCATTGTACAATTTGATAAATGCAATTTTTCGAAAGCAAATTGCTGATATTTTGATATATTATTTTCTATTAGTCGTACTACAAAAAAAATGATGGAGAGAAATAAGTCAGTTCTGCCCCATTTTTTTTATTCAGAAATATATTAAAGAAAAAAAGTTAAACATACATCAACGTTTTTAAAAAAAAAATTATCCCGCTTAAATTTGTAAAAACAATTATACCGCTTAAATATGTAAAACAATTATACTACCGCTTGAAATTTTGAACATACATCCGCATATAATCTGCTTAAATTTGTTTCTTTTTGTTTGCCTCTACTCTAAAGTCTTAAACCCATATCCGTGTAGCTCTTCACACAAGCATTGAATATATAGGAGCTGGTGGTGTAAGACGAACTAATTAACGAACTATAAGGGTTGTCCTTTCCGGGCCTATCTTTTTTCTTAAATAGAGAGTTAGAGACATTAATACGATGATACTGAAAAGGAAGCTTTCAATACGATCGAATTTAATAAGTACACACTTTCTTAAATAGAGGACGCCAGAATTTATTAATTAATGGGATTGGGTTTTCTTCAAAGGACTTTGAACAAAGGCGTACTCATTTAAAATTAAGTTTAAACGTACATCTGATTTGCATTGAGATTTGTGTAAATATATTTAAAACTTAATAAATTCAAATGACTCTTTGAAACTAAATGTTTATATACTTTTTTGATGCAGATGGAATAGTTTAAATCAGTCTTTGGATAAGATTTTGTCCAAAACTGTTTATTAGATCAAACCCCACAATAGTCCCTTGGATGAGACTTTGGGCGATACGGTAATTTTTAAAAATTCTGAATAGGCTACTATATATTATTTTAATTATTTTATTCATTCAACACTTGTATTATATAAATTAAATATCAAAAATTAATTGTAGTATATGTTAAATATAAATGCTAGCTAGTAGTTTCTAACATCAAATCAGAGTTATTGTAGTGGTAAAGGGATATGGTTCTTATCCCAGAGGATCCCAATTCAATTCTTGGTGGGCAATATTTTATATTCTTAGAGCATCTACATCCCTGAAATTATTGGGGTTTCAAATCTGACTTAGCAGTTTCTAAACCAGTTTCAGGGATGTAGTTGGATTTCATATTTAGCAATTTTGTTCAATATTTTCAAAATATGAAACTGTTTCAAAACTCTGACATAGCAAAATAATCAATTCTTATTCGCTCAATTTTTAATACTATTTTAATTAAATGCTACTGTGGCAATTAAGAAACTCTAATTTTAATTTCAGGGATGTAGAGATCTAGAAATTCAGAGAGTCCGGAATTTCTAAAATTATGTTAACAGTTATTTAGAAACTCTGAGAGTTTCAGAGATACAAATGCTCTTATACCTCTCGAGTCTCAGATAAACACTATTATCAACCAGTAACTCAAAACACTATTTTTGCACGAATCATTGCATGATTCAAACACACCCACATGAAGGAGATGAGAAAACACTCTACACTATTTAATCAGATTTGAAGGGAATTCGGAGACGAGAAAACACTATATGCCATTCCATTAGTGATGAAAACAGAGCAAATTCAAATTCGTATCCGCCTTTTAATGAGTTTATACGAATACGAATGCATATAGTAAAAGAATGTCAAACTATGAAATCAAATCAGTCTTAAACAGATACGGATACAAAACGGATAATCTACAAATATAGATTTGAATACAAATACGAAACAAATGATTGTCTGATAATTGAGTCATGAACTTTAAGATATAAATAAAACCTTGATGAATACAAAAAAAAAAAGTATAATTAAACAATAAAAAATAATAAGTCATGGTTTTATAAAGAACTGAAATTTTAGCATTGTTTTTATTGTGTTCTTGAAAGCACGGAGTTACAAAATAACGTGCGATATGACAAAAATTTAAAATAAAATATAATTTTACAGTGACTTGATTGAAACATATTTTTGTAATATTTTAAAAATAAATATTAAAGTTAAGCACATTGTTGGTCAATCTGAGTTTGACATTGATCAACCAACCCCCATGATGTATTTCTACTGTGTTACTGATAGGGTAATGCACCCGAATTGGGTAGGGCCTTAAATATTGGGCTTGGGATCTCTTTTGGGCCCTTAAAAATGGTCCATCAAACAATGAAGAATCCGCTCTATGAGATCGACCGAATCCCTTAGCTTATATACCCGCCTCAGTTGCTCACCGTCCTTCTCCTTCAACACTCCATAAAGATCAGATCAATATCCTTCCCTCAACTCAACTCACTTGCAACAAACATCACAAAAGCAAGAAAGTTCTTTATTGACAACTTAATTAGATCATCATGACCAAGTCCTAAAAGGTAAGAAAGAAAAAGGTAGATTGCTTGGTTATTGATCATGTGTACCGACACTGGCCAATGCATGTACAAATTGAAGTAGGCAAGTGCCCTACACTGGTGGATGCATGTACAAATTGGGGTAGACAAGTACCGACACTGACAGATGCATGTACAAATTGGTTAATGGGTTTGATTCCGATTAGTTATTTGAATCCAATTAGGATTTGAACCCGATTAGTTATTTGAATCCAATTAGTGCTCTACCCTGATAGAAAACCTAAATCCGCCCCAGTGTACCGACACTGGCGGATGTATGTACAAATTGGTTTAATGGGTTTGAATCTAATTAGTGCCCTACTCTAACAGAAATTCTGGATCCACCCCTGCGTACCAAGCTGCATGCGACACATTAATTGCATAGAAAAAGGCGAGAATGCAAGCATGTAATCATCATCATCATTATCATCATTTATTTATAATTTAATTATTTTCTTTTCTCCTTGATTGATTGATTAATTGTACTAACTACTAACTGATGAAATTACATGTTTAATACCAAAATTGTCCACTACTTGTTGAAACAAAACAGATGTTAGAGTTGCCATGGATATTTTTCACTGTAAGGAAGCTACCCTGATCATGATCATGGATCAAACTTCTTGCCTCTTATTCTCCTTCAATTTGCTGGCAGAGTATCTTACTGAACTGTCCAAGTCTCTTTCTCATTTTCTATCTTCTTCTCTTTTCCTTTCTTTTCTCAAATTGAGCTGTGCTCATAACATAAAACAAGGAGATCATCAAATTTTTAAACAAGTTCTCAAAGGTTATTTTTGTCTTTTAACTGTTTTTTAAGTTCAAAATTTATATATTGTGTAAAGGGCAAATAAGAAAGAGAAGAAAAAGTTAAAGGACATATTGAATATAATAAAGAGTAAAGGGGTAAATAAGAAATTGAAGAAGTTACATGAGAAATTAACTCTTAATTAAAATAAAAAATCAGAAAATCCTATTTCCGGTGAATAATTTATCGGATATAGGGTTTGTTTCCGGTAAACTATTTACCGGATTGGGCAGATTTGAAATTTTGTCCAAAACGTGTGTAGATTTGAAAATTTTGTATTTTTCTTATATTAATAAAAAAAATTGGTGATTTGAGCATATGCCGTGACCAGTCACAGTAAACAATAAACAATATTGTCAAGATCTGGTCAATTATATGGTTGACTTTCTTTTTTACCAGTCAAAGTAGCATTTAATAGACCCATTTCAACACCAATAGAAAACATCAAATTATGGTAATAATACTGATACCGCAAAAACACCAAATTATGGTAATAATACTGATACTGTCAATTATATGGTTGACTTTCATTTTGACCAGTCAATGTCAACAGCAATAGAAAACATCAAATTATGGTAATAATACTGATACTGTTATGTGCCTCCTGACTCCTGACATCCAATTTGTTTGAAAGCTAAAATTTTCATCTCAGGCAAAAAGAAAAAGCAAAGAAAAGAAAAGAAGCATACACAAAAACACACAGAGAAACATAGCAAAATTGTCAAGTTGGAAATTCCTATTTCATTCTTTTTTTCCAATTTAAACAAATCTGATAACACTCTCAAAATCTTTTTTTTTTTTTTTTGAGAGAGAGAACCCTAAGCAAAGGTTAAATTCTAAATACTTTATGCATATACATTGAAGATATATACACAGTTTTTTCTTTGCCAATGCAAAACAAAGCTTGATTGCTATAAAAAACAAAATAAAGCAAAGTGTTTTTTTTTTCCTATTCAGAGTTCCAACTTTAAATTCGACATGTCATTCTGCATTCTTCGTGTTACTCATACGAGATACCTACATAATAGTGATAATAATAATATTTCAAGGTCGCATTATTTACGTCTGGACTAAAGTTGAAAAAAATATATATATATTTATGCAAGTGACCAAAATGAAATAAAAACATAACAAGTTCAGTAAAAGATCTCATAATATAACAAGACATCATTTTAGAGAATATACTTACAATGTGAGATTTCCATTCAACCTTACATCCTTCGGCAGAGACAAAATTAGTTTGGCCTCTGACATGATGAAATATATGCACCAACACAGCAGCATCAATCGCCGCATATTCTTTCTACACAAAGTGAAAAAGTAAATTCTGATGATGGGTATGTATGCACACAATTATTTCTAAGATGGCCCAGGAAACCTTATTGAAATCAGTAATATTTTCTGGTCCCACACATTATTTTACTATTTTATATTTGAGTACATTGAAAATTTTAGCAATGATATGGTATATAACTATATATCCTCTTTTTTTCCTTTTTAACTTTACATATTTCATATCAGCACTTTCACTCTGGTAGTTTTATTTTTTTTTTCTCTGTAAACTATGCATGTAAATGATAAAATGCATAGAATACAGCTGGTGTCTATGTTTTAGAGAGAGAGAGAGAGAGAGAGAGAGACCTGTTGGAGAGTTAAAGGACGCTGTTCCCAGTTGCTGTTGCGTCGTGTCTTATTCAAAGCAGCTCCCAGCACCTTCTGCTTATCACAGTACAAGAATTTATAACACCAATTTAACTTGTTATTATATAACCAAAAGTCAAAAAGTAAAAAAAAAAAAATTACCTTGGAGAGACCAGCAAGGCCTCCAGGGGTCTGTTTGAAAAGTTTTTGAATGTCAAGGAGCATTTCGTATGATCTGAAACACTCCAGATCTCCGTATGAATGTGACAGTTGGTGAAGGTCACATTGTAAATTATAACCTGTGAGAAAATTAAAAAAAATGTGCTCAGCTAAAGTCCAACTATAGGCCAATTTAATATGTTCCAAGAATATGAAACCATAAGACAAACAAATGTGAAGGACGAGAGAATTTACCGAGCTTGAGAATATGAGAAGAACATAGGATGCGCCTAAAACATGAGTCTAGCATGAGAGGTTCTTCTTCATATAATTTTATCAGATCAAATATAAATGCTTTCTTCTCAGATGCAATTTGTATGATTGACACCTGAAAGTTGTTCAACCATAAATTAGACCACATAATGCAATACATTTAATCCGATTGACCTTCAAATTACCTCATTTTAACCCTAATCATGCAACTAAACATCAAATGGAATGAAGAACAACCAAGGGGAACAGAAATAACAGTAATAAAATTTAGGGGATTTTCATGTATACCCCTCAAAAACCTCTAAGATTCATAGTATCATATTTAACCCTTCTGATTTCAAAAACTGACAAATTTACCCAATTTGGTTGAACAATAATAACAGTAATAAAAAATAATGATGGAAAAATACCTTGCTAGGTTTGCTTCCCTTCTCATAATTGGGTTTCCACTCAGAATCAATGCCGACAATTTTGCACCCCTCGATATATTTTGTGGCTTCTAGAAGCCCCTCCATCTCATCAACCCACACAATTTCTTCGAGAGAAAGTTTATTCCGATCCAAGAAATCCATCCCTGGGGTTATCTCCTCTGGTGCTTCATTATATGTTCAGTACAGGGAAATCAATAAAAAAAAATTGGGTTTTTCTGCTTAATTCTCTTTTTGTTTTTGATGAATTTGTTCAACCAAAAACTGAGTACACAAGGACACCAGTACTGGCAAGAACCAGCTGTTATAATAATCCCAATAACTACAGCTTGAGTAAAGCAATTTAAGATTGCTTAAAATTCTAAATAGACAAATTTGCAGATATGTACCTAAAGAATTCACATATCCTTCAAGAGAGTACCGCTCGCATAGCTCATCTACCTTTTCTATGTAACCAGCTTCTAAAGCCAAGTATACCTGTAAATAATTTAATCAGCAATTCACTTTGAAGCATGTGTAAAACGAGAGAGAGAGAGAGAACAAAGATATACTGTGACAGTAATTCCATGCATTTGCTTACATTTTCAGTTTGTTGAATATTGATTCCTATTCTGATTCCAATGGGACTATCTGCTACAATAAGTAAACAAATATATGCCAAACAAAGAAACAAAAAAAAACACCCATATAACAAACAACAAAAAGAACAGTTGTGGCGGAACCGCAACAAGGTAACTAGTGATATGAAAAGATTCACATTGCATTTGGTTTCTACTTCTAACAGCGCTCAAAGACAAACTATAAAACTAATCAACCAATTAATTAATAGCAATTTATAACTGCATTACACCTTTTGTAGAATAGATAATTGTTGTTGTAGATGCTGTTCATCACTATACATAGGGTGATAGGGGTGTAAATCGGTTCACTAGTCAAACCAAACTTATAATTAAGTTTCAAAATAGAACCGAACCGAACAAAAGTTTTAGTTCAGTTTGTTCGGTTCAAACCAAAATATAATAAAAAAATTATTTAAAGCAATGCTTTTTAATAAACTGAAGTATATTAAGAAATAAACCGGGATGGTCCGGCGGACCAAATTTCATAATATATAAAAGTTTGGTCGGTTTGGTTATTTCAGTTTTGAAAATTTCCAAACCGAACCGAGCCAAAGTTAAATTCGATTTTAAAAAACAAACCGAACTGTTTGGTCCAAACTAATTCGGTTCGGTTCAAAACTAACTAAACCGGACCTAGTGAACAACCCTAACTATACATAGTCTTGCTCATCTGCCATGCATGTCTTTCTCTCTCTCTCTCTCTTGATGTATAAAATGAGCTTCATATTTTTTTTTTCCTAATTGAGTAATTTTAAATGCAGAGTAATTGTAGACTACATTTTTTTTTAAATAATCGAGCCATCCAATGCACTTTTAAATTGTATACTATATTGATGATTTGATGTCTTCAAATTGTTGGTTGCTTTCCATTTTTTTTATGTATATATTCGTGCATTTTCTGAACTGGTCATAGCTTTGGAACACCAAAATCATTATTATGTTCCAAATTTTTATATCCGAAGGAATCACATTTAATAAATAGAATATCAAATTTAATTTTATAAAACAAAACATCTTTAGAGACTTCGAACGATAAGAGTCCTTATCACACCCAATTTTTTTTTAATAAATCAATATTGTCACCTTTTCTTAATTAACTCGTAATCCTACATACGTGGTCAACAAAAATAATAAAACGATGTCAAGTAAAAAACTCCGTAATAAGTTATCTCTTCTCATATATTACACACGTAAGTTTCATGATCCGCCAATAGTTGTGATTTAATTTGCTGAATATTAAATGGTTAAGATAAAAAAAAAATTATGCAATTGTGATTTGATGTTGCAATATATCGGTGTTTATATTGTGTGGAACTCTGAATTAATTTAGTTCTTCGAACGCTCGCTACATTGGTTTCCTCCATGCAATTTCATCATATATTGTCATAAAAGTAATTAATTGATATAACATTTTTTTTCGTTCTTTTATGTTATTGTATGACAACACTTTCTTAATTAACATGCATGTTTACTCACTAAAATATTGATTACCTTTGATTATCTTCCTATTTAACGGAGAGGTAAAGAAAAAATAGTTCATTTCATTTCAAATGGAAGAGAAATTATTAAAAGATAAATATTATTAAAGATGAAAATATTTGACATGATTTGCTTCTATAATTTGTTATATTTTTTTTGTTTGAATTTTAATCCCGTAGAAAATCACGGACAAAATACTATTATTAAATTAAGTACCATAAATATTTATATGCAATTTACTCCAACATATTGAACGAAAATTCATGCGGATATTTCTGATTAGGACAAATAATGTACGTGAATATTAATTGTCACATTGGTTATTCCACCCACCAATCACAAAACAAAATTTAAAACCCATAATCTGAACTCGTTATATATGTAATCGCAAATTACACAACGAAACAAATTAATAAGGCACAATGTTTTATTTAATGTATAACGACAATAATATGACAAGCCACATTGCTTCTTTTAATAAAAAAAACAAAGCACATATGGATGGACCATCACTTTGTAAAAGAAAAAGTTCAATCTAGAAAATCCAAAATCAAAGTACCTTACATAAGCAACAAATATTTTGATGCTTTGGAGAAGAAAATTACTTTTGAAACTATTATATACAAGTTGGATTTTATCGACTTATATGATCTCAACTTAGAAAGAAAATGTCGTGCGCAGATAGAAAATTAATCAATTTTTCAGATTATACCTTCATCATTTTTTCTCTTTTCTAACATTTAACGAAAATAGAAAATTAATAACGGCTAGTAATTAGGAATTATTAGAAAAATGATCAACGGGACCTTTAGCTTTGTAATTTGTAGGTTGTTTTTTTAAGGAAAATATTATCAATAAAGAAGAGAATTAAATCTTCATTTATCCGTTTTAACAAGTTGGTACGTAAAGTTGGCAGAGGAATTTACTTTATTAACAAATGGACAGTAATACTTTTCTTGATGTCAGAAACTCCGAATTTTGGAACGTGATATGAATTCAAAACAAAATTTAAAGAATCAAAAGCTCACACGGAAGAAAACATTTCATGTGGGAATGGTGAAGTAATGGGGCCACGTACACCTTTTCTTAATTCGTAATCCTATGTGGTCAACAAAAATAATAAAACGATCGATGTCAAATAAAAAACTCAATAATAAGTTATTTAATGATGCATTTCTTTATAACAATATTTATAAAATCCACAACTATTAAATTATCTCTTCTCTTATATTAAGCATCTAATTATAAGTTCCTTGATCTGCCAACGGCTATGTTTTAATTCACTGAATATTGAATGATAAAAAAAAATTATGCAATTCTGATTTTATTTCGCTGAATATTGGTGTTTATTGTGTTGAAGTCTGGATTTCGGTCTCTGAAAACTCGCTATACTGATTTTATTGATAACATTTTTTTCTTTCTTTTATATTATTGATGACAACAAAGTAAGAAAGTAATTAACATGCATGTTTACTCACTAAAATATTGATTACCTATGATTACCTGAGGTAAAGACAAAATAGTTCATTTTTTTTTGACAAAAGTGGGTGAACAATATAAAAGACTAAAGTCTGAATATTACAAAACAGTCTAGCTAAGTAAAAGAACACGCTAAACAGTCTAATCATTGTTATTATGAGAAGAGGATCCAGCAGAGTCAGAGGATTTCAGTAAACCAGCATTAACATCTCTAATATCTTCAGAGAGAGTCGAGCCCTCTAATCCAAGTCCTCGATCAAAATAGTTCATTTCATTTCAAAAGAGAGAAAGAAATTATAAAAAGAAAAATATTTGACATGATTTGCTTCTATTTGTTGTATTTTTTGTTTGAATTTTAAATCCGTAGCAAAGCACCAACAAGATACTAGTTTTAAATTAAGTAGCATAAATGTTTATATGCAATTTACTACAACATATTTAATGAGAATGCACGTGGATATTTCTGATCAGGACAAATAATGTACGTGAATATTAATTGCCATAATATTGGTTATTCCACCCACCAAACACAAAACAAAATTTTAAACCCACAATCTCATGAACTCGTTATATATGTCATCACAAATTACACAACGAAACAAACAAGACACATTGCTTCTAATCTAGTGTTTAATGAAAAAACAAAGCACATATAGATGGACCATCACTTTGTAAAAGAAAAAGTTCAATCAAAGAAAATCAAAATCAAAATACCTTATGTAAGCAACAAATATTTCATAAAAGCTTTGGAGAAGAAAATTACTTTTGAAAATATTATATACAAGTTGGATTTTATCGATTTATATGATCTCACCTTAGAAAGAAAATGTCGTGCGCAGATACAAAATCTGGCCCTCTTGCATAATAATCATCAATTTTTCAGATTATACCTTCATCATTTTTTTCTCTTTTCTAATACTTGACGGAAATAGAAAATTAATAACGGCTAGTAATTAGGAATTATTAGAAAAATGATCAACGGGATCTTTAGCCTTGTAAATCTATAAATAATTAAATATACTTCAAATTGAAGGTTGTTTTTTTTGAGGAAAATATTATCAATAAAGAAGAGAATTAAATCATCATTTACCAGTTTTAACAAATTGGTACGTAGAGTTGGCAGAGGAATTTACTTTATCAACAAATGGATTATCAAAACTTTTCTTGATGTCGGAAACTTCGAATTTTCGAACGTGATATAAATTCAAAACCAAATTTAAAGACTCAAAAGCTCAAACATTTCATGTGGGAATGGTGAAGTGATGGGGCCACATACACTAACGATGAATATAAATATCATTGTTTGGTTGGAGTTGAACCAATTCAAACTCTTCCATTAAATCAAGAAGAAACATTATTACATAAATTCACAAAGAAACATTAATGGAAGCAGCCGAGATAGTTCTAGATGTTGCAGCCTATCACCTGTCAAAATCAATGCAACATAAACTCCACACATTATGGGGCCAACCAAACGAGCCAAATAACTTCACCATGTTTTACACACCTCCTCACGTTAACCAAACCAAGCATGTGAATCTTTTCGAGCCCTCTGTCATCTCCATCGGCCCATTCCACCGTGATCAACCGAGCTTCCGAACCATGGAGGAGAAAAAATGGCGGTTCTTGCGGGATTTCCTATCCCGTGGGGACCACATAAGTTTGGATCTCTGTATATCAGAGATGAAGCTTCTAGAAGAGAGAACACGGAGGTGTTATAGTGTGCCGGTGAATCTTGATAGCAATGGCTTCATCGAGATGATGCTGCTTGATGGATGCTTTGTGCTCGAGTACTATTTAAAACTGAAAGAACAAAGGTTGAATTCTATTTTTGAGGTTGGCTGGAATTGTATGTTCCTAAATTCTGATTTGATGCTTCTAGAGAACCAAATTCCATTCTTTATTGTTGAGAAGTTGTACGAGATTGGCTTAAAACAAGAAGGTAGAATAAATTTTGTTAAAGACTTTCTTGGTATTATAACCCTTGGACCAACATATTACCCCACAAATATATCTCCAAACCCTCCAGTTGAAATTCATCATTTGCTCCATCTCTATCACCTCTGTTCAGTGCCAGAACCAGTTGTATCGTGTCACGAATCATTTTATTTTTATGTAACCAGAATGTTGAGCCGTAGAATCAAATATTTGCTTCTTGGGTTTCTTTTATTGAAGTTCCCAAGAAGATTTCCTGGCTTTACATCTCCAAGTTCATCACTGACATTCGAGAATCCTATCTGGCATAAAGTAATTTTGTGCACAATCCCTTGTGCCTCTGAGCTCCAAGATGTGGGCATAAAATTCAGACCAAAGAGTAAACCGCAACATATGCTCGACATATCATTTAATGATGGTGTCCTGGAAATTCCTAGACAAGTAATCTCAAGTACAACTAAGAAATATTTGGCCAACCTCATTGCATTTGAACAAAACAATCGTGGTCAAATGTGTGCACACTTGACATGCTTTGCAAAGTTCTTGAATTTTCTTGTCAACACAGAAAAGGATGTGATGATACTACAACAATGCGGTATCCTTCAGAACACTTTGAGCGGTGAAGAGGAGTTGACTAATTTCTTCAACCACGTCAGCCAAGGCGTCACGCATTTATCGGACAACGACCACTTTTTGGCTGAATTGTTTATGGAAGTGAATAGATACTGTGATTTAGGCTGGAACAGGCAGCGAGCAGCATTGATTCGTGATTATTTTAGCAGTCCATGGGCAATAATTTCTTTCCTTGCTGCTCTGGTACTTCTAATTCTTACATGTGTACAATCTTTCTATGCAATTTATTCCTACTACGTTCCCTCGCGTTCATGATGCTTTAACTATCATAGTACTATTCGGAGCATCCAATTAAATTAAACAAGAGAAAATTAAGTGGCTTCACAATGTATGTTATCAAGGTGCCATTTTAGATATCGTTTTATTTTTTGTTTCTTCTTCCTGGTTTGTCTTTCATTTAAGTTTTCTATCTTGTGTGTGTGTATTTTGCTTTTAAGATATGTATTGAAGAATAAAGATCTTTACTTGCCCCTAAAATTTGGTCGTTCAATGTACAATTAATTGATTATAAAAGGATGTTGTGGTGTTGGGCGGAGGAATTAAGCTTGCTCTCATGTATGCTCGCTCTCTCTCTCTCTCTTTCTCTCTGTTTGTTTCGTTCTTCGGTTTGAATTTTACTTGATAACTTATTTATTTGGATCGATCGATGTCCGATGTATATATATGAACTTAATTAAAAAGACAGTCCTTAATTAATAACATGGTACCTATTTAATATGTTTTATTACATTCAAGTGCCATGCATGCATGATTCACCACATAAAATAAAGGCATATATCACTTGTTTCGTATAAAATAAAGGCATATATCTCAAGCACCACATTCAAAGCTGCTCTGGTACTTCTAGTTCTTACATGTGTACAATCTTTCTATGCAGTTTATTCCTACTATGTTCCCTCGCGTTCATGATGCTTTAAGCCTTTAACTATCACAGTACTATTCGGAGCATCCAATTAAATTGAACAACAGAAAATTAAGTGGCTTTACACTGTATGTTATCAAGGTGTCATTTTAGATATCGTTTTCTTTTTTCTTTCTTCTTCCTGGTTTGTCTTTCATTTAAGTTTTCTATCTTGTGTGTGTGTATTTTGTGTATTTTGATTTTAAGATATGCATTGAAGAATAAAGATCTTTAATTGCCCCTACAATTTGGTCGTTCAATGTACAATTAATTGATTATTAAATTATGGATGTTGTGGTCTTGGGCGGAGGAAGCTTGCTCTTATGTATTCTTATAATAGGAATTTCTGGCTGTTTTGAAATAAAAATGAATATGTTTTATTACATTCAAGTGCCATGCATGCATGATTCACCACATAAAAACATTTTATGAAGCACCACATTCAAAGCTGCACATACATATATATTAACTGCTTATACGACTTGCCAGAGCTTATATGCATATGAGCAGATGTCATTTTGACAACATAAAACTTAGTTGCATACGATCGATTTCCTTCTCAGATCAACCAAGTCTTTAATAAACAGAGCTCCATATATATTCTTCCTGAAATCAACAATATATGTACATTATGTCAACTTCTTTAAAAAAATTCCACTAAAAGGTCAATATATTTTATGAATGAATTTCAACTAGAAATGTACGTAGTAGCCTACACCATGGAGCAATCTTCCAGCGTTGACACGTTCGCACCATTTCCAGAGCACAATCTACAGGGTACCATCATGGGAATTGGATCTGCTGTGATCCGGGTGTTATGAACAGTAATCCTAAATCTCTGTTTTTTTCAAATCCAGCTGTCTAATAATTTCTGTGCACTAATCTCAAAACAATTCAACAGTTAGAGTTGGAAAAGCAAGAATTGTATGATACTTTTCATGGGTAAAGAATCGCAGCAGATTCGGATCCACCGTCAAGGACACCACCGTGGTTTTTGTCTCAAAATGGAAAGCATCAAAATTCAGATAAATGCTATTAACCATCCTTATGCACCAGAAATGTCTGTTGGAAACAAATAAAATATGTGGCTAACCTAACAGAGAAGACAAAAAATAAAGAAGAAGAAGAGAAGACAGAGAGAGTTTCTACAGCAAATACTTTAATTAACTCTCTTTTTTTTCTCGTACATTCAATCACAAATACAAAAGCTGCTTATATAGCCTCACATACACAAAATTACCTGCCTAAATTTAGACCTTTTGACTCCCTAATTTAACTAGCAGCTCTTCTATTTTTAGCTACTGTTACAAATAAACAATGCTAAGTATAAACCCCACTAACATTAAATAACTACCAACGTCTCAATAACTTTAAATAACTATTAGCAGCTCTTCTATTTTCAGCTCTGCTGCAACCAATCTAATTATAACTGAAAAACGTCTAAAAACACATCTAATCTAATTTTGAATTAACCTTCAGCAGTTTGTGTTTCAACACTCCCCCTCAGCGGTAAAACGATTACATCTGGGATACACCTATGTGTTCCCTGTTGAGTTCAAACTTCTCCTTTGTTAGTACCTTCGTAAAGATGTCTGCAAACTGTTCATCAGATCGACAAAACTTCAGCTGCACTTCTTGTTTCTCGACTGCATCTCTAGTGTACTAATACTTGATGGCAATGTGCTTGGTTCTGTCATGGCTTATTGGATTCTCGCTGATTGCTATGGCAGATTTGCTATCACTGTAGATGGTGACTGGTTCCTCCATTTTGCTGTTGACATCTTCTAGTATTCTTTTGAGCCAAATGGACTGTGCAATGGCTCTTGCTGCTGCCACTTATTCTGCCTCGGCTGATGACAAGGCGACCACCGTCTATTTCTTGGATGACCATGAGCAAATACCTGATCCAAGCGAGAAAGCATAGCCTGAAGTACTCTTCATGTCGTCTTGGCATCCCGCCTAGTCGCTATCGGTATAACCAATCAGCTTTGAGCTCTTGACTGGTTTGTACCATATGCCATATGCAACAGTACCTTTGATGTACCTTAGAACTTGTTTTGCCGCTGTAACATGCTTTTGAGCAGGACAATCCATATACCTTGATAAAAGGCTTGAGCTGAACATGATGTCCGGCCCTGTTGCAGTCAAGTACAGTAAACTTCCAACCAAACTGCGGTATTCAGTTGGATCTGCTTTTGCCGAACCATCTTCCTTGCTAAATTTTTCATTAGGAATGAGCAGTGTTGTGACACTCTTGCAATCTTGCATCCTATTCTTTTTCAGTATGCCTTCCGCATATTTCTTCTGAGATATGAAGATCCCATTTTCAGCTTGAACCACTTCTATGCCTAAGAAGTATTTCATCAATCCAAGGTCACTCATTTCATAAGTGTTCATCATGTCTCCTTTAAACCTTTGCATCATTTCTTCACTGTTGCCCGTGAAGATTAAATCATCTACATATAGAGCAACTATTAAAATCTGAGTACCTCTTTTCTTGACATAGAGAGTAGGTTCAAACTTGCTCTTTTCAAACTCGTTTTGCAGAAAATATTTGTCAATTTGACTGTACCACACTCTTGGAGCCTGTTTCAGTCCATAGAGCGCCTTCCTCAATTTGTACACTTTGTTATCTCCCCCTTGAACTGAAAACCCTTTGGATTGCTCAACGAAAATTTCTTCATTAAGTTCTCCATTCAAAAAGGCTGATTTGACATCAAGCTGACAAATGCGCCAATTTTGTTGTGCTGCTAATGCGATGACTGTACGGATTATTTCTAACCGTGCAACAGGTGCGTATGTCTCAAAATAGTCAATTCCAGGTTTTTGCTTGAACCCCTTTGCAACGAGTCTTGCCTTAAATTTTTGAACTGAACCATCTGGATTCAACTTGGTCTTGTAGATCCATTTAACACCAATGACACTTCTATTAATTGGTCTGTCCACTAACTCCAATGTTTTATTTTTTTCAATCATCCCAATTTCTTGCTCCATGGCTTCTCTCCAATTTTCATGGTGTTGGGCTTGCTCAAACGATTGTGGTTCAACCACCGAGAAATTGCATCTTTCTATCCTTTCATAAATTTCAGCCAAGGTTCTAACTCTGTTTGGAGGAACTTCCATGGTAACATCAGGATGTTGTAAATTGGAATCAATTGATTGCGTATTAGAAGTATCTGATTGCGGATTTGAACTGGGTTGCGTAGCTGAACTACTGGTCGGTTCTTGGCTGGGTATTGTTTGTGGTGTTTTACTTGGAGATGTTATATTTGGAATGTCTTGGACATCTTGGTTTTGAAATATGATGATTGGTGTTTGTTGACCTGTGGGTACTTGGTTATTTTCCCAATTGTAGACTTCTTTCTCATCAAAGATAACATCTCTACTAACAACCAATTTTTTCTTCTCAAGATTATACAATCTATACCCTTTGGTGCCATCCGAATATCCCATAAAAATACACCGTTCACTTTTGTCATCGAGTTTAGATCTATTTTCTCTTGGCACATGTGCATAGCATACCGAACCAAAATATTTCAAATGGCTAATATTCGGAGTTGTTCCACTCCATGCTTCAATTGGGGTTTTATTTGGCACAAGTTTAGTAGGACTTCTATTCTGGATATAGACAACCAAAGAGACTGCTTCTGCCCAGAATTTTATTGGTATACCCTTGTCTTTGAGCATGGCCCTTGCCATTTCTACTATGGTACGGTTTTTACGTTCCGCAACACCATTTTGTTGAGGGGTATAGGCAGTTGTGAGTTGTCTCCTAATTCCATGATCTTCACAGAATTTAACAAATTGGTTGGATGTATATTCTCCACCTCTGTCACTTCTTAGCACCTTGATTTTGAAATCACTTTGGCTTTCAACTAGAGCTTTAAACTTTTTGAATACTTCAAGTGCTTGTGACTTTTCTTTGAGAAAATAAACCTATGTCATTCTTGTAAAATCATCAACAAAGATAAGAAAATACCAATTTTGTCCTTCTGATGGTGTTTGCATTTTGCCACAGATGCCGATGTGAATTAACTCTAATGGTGAACATGCCCTCCATGCACCCCTTTTTGGAAAAGAGTTTCGATGTTGCTTGCCTAGGATGTACCCTTCACAGGTTTGATAGTTTGTGTTGATTTCAGGTAGGCCTTGCACCATCTCCTTTGCGTGTAGCAGTTTGAGTGCTCTATTAGCGGATCCTTTGAATTCTTGTTGCAACATGTCCCAAGCATCCTTTGATTTGGTTGCGTTGATGATGCGTGAGAAAATGGTTTCTGCTACCCCTTGTTGAATAAGGAATAGTGCCCGTGCATGTTTCATCTTGTCTTCCTTCAACTGCTTTGCTTCTACTTCTGTTGGTTGTTGTCCGGCGGCATATGTGGTATACCCATTTTCAACGATATCCCACAAGCCTTGTGAGAGTAGTAGAGTCTCCATCTTCAGTTTCCATATGCCGTAGTTGTTACCGGTAAGCATCGGAGCAGGGAATTGCGCCATGTTTGCGCTTGAAGACATCACTTCGATGCTTCGTCGATGGGAGATTTTCTTCTACTCTTTGGATTGCGCCCTTTATGGCTCTGATACCAATTGTTGGAAACAAATAAAATATGTGGCTAACCTAACAGAGAAGACAAAAAATAAAGATGAAGAAGAAGAGAAGACAGAGAGAGTTTCTACAGCAAATACTTTAATTAACTCTTTTTTTTTCTCTCGTACATTCAATCACAAATACAAAAGCTGCTTATATAGCCTCACATACACAAAATTACCTGCCTAAATTTAGACCTTTTGACTCCCTAAATTAACTAGCAGCTCTTCTATTTTTAGCTACTGTTACAAATAAACAATGCTAAGTATAAACCCCACTAACATTAAATAACTACCAACGTCTAAATAACTTTAAAAAACTAGCAGCTCTTCTATTTTTAGCTCTGCTGCAACCAATCTAATTATAACTGAAAAACGTCTAAAAACACATCTAATCTAATTTTGAATTAACCTTCAACAGTTTGTGTTTCAACAGAAACCCTTTCCCACATCCCTGGACTCAGTCCACAACACCAACTAGTCAAGCAGAAGGAAGGAGCGTCCTTGGGTGAGACATGGGAGCAATTCAAAGATCTTTTGCAATCCTTCTGTGACGGGCAATACCTGTAAATGAGGCAAGCCTTGGACAAAAAAAAAACAATGGCTCCACAGTTCCACCTTTTGTGTTTCCCTTGACCCTGCTACCTCGGCTCGCCCGGACAAAAAACAAAAACTTGAATGTTAACCCCTTCTAATTCGATTGCTATTCTGGCATCTGCTTTGGTGAGAAAACTTATCTCGATCATACTCTCCCTCTCTGATATAGAGAGAAAATTCAGTGCCGCTTGTTGATTCAAAGAAGGAAGGTTTTGTTGAAATGCACTTTGGGATGATTTGGGCAGGCGGAGTCGTCATTCAAGTTGGAGTCGGAGTGTGTGATTCTTTTGTTTGTAATGCATATGATCGGATGTTTTCCGTGTAACTCTTCACACAAGTATTGAATAGGAGCTGGTGGAGTAAGGCGAATAGCTGCCACCATCTCTAGTCAAATTTGAGAAGACAAACTAACTAGAGAGTTAAGAAAGTGAAACCAAAGGGTTGTCCTTTCCGGGCCTATGTTTTTTCTTAAATAGAGAGATGCGATGATACTGAAAAGGAAGCTTTCAATGAATTACATAAGTACACACTTTTGACTTGGTAAATAAGCACAAATCTCAATGCAAATTCGGTTTAGTTTAAAGGGCTACATTCCTGCATAGAGGACGCCAGGATCCTCCAAAACTATTCAGAGCTAACAGGTCTAAGGATCAATCGCCATAAGAGCACCTTTGTCCCCATAACGATATATACCCGCATGCAATACAACTCGTACTATCCTCTCGACCTTCTCAACTACCGATCAATTATTTTGACCTACCGCTCACGATAAAAAAAAAAAAAAAAAAAAAAAGGCAAATAGTACAGTCCCAACCAATGCTTGAAGCCACAAGGAGGACCTTGAAAGTGATTATCAAGATCGGTCGTCTTTATATAGCTGTTTTTTTATAGTGTTGGCCATGTCAGTAATGGTTGTTTATAGATGACCGTTCTTGATAGCAAGTTATTAGTAAATCAATAGATGACCGTTCTTGTTTACAGATGACTTTTCTTGATAGTGCTGGCTCGATCTATCAGGAACGTACGGTTGCTTTGGAACACCAAAATCATTATTATGTTCCAATTTTTTATATCAGAAGGAATCATATTTAATTAATAGAATATCATATTTAATTTTATAAAACAAAACATCTGTATAGACTTCGAACGATAAGATCGAGTTTCTTATTACACCTAGAATTTTTTTTAATAAATCAATATTATCACCCTTAACTCATAATCCTACTTACGTGGTTAACAAAAATAATAAAACAATGTCAAATAAAAATTTCGTAATAAGTTATTTAATGATGCATATCTTTATAACAATATTTATAAAATCCACTACTTTTAAATTATCTCTTCTCTTATATTAAGCACGTAAGTTCTTTGATCTACCAACAACTGTGTTTTAATTCGCTAAATATTAAATGGTTAAGATAAAAAAAATTATGCAATTGTGATTTTATGTTGCAATATATTGGTGTTTCTTGTGTTGAAGTCTGGATTTAGTTTTTTGAACACTCACTACACTTATTTCCTCCTTACAATTCTTCATATGAATGTTGTCATAAAAGAAATTAATTGATAACATTTTTTTCTTTCTTTCGTATTATTTCATATTATTGATGACAACAAAGTAAGAAATTAATTGACATGTTTACTTACTAAAATATCGATTACCTTTGATTACCTTCCTATTTAGCGAAGATGTAAAGACAAAATAGTTCATTTCATTTCAAAAGAAAGAGAAATTATAAAAAGGCAAATATTGTTAAAGATGAAAATATTTGGTGAAGGGATCCACTTACACTATGTTTTGGTGATTCTGGATTACTTACACCCTACATTTTCAAAGTTTTAAAAGTCCAAATAGTCGATCCAAACCATTCAGCATGATGGATATATCAAAATGTGTTTGTAGATCAAATTTTACATTTTTTCTAATTTGTTTTCTATTTATTAAGTATTTTACAATATCGTTATTTTCAATCCATTGAATTTTTGTACCCATTTTAATATATAGTAAAAAAAATTCAAAAAAATATAATATTTGATCTGCAAGCATATTTTAATATATCCATCATGTTTGTACGGTTTTAATCAACTGTTTGGACTTTGAAAATTAGAATGTAATCTAGTGTCTTAAAAAAAGAGTGTAAGTGAATTCCTCCTTAAATATTTGACATGATTTGCTTCTATTTGTTGTATTTTTTTTTATTTTAAACCCGTAGCAAAACACGGACAAGTACTAGTATTAAATTAAGTACCCATAAATATTTATATGCAATTTACTCCAACATATTTAACGAGAATGCACGCGGATATTTCTGATTAGGACAAATAATTACTGTACGTGAATATTAATTACCACATTGGTTATTCCACCCACCAATCACAAAACAAAATTTAAAACCCAACCTCATGAACTCGTTATATATGTCATCACAAAATATAATAACACAACGAAACAAACAGGGCACCATGTTTTAGTAAATGTACAACGACAATAATAATAATATGACAAGTCACATTGCTTCTAATCGAGTGTTTAATGAAAAACAAAGCACAATTAGATATGGACCATCACTTTGTAAAAGAAAAAGTTCAATCAAAGAAAATCAAAATCAAAATCAAAATCAAAATCAAAATCAAAATCAAAATATCTTACGTAAGCAACAAATATTTCATAAAATTAAAGCTTTGAAGAAGAAAATTACCTTTGAAACTATTATATACAAGTTGGATTTTATCGACTTATATGATCTCAACTTAGAAAGAAAATTAATCAATTTTTCATATTATACGTATACCTTCATCATTTTTTTTTCTCTTTTCTAATGATCAACGGGATCTTTAGCTTTGTAAATCTATAAATAAATAAATGGGTCCGCCTAATTGTCCTCCTTGAAACGTCCTCCGTTTTGTCCCCCGGATAAAAACTGTTAATCACACTAAACGACAAAAAAAACACATAAAACAATCAAATCTCGCAAAAATGTTGCAGACCATAAAACTATCCAATAGTATTCATTCAAAAAGACAAATGTATTCATCCTGATACCAAAAAGTATTCAACTATGGTTTGCACATTACTCACTCATTTTTTACACGTTTTTAGAGGTGGTTTGTTTTTTCTCCGTTCAATCTAACCAATATTTCTGACGATCTGTAAAGAATTTTGCAAATCTAAAACCACGGACGTCTTCTACATAATTCTCTTTCAAATGAGATCCATGATGACATACTTTCGAGTTGTCAGTTGCACAAGTATTCATCCTCGTCATGCAAGTATTCATACATCATCGAGCAAGTATTCATCCTTAAGATCTGCCTAACTGTCCCGCTAATCAATCCCTTATTTTGTCCCTTAGTCAATAACTATATGAGTAACTACTAACTAACTGAGAGACCACTTAATATTTAGGGATTGCCTAATATTTGAAAGATTTTACAACTGTCGCACGCAAGTATTCATCTATAATATATCAAGTATTCATCTGTAATGCATCAAGTATTCATCATAAGATATCAATTATTTAAAAAAAAAAACTGGACACATCACTCACTTATCTTTTACACGTTTTTAGTTGTTGGTTGCACAAGTATTTATCATTGTCATGCAAGTATTCATCTCTCATCGAGCAAGTATTCATTCTCGCCGTATAAGTGTAAATATGTATCAAGAGTATTACAAGCATAGGGATTGATTAGCAGGATAGCTAGGTTGATCCTAAGGATGAATATTTACACAACCAAGGTGAATACTTGATGTATTATGTATGAATACTTGCATGACGATAATGAATACTTGTGCAACCGACAACTCGAAAGTGTGTCATCATGGATCTCATTTGAAAGAAAAAATTATTTAGAAGACGTTCGTGATTTTAGATTTGAAAAATTCCTTACAGATCGTCATAAATATTGGTTAGATTGAACGGAGAAAAAACAAACCACCTCTAAAAATGTGTAAAAAATGATGAGTGATGTGTCCAGTTTTTTTGTCTTAATGTGCAGACTTTAGTTGAATAATTTTCTGTCTTATGATGAATACATTTGTGTTCCGAATGGATACTATCGGATAATTTTATGGTCCGCATCTTTTTTGTACGATTAACGCGTTTTTTTGTCGTTTAGGGTGATTAACACGTTTTTATCCGAGAGACAGAATGGGGGGATGGGTAAGCGGGGAAGATATAATTACCCTAAATAAATATACATCAAATTGTAGGTTGTTATGTTTTTTTTAGGAAAATATTATCTCTAAAGAAGAGAATTAAATCATCATTTACCCAGTTTTAACGGGTTGGTACGTAGAGTTGACAGAGGAATTTACTTTATCAACAAATGGACTATAATACTTTTCTTGATGTCGGAAACTCCGAATTTTGGAACGTGGTATGAATTCAAAACCAAATTTAAAGACTCAAAAGCTCACACGAAAGAAAACATTGCTTGTGCGAATGGTGAAATGATGGGGCCACATGAACTAACGATCAATATAAATATCGTTATTTGGTTGAAGTTGAACCAATTCAAACTCTTCCATTAATTCACGAAGAAACATTATTACATAAATTCACAAAGAAACAATAATGGAAGCAGCCGAGATAGTTGTAGATGTTGAAGCTTCTCCCCTGTCAAAATCAATGCAACGAAAACTCAACACATTATGGGGCCAACCAAACGAGCCAAATAACTTCACCATCTTTTACACACCACCTCACATTCACCAAACCAAGGATGCGAATCTTTTTGAGCCCTCTGTCATCTCCATCGGCCCATTCCACCGTGGTCAAACGAGCCTTCGAACCACGGAGGAGAAAAAATGGCGGTTCTTGCGGGATTTCCTGTCCCGTGGGGACCACATAAGTTTGGATCTCTGTATATCAGAGATGAAGCTTCTAGAAGAGAGAACACGGAGCCGTTATAGTGTGACAGTGGATCTTGATAGCAATGATTTCGTCGAGATGATGCTGCTTGACGGATGCTTTCTACTCGAGTACTTCTTAAAAGTAAAAGAAGAAAGGTTCAATTCTATTTTTGAGGTTGGCTGGAATTATGTATCCATATATCCTGATTTGATGCTTCTAGAGAACCAAATTCCATTCTTTGTTGTTGAGAAGTTGTACGAGATTGGTGTCAAACAAGAAGATAGAATAAATTTTGTTAATGACCTTCTTGATATTTTAACCGTAGGACCAACATATTACCCCATAATTCCGAACCCTCCAGCTGAAATTCATCATTTGCTCCATCTCTATCACCACTGTTCAGTGCCCGACCCAGGGAAACCAGTTGTATCGAGTTCCAAATTATTTGATCTAACTAGAATGTTGAGCCCCAGTAGAATCAAATATTTGTTTCTTGGGTTTCTTTTATGGGTGTTCCTAAGAAGATCTCCTGGTTTTACATCTCAAAGTTCATCACTGGCATTACCGGATCCTATCTGGTATAGATTTCATTATGCGATCCCTTGTGCCTCTGAGCTCGAAGATGCGGGCGTAAAATTCAGACCAAAGAGTAACCCGCGACATATGCTCGACATATCATTTGATGATGGTGTCTTGGAAATCCCTAGACAAGCAATCTCACGTGCAACTAAGAAATTTTTTGCCAACCTCATTGCATTTGAACAAAGCAATCGTGGTCAAATGCGTGCACACTTGACATGCTTTGCAGTGTTCTTGAATTTGCTTGTCAACACAGAGAAGGATGTGACTATACTACAACAGTGCGGTATCCTTCAGAACTCTTTGAGCGGTGAAGAGGAGTTGACTAATTTCTTCAACCACGTCAGCGCGGGCACCTTATGGGACAACGATCACTTTTTGGTTGAATTGTTTACGGAAGTGAACAGACACTGTGAATCAAGCTGGAACAGGCAGCGAGCAACATTAATTCGTGATTATTTTAGCAGTCCATGGGCAGCAATTTCTCTCATTGCTGCTCTGGTACTTCTAGTTCTTACATGTATACAATCTTTCTTTGCAGTTTATTCCTACTACGTTCCCTCAAGTTCATGATGCTTTAACTATCACAGTACTATTGGCTTTACAATGTATGTTATTCAAGGTGTCATTTTAGATATCGTTTTCATTTTTCTTTCTTATTCCTGGTTTGTCTTTCATTTAAGTTTTATATCTTGTGTGTGTGTATTTTGCTTTTAAGATATGTATTGAAGAATAAAGATTTGTAATTTTTGAGAGAACTAAAGATTTGTAATTGCCCCAAAAATTTGGTCGTTCAATGTATGCTCGCTCTCTCTCTCTCTCTCTCTTCCTCTCTCTCTCTTTCTCTCTGTTTGTTTCATTCTTCGGTTTGAATTTTACTTGATAACTTCTTTATTTGGATCGATCGATGTCCGGTGTATATATATAAACTTAATTAAAAATACAGTCCTTAGTTAAAGACATGGTACCTATTTAATTCTTTATTCGAAACAAGAGATCGATATATGCCATTATTTTATACGAATACAAATGAATATGTTTTATTACATTCAAAGTGCCATGCATGCATGATTTTTGACACATAAAAACATTTTGATCAAGCACCACATTCAAAGCTGCACGTACATATATATTAACTGCTTATACGACCTTCCAGAGCTTATATGTATATGAGCAGATGTTATTTTGACAACATAAAACTTAGTATCATACGATCAATTTCCTTCTCAGATCAACCAAGTATTTAATAAACAGAGCTCCATATTCTTCCTGAAATCAACAATATATGTACATTAATTATGTCAACTTCTTTAAAAAAAATTCCACTAAAAGCTCAATATAATTTATGAAAGAATTTCAACTAGAAATGTAGGAGCCTACACCATGGAGCAATCTTCCAGCGTTGATTGTCCCGATTTTTTTATTAATACGAAATATAAAATAAAAATAACGATAATGAGGAATGATTTCGACAAATTTCAAAATCTAAGAAGAACGTTATGGTTTATAACGTTCAGAACATTGTAACTGGACGTTATAAACCATAACGGCCAGTTAATTTTATTGAATGTTCGCTAATTAACTAAAAAACACTGTAGTTAGCCGTTATGGACGATAACGGCCAGCTACAGTGCTTTTTTTTTTTACTTCAGACTTTTTCTTTTTAACGCGTTAATTAGCGGTAATCTAATTTCGCTAATTAGACCGTTGTAGTCTATAACGTCCAGAGGACATTATAAACAATCACGTTTTTCCTACTTTTCAAATTCTCCATAAAACCTTTTCCAAAGCCAATATTTTTTTATTTATTTTCTTAATAATAAAAATGTCGGTTGATTGTCACCTTCGCACCATTTCCAAAGCACAATCTGGGTACTGTCATGGACACCGCTGTGGTTTTTGTCTCCATGGAAAGCATCAAAATTCAGATAAATGTTATTAACCATCCTTATGCACCTGAATCCCACATCCCTGGACTCGGTCCACAACACCTACTCGTCAAGCAGAAGGAAGGAGAGTCCTTGGGTGATACATGGGAGCAATTCAAATATCTTTTGCGAGAATGCTCTCATCGATCATGGGCTGGAAAAATGGCTGGTTGTGCAATCCTTCTATGACGGGCTATTCCTACAAATGAGGCAAGCCTTAGATTCTTCATCTGGAGGCACGTTCATGAACCTAAATGTCAAGGAGGCATCCAAAATCATCAATGACTTATGTTAAAGTCTGAATTACTCGACATCAGAATGTGAACAAACCAAAACACACTACGCAGACATGAAGTGAACGAGATCATTCTCCTCAACGCCAATCTACATGCATTAAAAAGAACATCTCCGACATCACCACGTCAAAAGCAACTTTGGCAAGCATTGTACTTTGTAACTCTTGTGGAGAAGTTCACCATCCGAATGAGACTTATCCGGTTATAACGGAAGTGGAACCGAAACAAGTCAACATTGTAAACAATTTCTTTAGACCTAATAATTTGAATTCTAATTTCTACAATTCAGGTATGAGGAATCATCCGAATCTCTCCAAGAACAACCAAGGGGCTGCACCGCAACCCAGTTATCAACAAAATCGACCCAACAACCTTATTCACATAGGCAATACGATCAACAACCACCCCCATAAGCCATAATTCAAGTATATGATGTAGTTTCTTCAAAAGGCAGGACAACACGTACCGATGGAGAAATCACTTCGACCGTGATAGCAACAGGAGACTGAATCAAACTCTCAAAAATCATGTTGCTCTACGAACGAATGACTTTTCAAACTTCTCACGAGGTCGAGGTAAGCTTCCGGGCCAACTGGAGGTCAACCCACAAGAAACTTATAAGAGTGTCAAACTCCGGAGTGCTTATAGGTACGAAGGACCACCCATGCCTGAAGGAGGATCCTACCAACCACCATATGAAAATTAAACAGTTTAGACTTATGATCGTAAAAGACTTATGATCGTAAATAAGCGCTACTTGGGAGATAATCCAAGAATTTTAATTTTTTGCAAATTTAATTTGGGAGTATGACTTGTTAAGTTGCTGTCAATGATTTATTTAAATATTTGAAAAAAAAAATTGCTTCACATCAATATATCCTTATACGTGCAGGCTCTAACAAAAACCGACAAAAAGATATTCCTAAAAAATAGACTGCTTAGGATCCTATTATTAATTAAATATATTAAATATAACTGTTGTCAATGCTATCTTTTTTCGAGCTAATTATTTCAACTGGAAATATATATAAAGGATTTTAACAACAATTAAAATCTGCTACAAGTATCAAGTTAGTAGCTAGTTACTAAGAATTCAAATAGCAACATAAGAGCTTTCAACTTCTCTTCTTCAAAAAAGAGCTTGCAGTTTCTAATTATTTTTAACTTCAGCTAGTAGAAAACTAGAACAGGCTCAGCATTAATTGTAACAAGTTTTAATTCAAAGCATTAAACCCATGCATAAAATCAAAGACAAAAGGCAAGTATACCAATAGGGAATGGCTACGGTGCTATGGATAGCATAGAGGACCTCCGTGCAACGGCTCAAAATTTGAGTTTTCAAAATCCTAACGGTCGATCCGAACCGTTCAATATGTAATATGTACTAAAATGTACTTGCAAACCAAATTTTACATTTTTTAGAATTTTTTTACTATTTATTAAGTATCTTACAAAACTGTTGTTTTTGAATAATTCTGGATCGCTGAAAATAACAGTTTTGTAAGATACTTAATAAATAGTAAAAAAATTCTAAAAAATATAAAATTTGGTTTGCAAGTACATTTTAATACATATTACATGTTGAATGGTTCGGATCGACCGTTAGAATTTTGAAAACTCAAATTTTGAGCCGTTGCACGGAGGTTCTCTATGCTATCCATAGCACCGTAGCCATTCCCATACCAATATATATGATCATAGAGACAAAAAATAAAATAATCAACAATATATATATATATATATAGAGAGAGAGAGAGAGAGAGAGAGAGAGAGAGAGTGTGACTAATATGCTTTCGGTTGTATTTCGGCCAAAATACAACCAATCCATTTTTCAATTTCCGAAGTCCAAAAAGTCGATCCAAACCGTTAGATGTGTTTTCTATATTGAAATGTGCTTGGAGACCAAATTTTACATTTTTTGGAATTTTTTTATTATTTATTAAGCCACTTTGAAAATCGCTGATCCAACGGTGACTTAACCAAACAGTGAAACCGTTGGATCAGCGATTTTGAAAGTGGCTTAATAAATAGTAAAAAATTCAAAAAAAATGTAAAAGTTGGTCTCCAAGCACATTTCAATATGGAGAACACATCTAATGGTTTGGATCGATTTTTTGGACTTCGGAAATTGAAAAATGAATTTGTTGTATTTCGGCCGAAATACAACCGAAAGCATATTAGCCACACTCTATATATATATATATATATATATATATAGGAATTGGCTAGCATGCAACGCGTTGTTATCTCCATAATTTGCTATGGACTTTTCTACCATTGGATTGGTTTAAGATTCGCGTACAGCTTGAGCACCGATTGAGACGAATGGAGACGGAAAAATTAAAAAGCACTTCTCCGTTAAATTTTTCCGATTGAAAATTTGAAATTAGAAACTTGGAAATCGTCTCCCAATTCTCACTCCCAAATCTTTCCCAAATATTTTTGTCTAACTTTTTCTCCATAACCCCGTGCCTTTCTTGTGCGCTCCTTGTGCGCCTCTCTGACCCTCGCTAGGATTTCTGTGCGGATCTCTCTCTCTCTCCCTTTCGCGCATCCCCACTCCATCGTCTCTACTCATCTGTTCGTTGCAAGGTACTTTCACTCTTCTCTGGATCTAGATAAATAAGAGAAATTATTAGTTATTGGGTGCCTAAATATTAAGTTGTACCTTTGTTCTATTGTGCACATGTACAGGTACCATGGACAGCCGGCATAGATTGGTACTGGTACTATGTACATATTAGTGTTCATCCAAATTCTATTTCAACTTGACAAATATGAACCATTTTAGGCATGTGCATGAGTAATATGTTTATCATAAATCCTTTTTGTTTAGACTTGCAGGAGTGTTATCGTAGCAAAGAGGAACTGGAAAGAGAATACAGACTTTACAAGCATTGATCAGCTTCTTCGAGAAATCGATTCTAATGTTCATCCTTGTGAGTTGAGGTGTATGTTTTTTATAGTTCATGGAGATTAAGCATGTACTGGTACTGTTCCAGTTTGTTAGTTGTTTTTCCTTCTTTTTTTACAAGACTGATTTTTTTTTTGGTTGAATTAGATTTTCTTAGTAGCCCAATAGTTTGTAATTGAAATATGATAATATGATATTTGATTTCCTATATGGAAAGTTGCACCCTACGCTCTACCTTATTTACAAATGACACCCAACATTATTCATTTATGTAAGCACATTTATTCTGTTTTTTTTTTCTGTAAATAATTTAGTTGTAGCACCTTATTTGACTAGGTAACATGAGCAACGAGAAAGGTGGCTTCCAATGAGTTTGAGAGGCTGTCATCCTTATTCTATTGAATCTGTCATCCTTATTCTATTGCATATATCAAGGAGGCTGTCACTTGTGAATGTCTATCCTTTTTTTCCATTGATGTGAATGTGTTGTAACAGTTTGATACTGAGATGAAGATCATGAAGATAATGACATGAGTGTTACAACATTAATCTGTGTTAGAATCACTTGCTTCAATTTAAATGAACTTGCTCCTGATGGACTGACTCTTTGATATAATTGAATGATATATAAAGATTTGGATTTGCAACAAAATTCATTATATGAACCTGCTTCAACTTGCTAGATTTGGGTTTTAGAATCACTTGCTTCCATTTTAATGAACTTTCAAGATTTGAGCAGTGGAACAAATGCAGAATTAGTTTGTGCTTGAGCTTGTATTAAAGGAGCTTGTGTAGGTTTAGGAAACTTGCGAATTAGTTTGTGTAGAATATGTATCGATTTTAATTAAGGAGCTTGTGCAATATATAATTTAATGATGTGTGATAGCTCTTGTTTGGTGCAATTGATTGAATATTCAACTTACATTATTCTTGCTTGCTTTTGATATATGGTGATGATTTATTAATATAACAAGATGATACCAATAGTGTTGTGCTCATGTTATGGATCTTTCGCTGTGTTATCATTAATTTGCTGGCGCCGACAGTATTATTATTTGCCGGTACCTATTGTTGCCAATAACAATAGTATTATTATTAATTTGATTGTGCTCCTTAATTTATAACATTGTGTACAATTTATTATCATTTCTTGTGCTCTTTTTATGTAAAAGTATAAATAAAAATAAGCATTAGGTCTTTTCTGCAAAATTCATCTTCACAGCCACAAACAAGCTAGTTTTCAAAGATAGTGAATAGCACAAAGGTACAACACAAAATAGTAAATAGCACAAACTAATAATACAAAAATTTGATAGTATAGCTTTATTTGTCTCTCTTGATAAGAAACCAAAACTTTCAAAGATGAATCATTTGTAAGAATAAATCTCTTAAGAGTACAAAGCATATACAACAACATAATTATAAGAGTACAATGTCCAACATACATCCTTTCAAACATGTCAGTAAACATAATTTCAACAGATAAAGTGCTTTCATCACTGCAACACATCAAAATTTGAGCAAATCAAAATATTAAAAATTGCATCCTTTCTAAGCAACACCTCACAAAGGTACAACATACTGTTACAAGCAAATAATAATTGCATCTTTTGGGTCCATAAAACTATTCAATTCTAAACTAACATATCCCCTCCAAAAATATAAATGAAATCTTTTAACCTACATTTTCATCAAAAAAAAATAAAAATAAGAGAGAATACTAACAATTTAATAAAACTAGGATCATACTATCATAGTACCTGTTATGAACTGTATAATAACTTAATCGTATATATGCAACTTAATATCCCATACTCTCCTCTCTAAATGCATAACCTAGAGGGTCCAAACCTTCGTCTAATTATTATGTACTGGCTTGGTCGGTACAATTAATACAACTATGAGGCAACAAAGGGTTGGAGATGGACCAGACCG
The DNA here is from genome assembly GCA_964058825.1 of Carex arenaria. NCBI lineage: Eukaryota > Viridiplantae > Streptophyta > Magnoliopsida > Poales > Cyperaceae > Carex > Carex arenaria. The sequence continues at coordinate 446,004 of CAXKVW010000027.1, read as the reverse complement.
GAGTTAGAGCAGTGGAGCGATGGGCGACAGGGGCGAAATGTAGAGGGATCCCATAAACCTAGATTCGAAGAGGGGGGGTAAGGGGATCATGGAGGGGCTCTTCACCTAACGGAGGCGAAACTAGGAGAGGCGCGGGTTCCGATCCTAAAGCGCACAGGGGTGAGACGCGGGGAGGCATGGGGTGTAAACCCTAGAGGGGGAGGGGGAAATGTGGGGGCACTGAGAGAAGAATGGCAGGGGCCTTTTGATTAACGGAGGTCTTTCGAATTTTCCTTTTTCCGTTTCTGTTAAATTCTATCTGCAGACAGCGCCTGATCTGAGCACGAATTTTAAAGCAATCCGATGGTTAAAAAGTCCATAGCAAAAAATTGAGTTAGCAACGCGTTGCCTGCTAGCCAATTCCTATATATATATATATATATAGAGTAAGGCTTGGGTGCTATCCATAGCACCGGAGCCTTTATGCAACGGCTCAAAATTTGAGTTTTCAAAATCCTAACGGCCGATCCGAACTGTTCAATATTTAATCTGTACTAAAATGTACTTGCATACCAAATTTTATATTTTTTTGAATTTCTTTACTATTTATTAAGTATGTTACAAAACCGCTGTTTTTGAATAATTCTGGATCACTGAAAACAGCGGTTTTGTAACATACTTAATAAATAGTAAAAAAATTCAAAAAAATGTAAAATTTGGTATGCAAGTACATTTTAGTACTGATTAAATATTGAACGGTTCGGATCGGCCGTTAGGATTTTGAAAACTCAAATTTTGAGCCGTTGCATAGAGGCTCCGGTGCTATGGATAGCACCCAAGCCTTACTCATATATATATATAGTCCGCAACATATAGCAAGCAAATTGAATTACAGATTCATAAAATTAAAAAGAAGAAAAAAAAAAAAAGGGAATTACAAAGTAGCATGCAAGTGATAACTAGCAGAAGAGTCCAACTTAATGCTCTAATGTATATTACACAAGAATCAAGATCATATGGAGAGAGAAATAATTAAGAACCTAATAGACTCGGCTGAGCTTGGAAGGGAACCTAATAGACTCGCCTCATATATATTGATATATATATATATTGAAGAATCACAGCTCCACTTTTTGCACCGCATTCATACCATGTATTACAATGGCTCCACAGTTCCACTTTTTGAGTTTCCCTTGACCCTGCCGCCTCGGCTCGCCTCAACAAAAAACAAAAACTTGAATGTTAACCCCTTCTAAGTCGATTGCTCTTCTGGCATCTGCTTTAGTCAGAAAATTTATCTTGATCATACTCTCCATCTCTGATATAGAGAGAAGATTCGCTGCCGCTTGTTGATTCAAAGAAAGAAGGTTTTCTTGAATTGCACTTTGGGATGATTTTGGCAGGCGGAGTCGGCATTGCCGTTCATTCAAGTCGGAGTGTGTGGTTCTCTTGTTTGTAATGTATATGATCGGTTGTTTTCCGTGTAGCTCTTCACACAAGTATTGAATAGGAGCTGGTGGTGTACGACGAATAGCTGCCATTTCTAGCTTTTATTTAGGGTTTTAATTTGAGAAGACAATTAAACTAACTAGAGAGTTAAGAGAGTGAAACCAGAAGAGCTGTCCAGATGAGAAGTGCTCACTCCTAACTATTTATAAGTGCAATTCAAGTGGGTCAAAGGAGGAAGGTTAATTTAATTCCTATCGCATCATCCCGTATTATCAAGTTCGCATCCTCTGAGATATCTCAAACTTGGCGTGACTTTAGAAAACATATTAACCGTTTAAATAGTTTTGCACGAATCTCAAAGTACAAATAATACTGGTCCTTGCGCTATCCCCGAATAAGTTAACCGAACACGTCGGTCATGCAAAAATTGAGATATCTCAGATACGCATTAAATTTTTGTCTTGGGAAGAAAACCACGGAAAACTTGGCTGGCGGGAGCCGTTTGTTTAATAGTAATGAAAAATATTTATAAGTGCTCACTCCTAACAACACGTGGTTTCGCCAACTGGCATGCCGCCACCGTATTATGAGGCTCCACCGCCGCCACCGTACTATGAGGCTCAACCGCCGCCACCGTATCATGAGTCTCCGCATTTTGATCCTATGAAGCAGGATGGGCCGGTGTTTAGTCTGGAGGGGTGGACTACCATCACCAATGCAGTCGCCGTCCCTACAATCGGATGCAAGACGATATCCTACAGAGATGGCACGCGACGGTGAGGCCAGCGGTAGCGGGTCACAGACGCACCATGACTATTCGACTGTGGCTGGCAGCGTCCATCTTCTCTACACCCCCCACCAGCTACTATTTTGGGGGAGGAGGATGTCTGGGATATCGCAGCCAAGCTGAGCAAAGAGGCAAATACCGCTGCCGCTGCACATCGTCCGGTGGTCTGGGGGCTGCTTGACAGAGTTACCAGAGGACAACCAGCTGAGCGATGGTCCCTCTCTGGTTAGATGATAGTTTTACTTTTATTATTTTATAAAATTTACATTTGTTCTACTGTATTTGTTATTTTATGCTTGTATTATCTTTGTTAGTTTATTTATATTTTCTACTTTATGGTTGTATATCGTCTTTCTCTTATATCATATATGATTATATTATACTTATAAATGTCAAAATATAAACTATACTAATAAATCATCATAAATTTAATCGAAAAAACTAAATCATAAAAATCAGTCAATAATTTTTTTGTCAAGTAATCGTCTTAATATTAAACTCGGGCAATTAATATATCAATTACCAAAAAAAAATAAGAACCGGCCAATAATTGGCTGGTTTGGACATTTTTATAAATGGCTACTTTCTGTGGACATATTTGACAATTTCTATTTAATTTTAGATATAAATAAAAATCACGGTGCTTAAAAAGGTGCTGGCAGTTAAAGAAGAAGAAAAAAAAAAAGGCGACGTGTAACAAGGCGATTTGGATCAAGTCTCTGGCACTTAAAAAAAAAAGGCGATTCGGAGAAGTTGGGTTAATAGAAAAATATTAGTGGAAACGGATCACTCAATCCCACAAATGAGTCGAGTGACCAAGAGCTGCCGGTAATTAAAAAACTCATATTATCCGACAATCATTTGGGTAGGGCCTTTAATATTGGGCTTGGAATTTCTTTTGGGCCCTTACAAATGCTCCATCAAACAATGAAGAATCCACTCTAAGAGGGGACAAATTTGGGTCCGATGCCCATCAGACTTAAATTTGAGTCTGATGGGTTCTAAAACCGTCCAATCCTCTTTAAGATCTGTCCGTACAGATATTGAAGAAAATGGCATGGATATTAAAGTGACATGGACAGATCTTAAATCAAATCGGACGGTTTTGGAACCCATCGGACCCAAGTTTGTCCCCTCTAAGAGACCGAGTCCTTAACCTTATATACCCGCCTTAGTCGCTCACCGTCCTTCTCCTTCAACACATCAGATCAATCATCAATATCCTTCCCTCAACTCAACTCACTTGCAACAAACATCACAAAAGCAAGAAAGTTCTTTATTGACAACTTAATTAGATCATCATGACCAAGTCCTAAAAGGTAAGAAAGAAAAAGGCAGATTGTTTGGTTATTGATCATGTGTACCGACACTGGCCGAATGCATGTACAAATTGGAGTAGGCAAGTGTCCTACACTGACGGATGCATGTACAGATTAGGGTACGCAAGTACTGACATTTGGCAGATGCATGTACAAATTGGTTAATGAGTTTGAACCCGATTAATTATTTGAATCCATTTAGTACTCTATCCTGACAGAAATTCTGTATCCACCCCAGTGTACCGAGCTGCATGCGACACATTAAGTTCTTAGAAAAAGGCGAGAATGCAAGCATGTAATCATCATCATCATTATCACCATTTATTTATAATTTAATTAATTTTCTTTTCTCCTTGATTGATTGATTAATTGTACTAACTACTAACTGATGAAATTACATGTTTAATACCAAAATTGTCCACTACTTGTTGAAACAAAACAGATGTTAGAGCTGCCATGGATATTTTTCACTGTAAGGAAGCTACCCTGATCATGATCATGGATCAAACTTCTTGCCTCTTATTCTCCTTCAATTTGCTGGTAGAGTATCTTACTGAACTGTCCAAGTCTCTTTCTCATTTTCTATCTTCTTCTCTTTTCCTTTCTTTTCTCAAATTGAGCTGTGCTCATAACAGAAAACAAGGAGATCATCAAATTTTTAAACAAGTTCTCAAAGGTTATTTTTGTCTTTTAACTGTTTTTAAGTTCAAAATTTATATATTGTGTAAAGGGCAAATAAGAAAGAGAAGAAAAGGTTAAAAGGACATATTGAATATAACAGAGAATAAAAGGGTAAAAATAAGAAATTGAAGATGTCTTTAAGGATACATGACAAATTAACCCTTAATTAAAATAAAAAATTAAAAAATCCTATTTCTGGTGAATAATTTATTGGATATAGGGTTTGTTTCCGGTAAATTATTTGCTGGATTGGGCAGATTTGGAATTTTATCCAAAACGCGTGTAGATTTGGAAATTTGGTATTTTTTTTGGAAATTAATAAAAAAATTTCGGTGATTTGAGCATGTGCCATGACCAGTCACTGTAACAAATAAACAATTTTGTCAAGATCTGGTCAATTATATGGTTGACTTTCTTTTTTACCAGTAAAAGTAGCATTTAATAGACCCATTTCAACAGCAATAGAAAACATCAAATTATGGTAATAATACTGATACTGTCAAAAACACCAAATTATGGTAATAATACTGATACTGATACTGTTATGTGCCTCCTGACTCCTGACATCCAATTTGTTTGAAAGCTAAAATTTTCATCTCAGGCAAAAAGAAAAAGCAAAGAAAAGAAAAGAAGCATACACAAACACACACAGAAACATAGCAAAATTGTCAAGTTAGAAATTCCTATTTCATTCTTTTTTTCCAATTTAAACAAATCTGATAGCACTCTCAAAATCTTTTCTTTTTTTTTTTGAGAGAGAAAATCCTAAGCAAAGGTTAAATTCTAAATACTTTATGCATATACATTGAAGATATATACACAGTTTTTTCTTTGCCAATGCAAAACAAAGCTTGATTGCTATAAAAAAGAAAATAAAGCAAAGTTTTTTTTTTTTTTTCTATTCAGAGTTCCAACTTTAAATTCGACATGTCATTCTGCATTCTTCGTGTTACTCATACGAGATACCTACATAACAGTGATAATAATAATAATATTTCAAGGTCGCATTATTTACGTCCGGACTAAGTTAAAAATATATATATATTTATGCAAGTGCCCAAAATGAAATAAAAACATAACAAGTTCAGTAAAAAATCTAGTAATATAACAAGACATAATTTAGGGAATATACTTACAATGTGAGATTTCCATTCAACCTTACATCCTTCGCCAGAGACAAAATTAGTTTGGCCTCTGACATGATGAAATATATGCACCAAAACAGCAGCATCAAGCGCTGCATATTCTCTCTACACAAAGTGAAAAAATACATTCCGAAATTATGATGGGTATGTATGCACACAATAATTTCTAAGATGGCCCAGGAAACCTAATTGAAATCAATAATATTTTCTGGTCCCACACATTATTTTACTATTTTATATTTGTGTATATTGAAAATTTTAGCAATGATATGGTATATAACTATATATCCTCTTTTTTCCCTTTTTAACTTTACATATTTCATATCAGCACTTTCACTCTGGTAGTTTTATTTTTTTTTCTCTGTGAACTATGCATGTAAATGATAAAATGCATAGCATACAGCTGGTGTCTATGTTTTAAAGAGAGAGAGAGAGAGAGAGAGAGAGAGAGACCTGTTGGAGAGTTAAAGGACGCTGTTCCCAGTTGCTGTTGCGTCGTGTCTTGTTCAAAGCAGCTCCCAGCACCTTCTGCTATCACAGTACAAGAATTTATAACACCAATTTAACTTGTTATTATATAACCAAAAGTCAAAAAGTAAAAAAAAAAATTACCTTGGAGAGGCCAGCAAGGCCTCCAGGGGTCTGTTTGAAAAGTTTTTGAATGTCAAGGAGCATTTCGTATGATCTGAAACACTCCAGATCTCCGTATGAATGTGACAGTTGGTGAAGGTCACATTGTAAATTATAACCTGCGAGAAAATAAAATAAAATAAAATTTGCTCAGCTAATTCCAACTTTAGGCCAATTTAAACAAATGTGAAAGACGCGAGAGAGAGAGAGAGAGAGAGAATTTACCGAGCTTGAGAATATGAGAAGAACATAGGATGCGCCTAAAACATGAGTCTAGCATGAGAGGTTCTTCTTCATATAATTTTATCAGATCAAATATAAATGCTTTCTTCTCTGATGCTATTTGTATGATTGACACCTGAAAGTTGTTCAACCAAAAATTAGACCACACAGTGCACTAAATTTAATCTGATTCACCTTCAAATTACCTCATTTTAACCCTAATCATGCAACTAAGCATCAAATGGAATGAACAACAACCAACAGGAACCAAAATAACAGTAATAAAAAATAGGGGAAATTTCATGTATCCCCCTCAAAATTACGTATTCTCCCCTCTAAAATTCATAATCATATTTAACCTTTCTAATTTCATAAACTGACAAATTTACCCAATTTGGTTGAACAGAAATAACAGTAATAAAAAATAATGATGGAAAAATACCTTGCTAGGTTTGCTTCCCTTCTCATAATTGGGTTTCCACTCAGAATCAATGCCGACAATTTTGCACCCCTCGATATATTTTGTGGCTTCTAGAAGCCCCTCCATCTCATCAACCCACACAATTTCTTCGAGAGAAAGTTTGTTCTGATCCAAGAAATCCACCCCTGGGGTTATCTCCTCTGGCGCTTCATTGTATATTCAGTACAAGGAAATCAATCAAAAATTCAACAAAAAAGTGGGATTTTCTGCTTAATTCTCCTTTTTGTTTTGATGAATTTGTTCAACCAAAAACTGAGTACACAAGGCCACCAGTACTGGCAAGAACCAGCTGTTACAATAATCCCACTAACTACAGCTAGAGTACAGCAATTTAAGATTGCTTAAAATTCTAAATAGACAAATTTGCAGATATGTACCTAAAGAATTCACATATCCTTCAAGAGAGTACCGCTCGCATAGCTCATCTACCTTTTCTATGTAACCAGCTTCTAAAGCCAAATATACCTGTAAATAATTTAATCAGCAGTTCACTTTGAAGCATTTGTGTAAAACGAGAGAAAGAGAGAGTACCAGATATTCTAGAAGCTTATCATCCTGTTGAGCACGCATCTCGGCTAGGTCCCAGCATCCTTTCTCAGCAAATTTCTTCAGTACACTGGAAAAAAAAAATGGAATTAACAAAGTATATTATAAAGCTGGTCCATGCTATTAGATAGATGCCATATGTTCAGGAAGTAACAATTTTTTTCAATTGTTCAAAAATTAGTTCACTAAGCAATAATTAACCCCAATTGCAATTTGACCTCATTCTGTCTCAGTTGACCCTCAGTTATGCAATTTTACATCCTTTCTGACCATTTTAGATTCAAATCACCCTGAATCAGATATCTGTAATTCAATTTAATTCAATTTTAGAAACGTGTACCTTTCCTTGTATGCACGGCTGACAAAGGGAAACTCTTCCCTCAAATCATGCCTCTTTACCAGTTCATACGCCTTCTTCACCATTTTCAAGGCAAGGTACTTTCTTATAAGAGAGCACACTGTGGGCCGGCCCATGAAAGCAGCGAGTTTCTCTGCAGCCTGGTACTCTGAGTTCTCTATCAGTTTCTCTAACAGAGACTCATCCACAACCCGCACCGCAAACCGCTCTATCAGCATCACTGCTGTCAAGAACGACCCTGATTCTATGAACTTGCCGATGAATTTACCAATTTGCCTCTGGGCCTCTTCTGGGTCTCCGCCGAAGGAGACGTCATTGAGATCTGTTTCCATGAGTAGACATATTTCTGGAGTTATTTACTGCACTGGTACACAAATGTGTTACATTTACCGCACTGGTACAAAAATGATACAACGTACCTAACTCATATGCCTCCATGATCTTCCTAAGTATCCTTTCCTCATGAACCACATTACCAGAAAGGATGTCGAATAACAGACAAGCCGCAACCCGTTTGGAGTAGGAGAAATCAGCGCGTGTGGATTCCATTGGTTTGAAATGGCGAAGGGAGGAGAGGAGCATGTGAGAGAAGCCCTCTGCATAGGTGGGACCCATAAGAGGAATGATGTACATGCACTCTGCAACAAACGTAAATGGACCTGGTTGAGGCCCGTTATGGAGCGCTCGAGCCACCTGTTGCTGAAGAATTCTGAATTTTGGCGTGGCTTTATGAGTTCCTGTAACAGAAAAAAAAAAAAAGAGCCCGATCACAGTATTGGTACTGGTATGTACTTCTACTGGTACTGGTATTGGTACTGGGCTCAGATAGCACAGTATTAACTGATATTTTATTCAGCTGAAACAGGTATTGTACCAGAATATGGCACGGTATCCTTTGCTTCTTTTGTTTCACCTATAACAGGTCCAATTAGAAATAAGTTACACAATCATCTACCAGAGAAAGGATATGTATAGCCTGGCACTGGTAGAAGTATTCTAATTTTGGTTTAGAGAAAATATCACATTATTACAATATTAAGTTTCAGTAATCTTTAAAACTGATATAAACAGGATTAGTTTCCGACGAGTTCAGGGGCAATTTTGTCATAACTGGTAAATTTTGAATTGGTACCAGCTGAAAGTCAAAAGCAATACCATAGATGTAGCACTCTTTTAGGAGATACATAAAAGCTGCTGGTGAAACATGAGACAAATCCGCAAATGAATGCAAACATATGCACTGACTTTCACTAAAAGGCCCCTCAAATTCAGTCACATTCGAAGTTTCATCCAACCCACAACCCATACCTGTATCAAGAAACTTCAAAATTTAAGAAGAATACATGAATTTTAACTATTTAATTATACTGGTACATACTGACACAATTATCTGAATAAGTAACAAAATAAACAGAAATGGGTTGAAATTAACAAAAAATACAGGTATGGGTTGTGGTTTAAAAATTATGGGTTGTTGATTTAAAAATTACTTATTCAGGTAATTAACATACTGGTAAATTTAAAATTTATGGGTTGTTGATTTAATACCAGTTTATTTGGTACATACAGAGGCCTTCATAAATTTACTGTTCATTAGATAACGTACAGAATAAACAGAAACTTTTAAACCAACAAACAAAAAAAAACTAAAATGTTTCCCTTTAGAATCTAAAAAATCTACGAGAAGACAATACAAAAAGGGTTTTTTGAAAGCGAAAGGAGAGAAAAGATTACTTGGTTTTTGTTTTTTGTTTTGAATCTTGCACAGGGAAAGAAAAGGAGAGAGGTGAAAAGGAAAAAAGGAAAGATGGAAAGATGGAAAGGGATATGATGATGATAAATGGAGCAACATGAGAGAGAGGGAGCTTTGCAATTTCTTTTCCCAAAATGGAAAGATTTGTTTTGGGTTCAAATGCAAAATTGCAAATAAACTTATAAAAAAACTTTTACTGGGTTTTGTTTGATTTTTTTTCTTCTCTTTCTCGCCTTTGTTGGAGGACAAAAATATTAACAGAGGAATTTTCACTTCATGCAGCGCATAAACCATATGCAAAGCTTTGATTCTAGAGTCCGTGCGCTGTATGAAGCGAAGAACACTCTGTTAAAAGCATTACCTTTGTTTGTTTTTTCTTTTTATCGCCTTTGTTAGGGGGACAAAAATATTAATAGATTCAGTTTAACTTCATGCAGCGCATAAACATATGAAGCACTGTTTTGATTTCATAGTCCGTGCCCTGTAAGATGCTGAAAAAGCTCTGTTAAAAGCATTACCTTTGTTTGGACTGATTCACGGATATTCCTTCCTTTTGCCTTTCGACACCCGTCGCCTCTTGCCTACCTTTTAGGTACTTTTCTACAAAAACCCATGAAAATATTTTTATTTGCAATATTTGTTATGTAAAATAAGAGGCAAATGCTTCTATGGACATAAGGACCTATTTGTAAAATGAACATATTTTTATTTTCAAAGTTCAAACAGTCGATCCGAACCGTTCATCTTGTTCTCCATATTAATATGTGCTTGGAGACCAAATTTTACATTTTTCTGAATTTTTTTACTATTTATTAAGATGGGTACAAAATTCAATGGTCTAAATTTGATATTTTTTGTACCCATCTTAATAAATAGTAAAAAAATTCAGAAAAATGTTAAATTTGGTATCGAAGCACATATTAATATGGAGAACAAGATAAACGGTTTGGATCGACTGTTTGAACTTTGAAAATAAAAATATGTTCATTTTACAAATAGGTCCTTATGTCCATAGAAGCATCACTCTAAGTAAGATGTAACAGTGCGAACAGGGGAGGATTTTTAAGGCGGTTGGCGTAAAAAAATTATAATTCTCACATAAATATCCTTTCATTTAAAAAAATTTATTATGTCATTGCTATTTTTTTTTCTTATAAAATTCGTCTCTCTCCGATATATTTTTAGTTTCATGTATAAATATGAGGATAAAGTGTGTAAATAAAAAACATAATTCTTATTTTTATGTTTTGTCTCTGTAAAATTTAATAATATGTAGCTTTATACATTGTGAAAGTGATGATATGAAAATTAGTTTATTTAACAATGTTAGATTTTCAAAGGCTATATGTGAGAAAAATGCCTCAAAATTATATTATAATTATCATTGACTTCTCTCAATGAATGATTATTAATTATAGGTGCTGTAGATTTACTGAATTTAGTGAGGCATAATCTAAATGTATCCTATCTACCTACCTACCTACCTACCTATGATTTTTTTGAGAATCATGTTTAAAATAAAATATAGTAATTAATTTTGATTAAGTTCTCTTGCTTATAAGGTGTTTATCGGGTCCGGTATAATCGGTTTTAATCCGAACCGAAAATTTCGGTTAAACAGTTCGGTTTTTGTAGTTATGAATCGGTTTAGTTCATTTTTTTTAAATTGGTTTAATAGTTCGATTCAGTTTAGAAATTTTAAAGCCGGTTAGGTCGAACCGATCAAAATTTTAAATTCATCCTCCATTCAAACCAAACATTTAGAAAATTTTAAAACTTATGACATAATATATATTACTTGATTCGGTTTACAATAAGTTAAACCTAATCAAACAAAACTTTTAAATTTATCTTTTAAAAAGTTCAAAAAATAAACAAAGAAAATATTTATTTCTATGATTAATATCGGTTCAACCAAACAAACCGAATTTTACTTTGATTTGTTTGGTTCAGTTCCTATTCTATTTCGATTCAGATTAGTTTGATTTTTAAAAACCGAATAAAACTTAAGTTCGTCTATTTTAATTCAGTTTAAACCAAACTGAACTGATAAACACTCCAACTAGCATGATGTCATATTGACATATCTTACCATGTTATAATACAAAATTTGAAACTACACCATTTGTGCTGGAAAAAGGAATAACAACAGAAAAAAGAAAAAGAAAAAGTAATGCGCTCATGCTTTAGGGGCTTCACTTGTACTTGCAAAAAGCAACAAAAAGGTACATGAAATGCTTTATCCAAAAAAACGACAATCTTGCACATTTAACACATTTCACATGATTTACAAACAAAATGTAATTTTTTTTTACTTTTTTTTAGTTGGAATTTCAGGTATACCTCTCAAAAACTTCAAAATTAAGTATTTCCTCCTCTAAAATTTGAAATTACGTATTTTTCCCTCTAAACTTTAAAACTCACAAATTTACCCATTTTATAGATTTGTATATTAAAACTCATTCAAAATTTTAAAACACCAATTTTATCCTTTTATTAAAAGCATATAAAACAAATCAGACTCAAATTTGAATATAAAGGGTTCATCTACCGTCCGATCCGTGCGCATCGCATTAAGATTTATGCGCATCACTTCAATATTTATGTTGATTTAACGTGCACAGATCTTAAAGCAATTCTGATCAGCACGTATCGCATTAAGATATGTGCATGTCGCTTCAATATGCGTAACAGCGTAAGTTTAGAGGGGGAATACGTACGTAATTTCGTACTTTATTGGGGGATACGTAATTTTGATGTTTTTAGGGGTACACGTGAAATTTCCCCTTTTTGTAAAACAACATTTTGTTGTTAGTTAAAACAGTGAAACGGAAGTGCAAAATGAAAGAAATAATTAATAATAATTCACTATTGTGAAGTGCACGGAAATATGGCAAAAAATTTATTTATTTATTTATTGGTATAAAACAAATAATGATGCTAAGATTAAGCTAATTTAGGAGAACCAATCTAACTTATTAGATAAGGTTCTCACATTACATCTTTAACAAATTAATTGCCCACATGATTCCTAAATAGCATTCACTTACTCATAGGTATGAAATTTTCATGTATCTTTAACAAAATAATTGCACCATATTTTCACATAATAAGTATGAAAATTATATGAACTCGAATTTATACATAGCATTCACTTACTCGTAATTCATACATAATTCACTTCTAATTTTGTATATAGTTTACACATATTTCACTGTGATTAATGAAATTATCCCGGTAACAAAAATCTTTCACTATATATCTCACAAATTATAGCATATTTAATGCAAAAGCAATTTTTTATTTCTCTATTTTTTAATAAATATATTTTAGTAAATATGAATCGTTAGTTGGGTTCAAATTGGTTATGATTTGAAATTTAAGGTCCTTTTGTTTACATTTTTTCTTCCTCAAACAAAAAATGGTTGATTTATTATTAAAAAATTTACATGAAATTCAACTTTAGAAGGGCATTGATGCATTTGGTGATTCATCCAAAAGTAAGAAACCAAGAATCTATCCATGATGCATTTATGTATTATTAAACTTATAAAAAAAAATAATGGGCCAGAATTGGTAATTTTTGGTAGCTTTTCAAAGGCTATTTTTGGGAAAGAATTGGTAATCATCATATAAAGAAAAGGCCTCATTTTATTAGGTAAAGAACAAGTCAATTATAATTTGTACTTCTCATTGACTTCTCTCTCAATGAAATAATTATTAATTATAGTAGGCTTTGTTGCAGATTCCCCCATATTTAGTAAGATAAAGATAATTTAAATACATTTCTCCCAACCTATCAGATCCAAATCTGCTTCTATCTTTTTTTAGAATAGGAACATCGTACTTTTCTTTCGATAGTTATATAGATGCAACTAAGTAGTTATATAGATCAACCAGGTGTTTATATAGAAAACTTAGGCCGTTACTCTTTAAATAACTTCAGTGGATCCCACAATTTTAAAATAGTGAATTTCATTCTATGCTGTTTTTGAAAAGAGAGAAAAGAAAAAGAAAAAAAAAGAGAGAGAGAGAGAGAGAGAGAAAAGAGAATCCTATTCTCAATTAAGATTTGGATCCAACCTACCTACCTAACTATGATTTTAAAAGAAATAAATTGGGTTCTCTTTCTTCATGTCATATTGACATTTCTTACCATGTTATGATACAAAATTTGAAACTACACCATTTATGCTGGAAAAAGGAAAAAAAAAAAAAAGTAAATTAATTGCCCACATAATTCCTAAATAGCATTGACTTGCTCGTAAGTATGAAATTTTAAAATATCTTTAACAAAATAATTGCACCATATTTTCACGTATCTTTTATTCATAAATACGAAAATTATACGAACTCGATTTTATAATCGCATTCACTTGTAATTCATACATTATTCACTTTTAATTAAATTCAAAATTCATGCAAAGCAATTTTTTTGTTTCTCTATTTTTTTAATTATTTTAGTAAACATGAATCGTTATTTAGATGGGCTCAAGTTGGGTATGATTTGAAATTTAAGGTCTTCTTCCTTAAAAATATGCTTGATTTATTATTAAAAAATGTACATGAGTTTCAACTTTAGAAGGATATTGATGCAACTTGGGTCCGACGTCCATCGGACTCAAACTGAGTTCTATTGGTTCCATAACCATCCGATCTGCTTTAAGATCCGTGCACATGTATATTAAAGTAAATGTACAAGGATATTAAAGTGATGTGCACATATTTTAAAGTATATTAGACAGTTTTGGAACCCATCGAACTCAGTTTGAGTCCGATGGGCATCGGACCCAACCTGCTCCAATTAATTAATTAATTAATTAATTAATTCCCATGGCCATCAGTCATCAGAGCCATATATCATTGACTAAACGAGTAAACGGGAATTACCGAGTTTTTTCTACCTGAGTTGTTATACCAAATCAAAGCCCGGCCCATTTCTGCAGCCCATATCGTATATGAAGTGTACACGGAAATGGTATTGCACTTTTTTTTTACGCGTCTAAGGAAGCTTCATAGTAGTTTCGTTCAAATTAACAATCAAATTATCAAATTCCTTTCATCATCTCGATTAGAGAAGGGAAAATGTGACACGCCCTGATTTAGCCACGTGCCGTGACGTGATGTGACCAAAATAGCGGCAGACGATCACGTCACGCGTAGTCACGCCATAATCACACGTGACGTGACCACACGTTACGTGACATAACATGAATTAGTCACATCAAAAAAAATTTATATTTTAATTTATATTGTTAAAAATTCAGAAAAAAAAAATATATGAAAAATTCTAAAAAATCTGAAACGAGTAAATAATGTTGTTAAAAATTCAAATTATAAATATTCATTAAGCTAAATTAATAATCCCAACCCTGATTATATATATTATACCCATAATCTTCGTAATTGTGCATATACGGATTGTATCCGTATTGTTCTTGTTCTTCGTTGGGTTGGCTAACCACCTCAGCTTCCTGACTGGGACCAAAATTTAGTGCAAGCCAGCCAAGCAATTCATGACCGTGCATGTTCACGTGACTATACGTGATGTGTAATATACCGTGACGTATAATTTTCATAGAATGCAGTCACGTCACGTGGCACGGGAGTCACGTCACGTAATCGACACACGTGACGTGACTCGTCACGCCGTGACAAATTTCCTTCTCTAATCTCGATCTTCTTTCACATCCTCTATTATTAATGGATTATGCATCTGATTGTGGGTCAAAGTTTGTGTAGAGATTCATGGAAATGTCTGTTTGTAGGTCAAAGTTTGTAAATAGTTTGCGTGTGGGCTCAAAGAGATACGTACAAAATTAGGAGTGCAAATAGGTCGTATATTATCCGACCGTATCCATCTGGCCATTGATGTTTTGGATATGCTTTGAACTGTATTGGGGCTTAAACAAATTGAGAGTTTTTATTTTATGGGTGTAATGACCATCCGATATGCATCAAAATTCGTGCAAACTACATTATAATCCGTGCATGTATATTTTAATTTCTATGCGCACAAATTTTGATACTAACGGTACGGTGTTTGAGCTAATTGGACTTAAAAGTATTAATTAAAAACATATAAATATATTAGAAAATATAAAAGTTCATAATATTTATTTAATTATAATAATAAATAATATAATTTTTGTCATAATATATATTAAATAGTTTGATATATATTTATTATTTGAATACATATATTTGAATATTTAATATCTGTATTTAATTTTCAAATACGGATTTAGATTCAGTCGAATATTTTGCCGCAAAGAAAATAGAAATTTAAACTTGAGTAAATCCGAATGTTTTATTCGTCTGATGCTTGCAAAGTATGGAAATGCTTGTAGGATAATGTCGGTGAAAGTTCGGAGTTTTCATCACTATTCAAAGAAAGACGGCGCAGCCATTCCCATGAATGATGAATCTCTTCACAAAAAGACCGCACGCAGACTTATTAATTAGTTAATTAATTAATTCCCTTCTGGCCATCGATCTTTCGGCTATGCTTTGAAGAGCCACAACACGCAAACAGTGAATTAAGCTCACTCAAAAATTTCAAATATAAATATAACTAGTATCATAATTGTGCGTTGCAACTAGAACATATTATAAGATTGAATAGAATATGAAGAGACTTTTTTATTTGATATTCACACAAAATTTAGAAAAAATATATTTAAATAAAAAAAGACACAAATAAAAAAAATATAAATAATAAATAACAATAAAAGAAATAACAACAAATGGAAAAAATAATTTGTTGTTTATATTAAGCATGTAGATGTCCATAATCTGCTAATGGCTGTGATTTAATTTGCTAGATTTTAAACGGTTAAGATAAAACAAAATTAGGCAGTTGTGATTTTATGTGACAATGTATTGACATTTATTACAATATTGAAGTCTATATTTAGTTCTTTAAACACTTGCTACATTGATTTTTTTCTTTACAGTATCTTTATAAGAATGTTGTCATAAAAGAATTAATTGATAATATTTCTTTCTTTCTTTTTATGTTATTAACATATTTGCTCACTAAATATTGATTACCATTCTATTTAACGGAAAGGTAAAGACAAAGGGAGGTGCTATTTTAAGAATATTAATTTATATGGAGCGACTAATAGTTCCCTCCATTTTATCCTCTAAATGTCCTCCTAACTAACTTATCCATAAAGTATGATGGGGACCACTAACTAATTGGAGAAAACAATAACTATTTGGAGTAGTGTTATTAGAACCGGACCGGACCGGGTGGTTCGACCGAAAAAAACCGGAACCGGTCACATGTCCGGTTCGGTTCTTCAATTGAATCGCTTTCAGCAGTGAATCGCTAATAGGAGATTAAATCGCCCGGTTTTCAGCAAAAGCTCGCTGATTTTAACCGACGTAAAACCCCGGTTCAAAACATATTCCTCCTCAAATCTCTATTGTGCGATTTCTTGCCTTCTTCTTTTCTCTTTTCTCAAATCTTTCTTTGATTCTCCTATGATTTCTTGCCTTCTCTCGGTGGTGGAGATGGAAAGTTCTATTTCTAAAATTTCATTCAAATCTCCTTCTACTTTGACCTCCTCTCTATTGTCATTTTGGTGGTGGATCAACTTCGTTTTTCAGACTGCAATTGAATTCGAATCACAAAAGAAGCTACTGGAATCAAGAACAGTAAGTAATTTTATGAAAACTTGAGTTAATTTTATTGAATAGTACGGTGGGTTTCACCCACTTTATCGAATTTTTTTATTGAATAGTTCCATGCATATAAGGTGTTTGATAAAATACCCCAACCAAAGAGCATTTGGTCAAGTACCAAATTGATTTGTGAACTTTGACAGTAGATTGGATAGAGATAAGGGCAATGATTTCTCTTGTGTGCTTCCAAATGAAAAATAAAATAAATTAGTAAATTCATCTTTGAGGAGTTTTGCAAAATAAGTAGAGAAAATGGTTCGTGCTGGTATTGGTCCATCATTGTTCAAACCTGTCCAGTTAAACTAATGCATTAGACTCGTTCAAAATTGAATTTTGAAATAGATAATATTTTCTTACTTACCATTGTTTCAATCTATTATTGATATTTATAATTATTTTAAATAAAGCAAGAAAATCAAAGTGTTGAGGCTAGAGAAACTATAGGAGAAGAACTAGGATATGCAACTCCTAACAATGATACACATCATGGTGTTTCAGTTACTACGTGGCATTTTAGCTAGTCATCCTTAGAATTTTAATTTTTAGGCATTTAATTTGTTGTTGGTTAATTTTCTTAAGCTTTTTGAAATATTAAACATTTGTTTTGTTGTATTAGGTTATTTAAAATGTGTGACTGTGAGTTCCGGCATTTTTATTCATAACCAAAAAAATAAATAAAATAATATTAATAACCAGACTCCCAAAAAAATTCCATCCATAACCAAACCGCCCCCCGGGGGGGCGGTTTAGTCCCCCCCCAACCCGCCCCCCAGTGGGGCGGTTTACCCCCAGCCCAACCCGCCCCCCGGTGGGGCGGGTTGCTACAGTTCTTTTTTTTTTTTTTTTTAAGAATTTGAATTTTCAATCTAAATAATGAATGTATTTGTTTGAAATTATAGATATAAAATTAATGACTAAAAATAATATGAAATTAAAAGAAAGGAGAAGTAACATCTCTGATCAGTAATCTATTAGTACCTCCTCAGGGCAAGTGCTTTCATTTGGTCGACTAGATCCTTGCTTTTGATTCACAACCTTTATTTGCTTCACTTCAGTGTTCATTGGCACATTCCTTTAGGAAAAAAATTAATCAGAAAGAACACAGAAACACAGACTGAGATTTACTTACTTATGTACACTGAATCTAAAAATGAGAAATAAAATAGTAAAATAAAACTGTTAAATTTAATCTTACTTATTATTTTCTTTATGCACATACAAAACATTACAATAGCAAACAAAAATGTTCAATCTTACTTACTTATGTCCTCAAATTGTTTTTCAAGATCTTAAAATATATCATTTTTTTTTCAATCTTACTTACTTAATAACATTATTTAAAAAAATATATATCATTAATTACTTAATGTTTTTTCTGAATCTAAAAATGAGAAATAAAATAGCAAAATAAAACCGTTAGATTTAATTTTTAGGAGAAATTTCCAGTGTACCCATACAAATTCTTGAAATAGCCAATATCCCCATCAAAACACTATAATAGCTAATATCCCCATACAAATTTCAAATTCTTTCTTCTATCCCCTTTTAATCATTTAATCTTTTATTTAATTATTTTTAAATTTAAATTGACCATTATGTCCCTCTAATTGTAAATGGACATGTCCATTAAAGTTTAAATATGATTGAATTGAAGAAGAAATGAAATATGCTTTGTCTTAGTACCTAATGTTTCCTTCCGTCTATAGTACTATTTCCTTTCTTCGCTACAAAATCTAACTTTGAGAATTTGCTTGAAATTAGTGAAAACCAAATGAATTTACCACAACTCCCACTTTCATTGTCCCGTCTTCTCCACCTATGCTCCCCCTCCCGTTTACTGTTTCTAATTGAAGTATAAGAATTGTTAAAAATGAAATTTAGTTTGAAATTCAGTTTCTTACTTTTTAAATATCTAAATTTCTCTTGTTAACTTAGTGTCCATGTTCAGTTAGCCCCAACACAAACTGTGAGCATGCTCAAACATTACATCAGGTAACAGGACCACTTGAACCAAGCCATAGACCTGCTGGTACCAATTAAACCCAAAACTAACACTTTTTACAAGACAAAAATGCCTTTCTGGAGTTTTCGACACAAAAATGCCTAATTTGGAGTTGTGAGCTATTCTATAAAAAAAATAACAACACATGGCTATGAATGCCAAAACTACCCTTGATAAGTTAAATTTGAGGAAATAAGCCATTTAGAATCTTGTAAAAATTATGAAGCCATATATGAACATTAGATACATGTTTGCACATGATTCATACATATTTTCCCATAATGAAATACAAAAAATTGAATGAACAAGGGGGTCAAACTCAAAACACAACACCTTGTCCTTCACACCATAAGCAGACAACGGGGTGAACATTAACCCCTCACTCAAAAAATTACTGCCACAACTAAGTACTGATATGGATTTTGAAGAAAAATAAAGATTTAATCCTTATTTATATATTGATTGGATGAGTACTGAGTACTGGTAAAACTAAGACTTTTTCAAACCCTAAGGTCTCTGGAACTCACCTTTGCCTATCCTTTATTCAATCATGTGCCTTTCTTTTAGTACTTAGTAGTAAACTGAGTACTGGTACCAGTTCTTTTACAAATGATAGTTTCAATTTTTCTGAGACTCAATATTGCTTTTTTGGCTTCTAGGGATGCTGTTGTGTCTGCACAAGTTTAGTTTTTACTTTCTTACCTAGTATGATTATATACAAATCATTAGCTATTCGCTAATGAATTGGGTTTTAATGTAATCTATACTTGGTTACTACATAATGTTTCATATTGAAATTAAATAATCAACATGTTATTGTAGGTTTGAACCAGACATGATTGCCTTTGAGTGTTCCTTAGGGGGGCAGTGATAAGGAGAGGAGCTGAGTAAAATTCAATTCTTTCTATGCACATAACGAAATAACATATCAAAAATTTAATTATTTTATTTGATAACAAGAGAGCAACAGCAAAATTTAATTTCTATGTACAACAACATCATGAATTGATCCAACCAATCAAAATCATAAAGAAAAAAAGATATTTTTTTATTTCTTTTGGGCATTCACACCACGACACAAAGTAACTTTTTATTTTTGCATTTCTCATTTTTGGAGGCAACCAGCAATAACAACCTTGATTGCTGACAAACACATAACGAAATAACATATCAAAATTAAATTCTTTATCTGCACCACACAAGTTCGTCTCACGCAAAAATTATAATTTTGGAGTGTTAATACATACTACCAATAAACATTGGTACATGTGATTGTGAGGGGTCCAGAGTAATGCCGGAGATGTGGAGTTGTCGTAGGTAATGAAAGCACCTGCAAAATTTGAACTACCAATAAGAGAAAAGCATTTACTAAATCCGCCTTGGTTCCTCATCGGCGACAGAGGCACACACACGCTGGGTTCATATCTATAATTTCAAACAAATGCATTCATTATTTAGATTGAAAATTCAAATTCTTAAAAAAAAAAAAACTGTAGCAACCCGCCCCACCGGGGGGCGGGTTGGTCTGGGGGTAAACCGCCCCACTGGGGGGCGGGTTGGGGGGGGACTAAACCGCCCCCCCGGGGGGCGGTTTGGTTATGGATGGAATTTTTTTGGGAGTCTGGTTATTAATATTATTTTATTTATTTTTTTGGTTATGAATAAAAATGCCGGCTGTGAGTCTGTGAGACTACTTTATAATATGAAATGTGTCAACAATGTTATATTTTTTTATCTATTTTATGATTTTTATCTATTGTTTTGGAGATATTATTCTTTGTTAGAGTTATATATATGTTTTATTTAATAAAATATATACATAGTGATAAAAGTAAATAGCTATTTTAGCTCTCGGATAATAAGTTATATATGTTTTAAAAAACCAGCGGTTGAATCGATTGACCCACCGGTCCGACCAGTAAACCGTTGACCCGAAGCTTTACTGGATCGACGTCCGGTCCGGTTCTGATAACATTGATTTGGAGGACCACTTAAATTTAAAAAAAAAATACAACTGGTGCAAAAGTATTCCTATATAACATATCAAATATTCATACTTAAAACATCATGTATTTAAACAAAAAACTAGACATCAACTTTTGTTTTCCCTCTAGTCACACACTCATCTTTTACACATTTTTGGAAGTGGATTTTTTTTCTCCGTTTAATCTTGTCAATATTTCTGACGATCTGTGAGGAATTTTGCAAATCTAAAACCACGAACGTTTTCTACGTAATTTTCTCTTTCAAATGAGATCCATGATGAAGTACTTTCGAGTTCTTTGTCGTTCAAGTATTCATACCTCGGCGTGCAAGTATTCGTACTAAAATTTAGAAAGTATTCATACTAAAACATATAAAGTATTCATTCTATAACTTTGAAAGTATCATTATTAGTAAATATACAAGCTACAAAGTATTCATACCAAAATATATAAATATTCATACTAGAACATTGCATGTATACATATACATATCAGCAAATATTCAACATATAACATATTCAAACTACAAAATATCATTACTAGAAAATATTCAAACTACAAAGTATTCATACTAAAACATATAAATTATTCATACTAGAATATTAGAATATTCATACTTACACATTGAAGTGTAAATTTTTATGTTGTAAAATATTCAAACTACAAGGTATTATTACTATAAAATATTCAATTACAAAGTATTCATACTAAAACATATAAAATATCCATACTAGAACATTAAAATATTTATATTTACACATTAAAGTGTAAATTTTTTTGTTGTAAAATATTCCTGAGAAATTCCTAAATGATTTACACCTCGTCGAGCAAGTATTTACATCTCGTCATGCAAGTATTCATACCTAAAATTCCAAACATATTTCTAAAAAAACTGTACACAAGTACGAATGCCTATGCACGCAAGCATTAATATATAATATTGGGCTTTGTGATTCGTGCAAAGTTAAAAAGAATGGTCCATATCGACTAATCATAAAATATTTCCTCATCAGGTACCTGGGAGGATGTGAATTCTTGGATTACTAGAGTCCCGCCGCAATATGTAACTTTCGGTTGAAAATTGATGGTTGAGATTTAATTAGAGGGAGCTTCCAAAATTTTATTTAACATGGTAGTATGGGAGGGTGCATGTCAAGATTTCAGTCATTACTTGGTTTTCAATTAATGGTCAAGATTTTAGACATTACGTATTAGGAGGCTGCGTGGAAATGAGAGATGAAGACAAAATGAGAAAAAAACAAAGTTTTCAATTCCTAATTTGTATGTGCTTTGACTGTTATTTTTGTACGGATCTGACTGTTAACATCAAGGGGATAATTAGAGGACCAATTCGCGGGGAACACAATCTTTACTCTAATTTATAATATTGAGCGCTGAGAGAATTTTTTTTTTTTCTTTATACCTGCTCTACTCCTATTTAATACTTTCTTTTCTGTTTAAGAATGAATAACTCTTACTAAAAACGAAATTCTTAAATGTTCTTTATAAAGAAATTCTTTCTATTTTGGCTAGGCATTTTGCGGATCTCTCTTTGTAGTGTAACATGTAAAAGGTTTTCCTTTAACGTTCTAACAAATTTATAGATATTATATAATATTAATTAAGATTATGACACAATAAAAACCACAAAGTACATGTATAATTTGAAACTAGTTAAGAATGAAAACGGATTTTCAGTAAACTTTGTCCAAATTCACTTCGTATTTGGACCGGGTACAAATTTGGATAAATAGATCCGGATATTTACTAAATATCGAGAACAGTATCCGAATTCTGATACAAATAAGAATTATAAGTTTCAAACGGAGTGGATATCCATATTATTTGGAACGGAAACAAAACGGATTTTCTAACCCAGATCAGACGGAGCGTATCACTGATTTTAAGTCTCAAACAGAACGGATATCCGTATCTATCCGGACTAGAAACAAAACGGGTTTTCTGACCCAGATCGGACAAAACATATCACGGATAATAAGTCTCAAATGGAGCGGATATCCATATCTATCCGGACCGGAAACGAAACGAGTTCTCTAACACAGATCAAAAAATTATGTATGTCCCTTCTAAAAATTAACAATCAACTAACAATTATTACAAAATCCAGGATCTCCTGAAAATAAAACGGGTTTTTATTTATGTTTGTCCCCTTCTAAAAATCTAGGATCTCCTGAAAACTGAGATTTTGTATTTACCAAAAAAAATAGTAAACAAATTCTAAAAAATATAAAATTTGGTTTCCAAGTATATTTTATTGTAATAATTATTTTGAGCTGTTCGGATCGACTGTTCGGATTTTAAAAACAGAGATAAAGACGTAGAGCATAATTGAAGAACAAAACCATGATGCATTTGAACCCTCCTCTTGTAAAAAAACTCACAAATTTACTGAATTTATTGTTTTTCAATTAACAATTATTTTAAATTTATAAAGTTCAAAGTTATCCTTTATTACAAAAATAAAATATATGTGGTTTGCATAAAATAAAGATTTAGTCTTCTAATTTATCAGTTTATAATGACAAATGATTCATTTTATATTGAATTGTAGCACACATACAAGCGTGCGCATAAATGTCACAAGCAAATAATTGAATCATTACATTGCATATAAGCCAATTTGAAAACTAAACTTTTCCTTGCACAAGTTAAATATTTCTTATTTCTTACTAAATAATAAAATTAGTTTTAATAAAAAAAATTAAGTCAATTTGTTAGTTTGAAATTTAGGAGAGTAAACATGATATTATGAACTTTTAAAAAAAAATACGTAATTTCATAATGTTTAATAATAAATATGAAATTCTCTCCGATAACATATTAAACTTATAATTTATCAAATTCAAAAATACATCAGAAAAGAAAAGTAATTTAAATATAATACAGATTTAAGAACTTCATTATTGATTAATTAGCACTTTCGGACGAAGGTATTGTAGGCCCAACACAACACGGTCAAGTATTGCATAATTGAATTGCATTTCAAGGAAGAAGTTTAGGCTCTACACGCACCAATCTAATTTAGTTGCTGACTTGTTTTACTTTTTATCTCTTTAATATTTTTTATAACTGTCGAAGCTTCGCAGTAATTTCATTTGTAAATTTGATATAAAAGGGAAACAAATCTCTCAAACGGTCTAATTCCAAACCTCCTCATCATCTCTCGTATTTTGTTATAACTTTCACAACATCATCTCTTCTTTCACATCCGCCATTTTTGATGGATTATGCATCTGTTTTCCTAGCTCGAACGGGTAGCATGAGCTTGACCCTGCCACAAAAACGGTGGCGCCGTGCATTGATCGTAATCGGCACATGCCGCACCTTATCGCGGAAACAGAACCCGTACGTGTCGATTGACATTCCTTCAAAATCATTCCTCTCGTTGAAACAATCTTTACGCCATATAGTCAAGGAAAAGCGTACTGAGGACCTATACAAGCTTGGCGGAGTATCCGGTCTGTTCACAAAATTAAATTCTCACTCAGAACACGGTATCTCTTCCAACAATGACGAAATACGTGCACACAGGGAGACATTCAGTACCAACACATGCACTAAGAAGAAACCCAAGGCTTTCTTTGTTCATGTCTGGGAAGCATTAAGGAACCCCTTTTTGCTGGTGTTGCACAGTAACAGCTGGTACCAAGGAATGAGCATCTTCCTTGCGGTGTTACTGGCCACCTTTGTATCAGCTGTCAGTAATTACATGCAATCGAAGCAGTTCGACAAGCTGGCGAGTGAATGTGATAGCAGCACGGTAACAGTTGTCCGAGACAGCAGGAGACAGAAGATATCGATATTCGACGTGGTGGTCGGAGATGTTGTGCTATTGAATATTGGCGATCAGGTACCGGCAGATGGAGTCTTCATTGAAGGGCACTCCTTACAGGTAATATAAGAAAATGAATATTACCTGTTAATGTACAATTATATTTAAGTAATCCTATCCATATAGGGCTTATATTCAAAATAAATAATAATAATAAATCCGATCCGTATCCAAGGACACTCCTTAAACATAATATATATATATATATATATATATTAAACATTTGATCTGGAAGCATATTTTATTTAAATAATCATGTTGAACAGTTTGGATCGATGATTTGAACTTTGAAAATAAAAAAAGACTGTTGTTATAATTTTGTTGTAACTTGATCCCCCTCTCTTTCTCTCTCTCTCTCTCTCTCTCTCTCTATATATATATATATGAGGAGGGTTCAAATGCCTCCATTTTTTGTGTCTCCATCATGCCTCTATTTTTAAAAACTAAAATAACTCAAAATTTGAAACTTAAAATTCAAAATAAAACCGTTGGATGTGATCTATATTATTTTATCTATCTACAAGTAAAAAATTACGATATTTCAACTTTGTTTTGGTTGTTATCAAGAGTTTTTTAAAAATATACTAATTTGGATAATTTTAAGACATTGATTTTTCATCTTATTGAATCATGTAAAAACAAAATTGAAATGTGATAGTTTTTTATGAGCACATAAAGAAAATAACATAGATTACATCTAACGGTTTTATTTTGACGTTTATGATTTAAATTTTGAGTTATTATAGTTTTTAAAAATAAAGGCATGATGGAGGCACAAAAAATAGAGGCATTTGAACCCTCCTCTCTTTCTCTCTCTCTCTCTCTCTATATATATATATATATATATATATATATATTTAAGAAAAACAACTTAATGAATATTAATTGTCTGTTAATGTACAATTATATTTAACTAAGCAATCTGATCCGTATATGGTTCAGATAATTTTCTAAATAGACAGAGAACAGAACCGGATCTGGATTCGAATAAATTTTCTAACCCACAAATAGAGCAGATATCCGTATGTATTCTGAATCCGAATCCATTTTCTCTTTTGCACTTTTTGTTAGACTACAAGTGCGCTACTGTAGCTTTACTTAGATTAATTTAGATGATTAGATCATTGGCTTAGATTAATTGTAAAGTTATATCAATACCATGTACTCTAGAGTTGAGAACTATATAAATAGGATTATCCTCTCTGTAATAGATACATCAAGAAATTAAATACTGAATACAGAAATTAGCAATTCTTCAATTCTCTCTATCTTCTCTCTCTTTCTCCCTTGTATGAATTCTATCACTTTTCCTCTCCGCACCAATAAACTACAAGTGTACTTACTTGGACTGGAGCGAAGAGGCAAGTTATATATAGGAATGAATAGGACTTAAAGTTGTTGCGTGCGGTAGATATTGTTGTATATATCCCACATGAACTGCATTATTGCTTTATTAATTTGAATGATTGAATCTCTTTATTAAAAAATTGGAAGTTGAGTCAGTTAGTGAATCACGATGGGTCACGGGGTCAACTATTTTTTTTTTAATCTCTTTATCAAAAATATGATTTCTTCAATGAGAATTGCTTCGGGTAATCACTCCGTTACCGCTAGCTAGTAACTATACAGGCTGAATTTCCAATTACAATTTTCAATTTTCAATCATAATTATCTAGTTGTTGAAATAACTAGTACCGATCTGTAAGTTATATATATATTTATATTGACCTAAAAATATGAAAAAAAGAATTTCACCTAAATTTATAGTAATTAAGCTTCTCGTTCAAAACTTGAAATTAATTAAGAAATTATATTCCCAGACGACACAATACAATTTCACACATCTAGAGCTGCCAGCTTGATTTATATATCTTTCCAGTTTGGAATATCCATGCAAGTATCAGACCGAACTAGAACTACAGAGGAAGCAGTGATCTTTTTTTTTTTTTTTGTTAGGATCACACAACACACAAACAATAGAGGAAGAAACAATTTGTAGACCTAAGTCAATTTTCAATTTTCTCTCTTTTAAATAGGCTACACAAACTTACAAAGAGGTCCAAACAAAAGACAGTAACGGAACAGATACCAGTTGCGATGGCTTCTTCCTTTTTCATTTTTTACTTCTGTTTAATTTGTTTTCATGTTTTCTATGCTTTACTTCCCTTTCCTTTATTCATATTTTGTAAATTGACTTTGACACCCCTGGTGTCTTTTTAATGAAATCTAAGTCCTAAATGGGACCCAACATTTTAAAAAAATCATAGTAATAATTAACTTTCATGCCAAAAGGTGAGACAATTTTTTTCAGAATTCAACCCAAAATAATTGTTTTTTGTTTAACTTGTGGATATACAGGTGGATGAATCCAGTATGACTGGCAAGTCACATGTGACCAACATTTCTGAAAGGGAACCGTTTCTCTCCTCAGGTGTTAAGGTGGTTGACGGTTACGCGCGCATGCTCGTAACAGCTATCGGCACAGACACAGAACGGGGCGAGATAGTAGAAACCATAACTCATCAAGACAACAATGAAACGACACCTATGCAAGAGCGCCTCCAAGGTCTTACATCAAACATTGGCAGAATCGGCATCTCCATGGTGGCATTAATGTTTATTGTGTTGACCATACAATACTTCACTGGAAGTGCAAAGGATGAGACTGGCGTGCAAGAATTCGACAAGCATAAGCTTTCCGTTAGTAATATTATTAGCGGACTGGTAAATATATTCCAACAAGCGGTAACAATAATTATGACTGGCATACTGAAGGGATTGCCATTGGCTGTTAATCTCACTCTTGCATTTTCTATGAAGAGAATGATGAAGGATCAGGCCTTGGTTAGAAATATCGGGGCATGTGAGACAATGGGTTCAGTTACAATTATTTGTACTGATAAAACTGGTACATTGACCGAAAACCGGATGACTGTTACACAGTTTTGGGTCGGTACTAAAGAGCTTGTCAAGACAGAGGATGTGGTTGACTCGGTTGATAAAAGAGTTATTAGCTTGTTGTGTCAAGGAGTTGGGTTAAACACCACTGGTAGTGTGAATAAGAATAATTCTTTATCTGTGCCAGAGATATCCGGCAGCCCAACAGAGAAAGCATTGCTTTGTTGGGCAGTGTCGAATCTTGGTATGGATACTGATGCATTGAAGAGGGGTAGCAAGGTAGTTTATGTCGATGCATTCAATTCAGAGAAAAAACGTAGTGGAGTTTTAATTACAGAGAATGAGAATGAAAAATTTGTAGTCCACTGGAAAGGTGCAGCGGAGATGATATTGGCTCGGTGCACAAGTTATTACGACAATGATGGTTCAGTTTATGACATGGATTTTAACCAAAAGTCACATTTTGAGAGGATAATCAAAGACATGGCTACCTCAGGCCTTCGGTGCTTTGCATTTGCATGCAAGAATGTTCAAACCAATGAAGGAGAGTCACCTAAGCTTGATGATGAAGGTCTTATTCTTTTGGGGTTGGTTGGCCTAAAAAATCAATGCCGGCCTGAAGTAAAAGCAACCATCGAAGCATGCAAGCATGCTGGTGTCACGGTCAAAATGGTCACAGGTGATAATGTTCTTACTGCTCGTGCTATTGCAAAGGAATGCGGGATCATAAGTGAGAACAGTGAAGTAGACATTGTAGTAGAAGGTCAGGAATTTCGTAGCTACCCGCCATCTAAACAATTGGAGATTGCAGATAAAATACGGGTCATGGCAAGGTCATCTCCCGATGACAAGGTATTGTTTGTCCAACGCCTCAAGGAGAAGGGGCATGTGGTAGCTGTAACAGGAGACGGCTTGAATGATGCCCCGGCACTCAAAGAAGCAGATGTGGGTCTTTCTATGGTTAAACAAGGTACTGAAGTGGCCAAAGAGGGCTCTGACATTGTTATACTAGATGATAATTTTAACACCGTTGTCACCGTCATGAGATGGGGTAGATGTGTCTACAACAATATTCAAAAGTTCATTCAGGTCCAACTAACGTTGAATGTAGCGGCGTTGGTCATAAACTTCATTTCAGATGTCGTATCTGGTAAAGTCCCTCTAAGTACCCTGCAATTATTATGGGTTAGTTTGATTATGAATACAATGGGTGCACTTGCTTTGGCTACAGACCGGCCAACAAATGAGCTAATGGAGAGAAAACCAGTCGGCCGAACTGAGCCGCTAATTACAAGTATAATGTGGAGAAACTTGTTGCCTCAAGCTCTATTTCAGGTTGTAGTGGTGTTGGTATTCCAATTCAAGGGCCAGCAAATGTTTGACGTCACTGAAGAGGTAAACAACACAATCATTTTCAACACATTTGTTTTCTCCCAAGTGTTTAATGAGTTCAATTCAAGAAAGTTAGAGAAGAAAAATATATTTGAGGGTATCTTATGGAACAAAATGTTTCTGGTAATAATTGCGGTGTTAATGCTGCTACAAGTATTGATGGTGGAAGTGTTGAGGAGGTTTGCTGGTACACAAATGTTGAATTGGGAGCAATGGAGTATTTGTGTTGGTATAGCAGCAATTACATGGCCGCTTGGATGGCTGATCAAGTTTATACCAGTCTATGACGAAGGGGTCCCACCCAATGAAGATGACTCTGAGTGACCATGTCAGTCCTGTTTGCTATGATAGTGTTACTTTTCTGCTTTTAGTTTTAGTAGTTGTTTAGTGTTAACGAATGGTAAATCACTGATCACTATATTTAGGTGTATTACATAGCATAATAGTTATTAGGCAAGTATGTGCTGGTGTGAAACAACAAGGGCAGGAGATCTTTCTCCAACAAGAATATCGGATCAATGAAAGATGGAGCAAAAGAATATGGCATCTTCTGGATTTATTTCTTGTTTTTAGTTCTTTTTGTATTAGGAAATTATCATGCTAGATATACAGGAGAATCCTGGTTATACTTTCTAATTTTTCCTAGGCTGATGGGCATTAAAAACTAAAAAGGATGTCCAGGATGTGTGAGAAATTTATAATGTACTAAATTCTTGTGAGCAATAAAATTGGGAGGGACAGGGAGATTTCTGGGAGTGTGGTGTCTTTCTTCTTCTCTCTTTTATCTATTATAAAGTTGTTTACATTTAGTTTGGCATCTGTTATTAGCTTTAAGTCTGTTTGCATATTGTTGTAATATTGCAGCTAGTAGTGCTGCTATTGTTATGTATTGTGCTAGATGTAGATTCCATTTTCAGGTACGGATATTTAGTAATAGTGGCTTTTAATAAAAGTCTTTGGATTTCTTCACTGTTATTCAAAAAAAACAATAAGAAGTTGTTTTGTCAGATGTTGCCTCGTTGGAGAAGTTTGGTGCTGTACATTATAAGTTAGAAATTTTCAGATTATATTATTTATTGCAATTATTCTTTCATTTGTTGTTTAGGTATATGTATGTAGTTAAGGATCTCGTATATATTTCAATAAAAATTGTTGTATAGACATCTAAGTGTTACAGTTGACATCATCTAAAAATTTATTGTATTTGGAATTTATATTTATACTTTGTTTATAACATCTGATATCTTCCGGTCTTAACACTGACTGGATTCAAAAGCAGAATTATGGGTTGATGATAAAAATAAAATCACTGTCGAATTTCTCCTGGTCTTGATTGTTTTACACAAATTAAAATATTCTTGAAATATACTGGTAGTATGACAAGTTCAATAATGTACTTGTAACAAATCTACATTTTCTCACCATTCCTATTCATCATCATTGCTATCTTACAATGTGGTTTAAAAGGCTGGTAAGAAATGGTGCTCTTGTCTCCTATATGCTGATGATGTGCTCTTTTTTGTCGAGCCAGAGATTTAATTAATAGAATTCTCACAATTGAAAATTTAATTAGAAGAGGATGGCTATGGAGAGAAAGGTGTTGTCAAATTTTCAGAAATTAAGAGAAAGATATTGCGGATTTAGTAGACCAGGTTTAGACACAGTGGAGATACAGTATGATAGCTGAGGAGGCGTAGCGATGATAAGAGAGAGCAGTTTGGGTCTGATGCCCATCGGACTCAAACTGAGTCGATAGGTTCCATAACCGTCCGATGCACTTTAAGATTTGTACGCGTCGCTTTAATATCCGTGTGTGTTGTCTTTAATATCTGTGCGCACGGATATTAAAGCAGATCGGACGGTTAAGGAACCCATCGGACCCAAACTGCTCTCATGATAAGAACAGTGGAGGTACAGTGAGATTGGAACGTATGAAGGAGGACGAGACCGGTATATGAGTAAAGGTGTGGAGGACAGGACCGGTACAGTGAGACAAGAGCGCATGAAGGAGGCATACCCGATTTTCATTTAATTATGATTTCCTTGAAGGTAAATTTTCAAACATTGTAAAATCAAAATCCAAAATATAAGAAAATATTCCTGTCTCACATTTTAAAATTATGATTATATTTATAATTTAAAAATATTATAAATTGAGAGAGACTCAATAATTTTTCATTAAGTCTCATAGAACACTTCCCAATTCTCTTACGGTTGATTTGTTTAGATAAAATATTAGTTTAACACTTGCAATTATAAGTTTAGTAAAGTATTATAGAAAATGAATAATAGTGTAGTAAATATTTTAGCTATTATAAATGATGCTTTAAACTTAATTATATTAATAATAAATTTATTTTACAATAATATAGTATATCAAATAAATATCGAAATTTATTTGCAAAGAGGGAAGAAGAGGAGAGAACTATTGAGGTTTACTGGAGGTTTGAAAGAAAGAACACTACAACGTACGCTAGTGCAAACGGGGCAGATATTATATATCTATGTCTGAAAATTAGATACGGATATTTGAATATCCGTATAGATATGATTTTGTATTTTAATTATCCGTATCTGAATAGTAGATATATATCATATAGTTTATACATATTATGAAAAATATTATGTTATTCACCGTTATAATTAATAAATATTATGAACTTCGGTACTTTTTAATAATATTTTTAATAAATAATAGTATTGAAAAACTGATATCTGATATGTTTTCCTTTAATATGCGATTAGTATCCGTATAATATTCAATATGTATCCGTATTCAAAAAATAAAAAATAGATTCGTACATATATGATTTTACCGATGTCCAATTCGTTTGCATCCCTGTATTCATCCATTTTGGAAAATTTTGGAGAATGTAGAATTGATAACATATTTTTGTTAGTAAGCGGTAATATTTCTAAAATTATAAAATCAGAAATAATGTATTTTTGTCCCATAAATTTGCCATGTATGAAGGTCTTTATAATTTGAAAATTATTTATTCGCCGATTATCACTTCATCTAAATATATAGTTCATTTTCAAAATATGGCGGGCATCGCATTTGCATGGTTAACTTGATCGAACTAAATTTTATAAATTGCATTTATCATTGGTTTAAGTTAACGAAGTGCATTTAGTTAAATCAAAATATGGTTGTGATTTTTTTTTTCAAAATTGTTAAATAAAATTATCTTCATTCTCAATGAGATATTTTGATCAAGTTTTATAGAACTCAAAGGTCATTAATTTCATTTTTAGAATATAATAATGTCAAATTTCTATATAAAAAGATCAATAAATGAAGTTGAATAATCATATATCTATAACCCAATAAATTGGATCTGACTCCACTGCTCGTCAAATTTGCAAGCAGGACCCTGTTTTTTCAAATCAGACGATTGAATTTTTTTCATGCACATATCTCAACATAGATTAATAGTTTGATTTGAAAAAAAAGGGTCATGCTTGCCAATTTGGCGAGCAGCGGATTCCGATCCCAATAAATTTGTGTAATTTGAAAATAGTTTAATAACTCATAGTAATAAATTTTTCTTTTTGAGATAAAGAGTAATAATTTTTATTGGATGTTCTCCTAGTTAACATCAATGGTTATATCACTTTATTTCACACATACTGTAATTTTTATTAGATTGTGACAAATATTTGTTGATAATATCTTTCATTGATAAAATTATAAAAATAAGTGTGATTGAGGGTTATCTAATATTTATAAACCTCTTGATAATATTATTTCATATCATTAGTTAAAAATTTTGTAAACAGATTTCACAATATCAAGGTATTTGTCATTTCAAATATTTTAACTAAATTATTTGAGATAAGATTGGAAATTCGTTAAAAAGTAACAAATTTTCACAGTATATAAATTCGCAGGTAGATAAATATTCATATTATAATCCAATCTAAAACTCCATCTATTAACAACTCTACCACTTACGATACTCGTGGGTCCAATTGTCAGAGAAAGATGCAGTTAAGGAGTCAGATTGGCACTATGAGAAAGAGGGACATTTCCAGTGGATAGAACTGGAGACGATCGAGATGGCTCCGTCTCGTTTACTGTTCCTCACTGCCTAGAAGGGAAAATCATTTGGGTCATGTTTAGTTGTGGAGTAAGGTTACTCCGGATTAAATTTCTTACTCCGAGCTAAGGTGGATTAAAATAATCATGTTTGGTTGTAATTTGGTTGTAATTTAGTAGAATAAGTTAATGAAGAGAGAGAAATTATAAGATAATGTTACTTTAACTGCGAGACTCACAGGTGGAGTAACTTAATCCGGTTTAACTCAAATATTACTCCATCTTACTCCTTCAAATTTATTCCTTGTTTAATTGACTTCTTAAAGGTGAAACAGAGGATTTACTCCACCACTTACTCCACAACCAAACATAACCTTGATGCTTTCTCCAGTCTATTCAACCCCAACCGAACCATACAATGTAACTGTCAACTCGCATCCATACTCTGCAACCGTGTTTCAAAATTCAATATATTCGGCATGTATTCAGTGACAATCCGAATAAAAATCATCTATTCAGTTTCATACAATTCAATGCGGATCCTATTTCAAATCTTTATTTGGACTTTCACCCAATTAATTGATTTTTGCATTTGTCTTCAGATCTCTCTAGGCTTTATAGGCTCCTGGCCGATGCTTTTGTTTTAGTTTGACGATGTGGGACTAAAATATATTGGTTATACCGGAAGGTTTCTTTTCTTCTTCAATAGATTCATTATTTTACTAATAAATGGTAGCGGGTCTGAGAATTTTGGGCCGATGGATACTCTCTTGAGCTCTTCCTTCCTGCCACGTCACTATATACATTAACACTCTTAGGTCCTGTTTAGCTGCAGCTCCAATTTTACTGTTCACGTGGGAAAAAAAATTCAATCTGAGTGAATTTTTTTTTCTCACGTGAACAGTAAAAATTAGTTCAAAAAAAATTTGTTCCCATTTCCTTATCCAATATGCAGCCAAACAGGGCCTTATAGTCTTACTCGCTACCGATTGAGCAATTTTGTTTGATTTTTGTAATTGGCGTGTAGGTCCCAGTGGTAAATCCCTTTTTATTCCTTATCAGGAAATGAGGAATTCATTAATTCATTAACTATGCTAATTAATTAAGAAAAAATTTAGATATATACCGCGTATATAAGTCCGCATAAAAATCCATATATGCAGTTATATACTGCATATGCTGTATTTGGTGGTCTTCCATGATTTCCATATGA
Source organism: Carex arenaria (assembly GCA_964058825.1). NCBI lineage: Eukaryota > Viridiplantae > Streptophyta > Magnoliopsida > Poales > Cyperaceae > Carex > Carex arenaria. The sequence goes on along the minus strand of CAXKVW010000027.1, from coordinate 411,577 downwards.
ATATGTACTTGCTGACCAAATTTTACATTTTTTAGAATTTTTTTTTACTATTTTTTTAGATGGGTAGAAAATCACTTGATCTGAAAATTATTGACCATCCAAAAACAATGATTTTCTGTCTATCTAAAAAAATAGTAAAAAAAATTTTAAAAATGTAAAATTTGGTCAGCAAGTACATATTCATATGGAAAACATGTTGAATGGTTCGGATTGACCGTTAGAATTTTGAAAACGAAGATATTGAACCGTAGTACGGACCCATCCGTGCTATGCATAGTATCATAGGCTCACTCCATGTCTTTCGCTGGTCTCTCTCTCTTTCTCTCTGCGTTCGCAAATTTGTTTCTTCTTCGTGCCGAGGCAATTGCTGCTCTCAAGTCTCTCTCTCAGGTTCAAAATTCAACCAAGGATTGCACGCACAAACAAAAATGGCGTCTCTCTTTACTTCTCTCTTTCGTGCTCCTTCCTTCCCTTGGATCTGAATCTCCCAGTCGGATCTGATTCGTTCTAGATTCAGAGGCAGAGAGGGAGTGCGTTTCCTTGATTGATTGATTGGTTGGTTGTTATGATGGAGAATGCAATGAGATAGAGACTACAGATGAGGAGAGGCCACCTATTAACCCGCCATGTGGCTGGCAATGCAGACCTGTCGGCTCGCACGATCGAGCCGTCATACAGATGGCCTCTATGGAGCCTGGATCCACATCTGACATCTCTCGATCTCAGGTTTTCTGTTCATCCATTCAATGCAAAATGCCGATTGTACATTATATATCAATCAGTAATTCTGGTATCTGTATCAACTTTTTCAATTTTTTCAGGTTTAGAAAAACCCCAAATAAGTACTGTAAAAGATACTGGTATCCACAATAATTAAAAGATGCTTTGTAGTTTGTTCATTTAGGTGTTTGAACTTTTATTAATCAAACTGTATTAAGTTATACTAGTTCATACATTTTGTTTGTAATATATTCCTGGTTTCTTGTGTATTTTGAATAGTGAGACCATATTAGGTCCCCACTCAACCGGTTGACTTGGAAATGAGTTGTACTTAATCTTCAATGCTCTTCTAGCCAGTAAAATAAAGGTGGGTTCAAGTGCAGATGCACAGGAGGTTTCATCAAAGAACCATGTTTCGTTTCAAACAGAATCAAAATTGGAGCTTTTCAGCTTTGACTCTCTTGTCAATATCTTGGGTCTTAAGAGATACTTGTGAAAATTTTAAACTAAAGTTTTAGAATTTAACTATTGTAATGTGCTCTTCTTCGCCTCTTTTGTTCTCACTAGTATATTTCTAGTAGACATTCAACTTGTTTTACATAGGAGAGTTGAAATGTTAAGATGGCACATATTGAAGATCAAAATAAATACCCATCAGCCCATTTACCACTTTTTAAGGCCCTTTGGAAGAAATTAAAGCATTAATCCTTGTATACAATTTTAATTAAAAAAAATGAGGGTCGACAAAATTACTTACAAACTTGGCTGTATTTATCAAATATTATCACTCAAACTTGGCAAAAGAGATAAAAAAAACTTCATTACACCTTGAACCAAATGATAGATCTGATTAAGATTGTGGGTGCAACTGAAGCCATTCCTGAATGGCAGATCGAAGCATTCGATTTTGAATCAGATTGTTATTTGGAAGCGGCAAGTTGGTCATCGGAGACGTGTTGTGCCCTGTTCTGAGCCACTGTTTTATTGCGTCTCCTTCGTATGTGAACCCATCTGCTGCAATACAAGGATCCTTCATCACATCCTGATAAATTGGACAGATGAAGTGTGATGGTATTCTCTCTTCTCCACGACTCTGCGGTTCTACGTAAGTAGAAGCAGCCTTCATCAATGGTTCAATCACTGCCCACACCTCATTAACAAGATCAGGCCGCATGCTTCTATGATACTCAGCACATCTTAGTGCTATCTTTGCTAACTCTACAGCTTGCTCAAAGGGCCATGTCCCAGCTGTTTCATCAATCATCGACAAAAGGGTCCCGTTTGTCATTGCATCTTGCACTTGTCTTACTATGTTCATTGGAGCCTTTCCCGTTAGGAGACGAAGGATAATGATGCCGAATGAGTAGATATCTGATTTTGGTGTCAGAATTCCAGTTGATAAATACTCAGGGTCAATGTATGAAAATGTTCCTGCTGGACGGCTTGTTTGGTAGAAAGCAGTTAAGTTGGTGTCCGGTTGTTTCAGGAGGCGAGAAATGCCAAAGTCACTGAGTTTACTCACCAAATTGGTGTCAAGGAGAATGTTTCCGGGCTTTAGATCTCCATGAATTACTAGTTGGGGCTTGTTTGAGTGGAGAAAAATGAGAGCGAGGCAAATCTCACCAATGATGCGGGTCCGCACCTGCCATGTCAGAGGTGGGGTCATGTTGGCACAGGCCAAACGGTCCTCAAGGCTTCCATTAGATAAATACTCATATACAAGTGCCGATACTTCTGAGAAGGCTCCAATGAGGGTTACTAGATTTGGGTGCCTCACTTTAGTGAGGATGGTAATCTATAATTATGAAAGAAAAAAATCCTTAAAATATTTTCACTAAAATTAATTAATATTTTCAATCTGAACCATATTTTTTCGTAGATTAAATATACCTCTTGTTGGAATTGTGATATGCCATGTAGGTCTGGGGAATTCAATAACTTGATTGCTACCGTGATTCCACGAAGAGAACCTTTGTAAACAGGTCCAAATCCACCTTGTCCAATCTTCAATGTTTCGCTAAAATCCTCGGTTGCTTGCTGTAGTTCTTGCATGGAAAACTCAGAATTTAATGCTGTAGAGGAGTCACAATGCATGTCATTTTGTATGCATAGCTGATGGACAAGGAGTTGAGCATCAGAAACTTGTGTTTCCAATGCAAGCCTCCTCTCATTTGCTACCTGAATCTGAGTGAAATGTTCATCTCTTTGGCTTTTGAGGAGATTATTCTCTGCCTTGAGTTGTTCAATTTCTCGTCTTGATTGAAGTAAAGTTTCCTTTAGCTCTCGGATTTCTTCCTCTTTTCGCTGCAAATTCTCCGCTAACTTGTTCTGCAATGTTTAAGTCTTAATTATGCAGTAATATATGATTACAGGAAAAATGTATTTATATTGTAAAAAATCATTATAAAAGATGCATGTCTGGTAGGGTTCATGGGATTAAATTTTAAGTAGGGTTAAAGAGTTGGTGTTTGGTAGAATCGGATTAAGAAAAGTAGCTCTAAGGAGGTTCCATCTTATGGTCTCAGAATACTGTCAAAGTCGGATTGCAAAGGCGAAACCTCAAATGAACCAACCTAAATTTTTCTGAAAAAATGAGTACTATGAAAACAAAAATAATGACAGTATCACCTCTTCTGTTGTGGACTCATTATTTGATCTGGTAGTTGTGCTTGAGGATGCCTCAGTATGGGATCTCACTTCAGATGTTAGAATTGGTGTCAGGTTACATGAGTTCACCTCCCTATAAGAAAGGTTATTATAAAATTAGCTTAAATAAGCTTATTTTTATTTTAATTGAACAGTAAGCATCACATTGAACATGTCGATTTGATTTGAACAGTTTAAAATTATCAAATTAAAGTACAGAAAAAAATTAAAATAATGAACTCTCAAAAGTTAATTATATACACCTAGTGAATATAAGGTTTTCGTCATAGACAAACCAAAGTTTGCATGACAGATTTGCTTGTTGCCTCACTCTGTTTGCTGTCTCAGATGCCAAATACGTCATATCACTGCAATTAAAGACAATTTTTGTAATATCCATATTATTTTTTGGGCTAATAACTCATCCCCTTTTCATTTACTAATTGAGGTACTGGTATGATTTTGTGCCAGTACATATTTGCAGCTGAACCCATGACAAGGTTCTTGATTTCATGTATTGCAACAACTTGCACAATTCCTTCGGCAATATCATCTGCTTCGTGGACCAATATCTCGGCTTGAAACTATGAACAAAAGGAAATGTAAAATGTGTCTGTTATTATTCTGCTTCTCGAATCCCTCTTTTCATGGAAAACAAAAGAGAAAATTAGCCAAGTTAAAATGAAATCAATATCTAAAATGCACCTCGTATGCAGTACAGAGTGATAGATACTTATTCAGAACCAAATCCCTGTCAATTAGCCAAGGCGAAGGGACGTCAAATAATCCTGTTTTGACATAATTAATTTATATACAATCAGAATTGACAGTATATAACAATTTGAAATCTCTCTCTCACTGATATCATGATTACTAAAGTTTCAATTGAAAAATAAAAAACAATTAAGAAAAGATAATTAAATTAGTTTATAACATTGAAAACGGAGATCGAAGGTGCTATAAACTACAAACCGGCGATATGAGTGATGATGATTTTAGTTTTATCTTGAGGGAAATAACTAAGAACCCAAAACAAAACAGATAACCCGTCTTCATATATCTCAGGCAATGCAACAAACACCTTATCAGCATTACTATGTGCTTCCATCAAAACTCAACTAGCTGCAATTCAACCTGATCAGATGCATAGAAAAGAAACAAGAAATTGTTAAACTCAACTAATTGTTCTAATTTTGTTACAAGGAATCTCAGGCTGAGAAACAACTAATTAATAGAATAGCATACTGAGAAAAAGAAAAAGATAAAGAAAATTGATTCTAAACAGATCACAGAAATCATGAATAGCTTACCTTAATTTCTATTGCGTGTCTTGACGTGGTCAACGGAACTTCTTATGAGGTCTACTGCTAATGCTAAATCTTATGGATAGACAGTTAGACACCTTCTTTATAATAGCTCTCAGACTCTATCAAAATTGTATATGTATATAGCTCCCAGACCTTAACAACCTCTTAGGGGGCATTAGCTGCATTAGAAAATGTCAAATATATTGACCCGAAAGCCGAGTCAACGGTCATTGAAACATTCTCATTCTTCGTTTGGTACTCCATATTTTTTTAGTTCTGGTTAATGGCTACTGTACCTATCAACATCTTCATAAATTTTAATTTTTTTTTATTCGTGTCCTTAGTATGTAATTTTAAAAGCAAGAAAAAGTGGTTATATATATAAAACAATATATGTTCCTACAAATGAGTATCATTTTGCACCTTTTGATGAATGCTGTTCTAATTCCTGCATCTATAAAACACGCCATGTTATTGAATCTAGATAGCTTCCTAGCTACTTGGGCTTTGCACTTTCTGATGTCAACCTAGGTCTGATATAATGTTCCTTTTAGAGTGAGGGTAGATTAAAAGAGAGCCTCCATTTAGAAGAAGGATAATTAGGTCAATTTACTTGTTAATAAATGGTTAATATTGTCTCCTCCTCCTAAATGCTTGTAGTATTATTGAAATTTAAATTTAGAGAAATAATATTACTTGAATTTGTTAAAATGTAATATTTAGAATGGATACATCCTGGTCATGAGAGTGAGATCGAATGATAATGAAAGCGATGATCTTTTATATATCATTTAGCCATATTATATTTTATAATTTGTCCATTTAATTGTTATGTGTGTACCAAAACTTAAATAACATATCAAACTGAATTATTTCTTCTTATCTCTCTACACTTGTTGATTTGCCAATTCAGAGCTTGAGTGGTATGGAAACAGGAGGAGGTACGGTTAATTATTAATTGCAAGGATAATATATAGGATTGATTCATTGATTCACTTAATTATTAATTGCTACTATACTTAATAACTACTGTACTGTTCAATGACTGATGGGTTTTGAGTCAACTACTACTAGCAACTAATACCTCTGATTTTTGTCTAATCACTGTACTGTTCACCTAGAGTGCATGCATGCATCTTGATTTACCAAGAAAAAACCAATAATTCTCCACTATGCCAAGTTGGTGAGACCAATTAATGGTCTTCTAAAAAGACAAATTGATTAATTGACACTGGGACCAGGGGAACAGGAGGCCACTATATATTCCTATACTAGAATAATTGATCAATAGAATATTGACTGATTCAATTAAATATATTGTTCGACGACTGATGCGTTTGAGTCAAGTCAACTCGTCAATTAATTACAACAACATGACATGCTTCTATAAATTATTAATTGTCGCTCGTCAAGGATATATATATCTAGTTAAAGATTACCATGTATATGCTAAGTTAAACTAGCTAAACCAAAAATTTACTCCTTGGAGTTGAATAAATTGCACACTTACAGTTTCACCTAGAGTGCATGCATGCCAAGGGAAAACCAATAATTCTCCACTATGCCAAGTTTGTGGAAGAAAATATTTACATTTGTACTCGTGAATTTGGATGTTTTTGAGGGGTATACATGAAATTACACCTAAACTAATCCAACTACTGCTGTTTGGTTCTCTCAAAGAGTGAAATCGTATCATTACTCATCAGTGTAATTTCACTATTAATTCGTGTAGTATTTCGAGCAATGGTACATGTGGTCCAACCATTTTGGTCTTCTAACAAGGCAAAGATTATCCTGTTCTATGGTCGGATCATAGATCTAGTAGCAACATGCAATTGAATGCATACGCATGCATTGATGCCAGAATTACAATTGCACGTAGTTAATTACCAATAAAATAAAATAAATACCTCCTGATTCTACCTAGTATTAACTCGAAGAAAATTTCGAAAATATGATTTTTTTTTTTTCATAAAGTTTCAAATTAAGCCCCTTATTGCTCTATTAATTCTGAAGAATGTTACTATTATTGAAATTGGAATTGACCAATAATACTAGTCGCTTTTATTTAAAATAATCATTGATGCCAGAATTACAATTACACGTAGTTAATTACCAATAAAGTAAAATAAATACCTCCTGATTCTACCTAGTATGAACTCGAAGAAAATTTCAAAAAATATGATTTTTTTTTCATAAAGTTTCAAATTAAGCCCCTTATTGCTCTATTAATTCCGAAGAATATTACTATTATTGAAATTGGAATTGACCAATAATACTAGTCGTTTTTGTTAAAAATAATCATTGATGCCAGAATTACAATTACACGTAGTTAATTACCAATAAAATAAAATATGTACCTCCTGATTCTACCTAGTATGAACACGAAGAAAATTTCGAAAATATGATTTTTTTTTTTTCATAAAGTTACAAATTAAGCCCCTTATTGCTCTATTAATTATGAAGAATATTACTATTATTGAAATTGGAATTGACCAATAATACTAGTCGTTTTTGTTAAAAATAATCATTGATGCCAGAATTACAATTACACGTAGTTAATTACCAATAAAATAAAATATGTACCTCCCGATTCTACCTAGTATGAACTTGAAGAAAATTTCGAAAATTATGATTTTTTTTTTCTTGTTAATAAATGGTTAATAGTAGAATAAAATTAAGAAAAGGGGATAAAAAATATTTAATTTTAATGGAAAATTAAGATGTTCTCAAGTTGTAATAGAAAAATTGAAATAACCTGAGCATTCACAAAACCTTATGCTCATTTCACAGTGCGTATACATATTCACATTAAAACAAACCATGAGATTGAGGACAACAAAGAACAAGAAGCTTTATTTGGAAGAAAGCCCCTACTTTCTGATTTGGAAAAAAAATGGAATTACAGAAAAACTTTAACAAAAAAAATATATTCTTTTTTACAACAATACCAAGCTTTCTACTTCTTTGCTGGTACATCTTCATTGTCTTCTTCAATATCCCAGGTCAAATCCTCATCATCTTCCGCCACACTAAGCTTCTTATAACAACTCCGATTTGCATAAGAGGCTTAGTGTGGCGGAAGATTATGAGGATGTGACTTGGGATATTGAAGAAACAGTGCAAGATGCAACGACGAACAGGATCCTTTTGTAGATGATTGATGAAACAACTGGGGCATGGCTTCTTGTTATTTTTTTTACCATACAAATGGATTGTTGTTGATTAAAATAACATCAATCCAGAGCTAATCTTAGTGCATTATTTTAATCTGTTATGTGAAATTTACTGCAAGTAGCAAATATAGAACAGAATAACTAATTTCAAAGAAGTTAACATTACATATCAATTGTTGACAGCAGCTGCTCAATAGGTGATCAGGTTCAGGGGCAAAGTTCCATATGATTGTTCAATAGGTGACCGGTTTAGAGTATATTAACAACAAGTCATACCACATATTACAGTATAATTGTTCATATATACAAATTTTCATTTAAAATCTGCATATATAAATTCGATTAAAATCCGCATATGCAACTGCATACCATATATGCAGTATGCGATGTCCTTCCGTATACCGAATGAGACCCAAATTTCAAAACACTGGTTTGAATGTACACTTTCCCCTGATATCCCAATGCCAAATTGCATTGTCATCTTCTTACGTGATGACCAAATTTGCATTATTCCTAAGAGAACCCTCTTTTCTCTGAAAGCCCTACTGGCCTCCTTTGTTAGAAATTAGATTCAAAATCTCTCTATTATATTAGATAATTTTGTTTAGTTTGTGTTTAAGGGTGTGCTCCAGAAAAGAGAGATTCCCCTTCATTAAGAGGAAGGAACAGAGTCTGCCCACACTGGTCACCTGCTTCAAAAGAACATAATCAAAGAAGAACACACTACTGTAGCGAGAGAAGGACATTGTACAAAGTTCTCAAATTCGTAACCCTCAAATCAGAGTGTAGGCTTCATTGCAACAAGGGAAACCACACTCGAGCTCTTCCTTCCTCTTCTTTGCGCTGCGTTTGTGGAGCAGTCTGAAGAAAACTGGCTGGCATACTATATCAATTACAGTTTAACAAATCATGTGAAAAATTAACTTGCACAAATTGACATAAATTGAACAAAGTGTCAAGAATTAAATCCAACACCAATTAACTTAAACAATTTAATACTACAATACAGTTCATAGCTCCACTTCACTGGGACTATGAGGCTGGCCTACAATTAAAAAATTAGGGGGTAATGTAAATACGGGACCACTGCCAGTTGGGATTTTCTGTAGGGCTTGACCTAAGCCATACCCAAGTGCTCGACCAACTGGAACTGCCACTGCGTTCCCAACTTGCATGTACCTAGATTAATACATTACATCAATGGAGTTAGATAATATTTTACAAAGTTGGAAACTAAATACTGAATAATAAAATTAAAATGGGCAGCAATTACTTTTCTTTCAATGGCCCGCTAAATTTGTAATAATCTGGAAAGCCCTGCAACCTTGCATTCTCCCGAATGGTTAGAACTCTATCTTGGACCGGATGGAGTATGATCTGAAAACAACATTCATGAATTCTAAATAAGAACAAAAGCTTTGGTTACTTTGGTTATAGTAGGATTTTCTGTCTCAGTTTAGTCAGAGCTATTTCAATCTTTTATTTTGCTGTTGTTATAAGACATTGTCAAAGGTTGGAACCAGCTGTTTGATGCTGGCACTCTGTTAATGGTTTCATATCAATGAAATCAATGGGCGTACACTCAATATTATTCAAAAGAAAAATCGGATGAAAAGCAACAGTAAAAATTTGAACTTGCCTGGTTATGGGGTTCAGCCCGTGTGACCACAGTTGGCACAGTTTCATCCCACCATAGTCGCCCAAAACACCTAAAAATTACATATAAACAGTCAATTAACAAACTCAGAATAAAATTCTAGAAGATTAAAAAATCAACTAGTTCGATGAATAAAAATATCAACTAGTTCCATGATTCAAATATCAACTAGAGCAAATTAACTAGTGTGATTTTCACTGGAACCGACATGGATATTCAGAACTGGTACAGCCACATAAAAGAGCAACATGTGAGGAAAAAAACAGGAGATTGAGACATAGCAATGAATCAACCTGGTACAGGTTGGTACGAGGCCAGTTAGAGTACTAGATTAATATCGGTATAGGTTAGGATCTGCTACAGGAACCAGCATTGGCTGGTTGTGTAAAATTGTAAATATTAGGTTGCAAAACCCTTTTTTGGTAAAATGAAAATTGTCAGAGACCTCTCTGACCTTCAAAAGCAATGATTACCAACCTTACCAACTTGTGCAAAACAAAAAAAAACAAATTGCACATCTGAGACCTCAGTTATTATAAGTTTATAACCCCCCCCCCCCCCCCAAACCCCCCAACCTCATCATTATTCTTTACAAAAAACTAACCACAACTATGAAGTATAGAAGGCAACTGGAATGCCATGTGCTAATCCTAATTCAATTTGAACTAACAACATATGAGGTGAAAAAAAAACTTACTTCACTGATTTCCCATTTAGATGTGATACAGCATAGTCTGGGACCTAAAGTAGTAAAGCAATAAAAAGTGTTTGTTACCACACTTGCATAAAATAAGTAAAGGCAAAAAAGACATAGAATACAGATCCAAGTGAAACTTACCAAAGGTTTTCCCGATGGCAACAAGGGACGTTTAATATCTTTATCTAAGTAACACACATTATCGGGTCCCACCTTAACTCCTTCCATGTCTCTGAAATTTGCACCCTGACATTACAATAAAAATAGGAAATTATTTAATGAAGAAACTTCAGTTGACAAAGTAAATTGAGATGAGCAAATCTGAGTTGGGCATTATAACAGTTTTTAAATCAGTGTATAGAACCTCAAACACACAGCTGAATAATATATATATAGAGAGAGAGTGGCTGGCTAATATCAAAGCGTTTGTACTGAAGCCGTGATGCAACCAATTGATTTTCCAATTTTCGAAGTCCAAACAGTCAATCTAAACTGTTAGATGTGATCTCTAAATCAAAATGTGCAAGGAGACCAAATTTTACATTTTTTTGAATTTTGAACTATTTATTAAGTCTATATCAAAATGTGCTTGGAGACCAAATTTTACATTTTTTTTAATTTTTAGCTATTTATTAAGTCAGTTTTAAAATCACTGATTTGGACAAACAGTGAATAATTTATGAATCATTGAAAACAGCAATTTTAAAACTAACTTAATAAATAGTAAAAACATTCAAAAAATGTAACAGCCTCGAAGCACAATTTAATTTAGATTGAATAAGGAAATGTTTGGATTGACTATTTGAATTTTCAAAATGTAAAAAACAAAGGCGTTTGATCCACAGCCTAAAAACAAATGTTTTGATATTAGCCAACCTATAAATATATATATATATAGAGAGAGAGAGAGAGAGAAGTTGGCTAATATCAAAACGTTTGTTGCGGAGCCTCGGTGCAACCAATTGGTTATCCAATTTTCAAAAATCAAACATTCGATCCAAATATTTGGACAGGATCTCCATTTAAAAATTTGCACAGAGACCAAATTTTACATTTTTTTACTTTTTATCAAGTCATTTCTAAAATCACTGATTTTCATAAACCATGAAAAAAAATTGTATCATTTAAAACATCAATTTTAAAACTAGCTAAATAAATAATAAAAAAATTCAAAATAATGTAAAATTAGGTCTCCACATTTTAATATAGATTAAATATTAGACGGTTTGGACCGACTGTTTCGACTTTGAAAATATAAAAACCCAAGCGGTAGTTCCACAGTCTAGGTCGAGGAACAAATGTTTTGATATTAACCAACCACTATTTATATATATTGCAGGGATCCACTAACTACATTTATTCGTGACACCAAATTACAACATCTAATTTTAAAGTTTTTGAAGTATAAATAGTCGATCCAAACCGTTCAACATGATCTCCATATTAAAATGTGCTTGCAGATCAAAATTTACAATTTTTTTATTTTTTTATTATTTATTAAGTATTTTACATAATCAATGGGTTAAGATCATTGAATTTTTGTACTAATCTTAATTAATAGTAAAAAAAATTCAAAAAATGTAAATTTAGATCAGCAAACACATTTTAACATATCCAACATGTTCAATGGTTTGGATCGACTGTTTGAATTTTAAAAATATAAGGTGTAATTCAGTATCACTAAAAAATGGTGGAAGTGGACCCTCCTCATATAGACACGCGCACACACACATATTGCTGAGAAAAGATGTACCTTTTTCTTGGGAATTAAGCATACTCGAGCGTAGTCATCATCGTTCAATTTCAAAGGTTGGTGGTCTAACAACTTGGGCTCTTGATCCACATCTCCAAAAGAGTGATCTAACATCTCTGGTGTATTTACCAGATTTAACAAAAAAAGATCAGCATTAGGAATCACTTAATTACAGCCAAACTTTAAGCTTGCATTCTAGTACTTCAATGAAGAATGGTACGGTAATGGCACCAGTATTGTATGGTTTTGTGGAGTATACTTATTCTGATGTGTACCAAATATGTGTCTCAGCAACACTGCATACTTGTCTAAGCAAATGGCAGGGTAGCCCTAATAGTATGGTATGCACCAGTATGAAGCATGTGTTCACTAGGCCTATCAACAATTTTCGAAGAAATGAGGGCAACATAGTAATATTTAAACAAGCCAATAACCTTTCCGAGACAAGCGGATATACTGCTGGAATTCAGTCTGGGGTGCTTCTCCATATGACATCTCCTCCCGAGGTTCTTTATTGGGGACCTAATGATAATAAAAAAGGAAATTACGGAATTGTATTGAATTAATTCGAGCTACAGAAATTGATGTGTACTAACCGGTGGCAAATCCGAGATGGCATCACCGAGAAATAACTCTGGCTTTAAAACAGACCGATCAGCATTCTCATCCAATGCAACAACATGAAGCTGTACATCAAACAAATACCTTCCTTGTTATGTATTCAGCACAAATATAAAATAAGTTGACACTCAATATAGAAAAGAAAGAGTGATTACCACAAATTCTTGGGGAATAACGCCCCTATTAACCACATTGTGTGTAGGGAGAGGAAATTGAGGTAAAACCTACAGCATCAAAAGATCACGGTACTTTAGTATTTTGAATTGGATTAATTATCTAAAAGGATTTATTTCAAATACATGCGTACCTCAGTCGGTAAAGCACCAAATAAAAATGCTCTCATTCTGAATTGAGGTAAACCGTAACAGCCAGCAACCATCAACCCAAGCCGAGCCTGGTAATTCATCTCTACAAGTCGACCCAGTGCATATCGACCCAGAAACCCCTTTGAAAACTTCAGAATATCGACCACATTTTCCATTAAGACATATCTTGGTTTAAGGTACTCCACAATTTCCATATAAACTTGCATCTGTACGTTTTTTTCATCACCAAAAGGGTTTGCACTGTTCCTAAAGCGATTAAAGCCACTGATTCCCTGGCATGGTGGGCCACCACAGAGGACATCTACAGCTCCCTGACAGTTTTGTCAGCAAAAAAGAAGTGTTATTGAGGTCCCATGAAATGGATAAAGAAGGTTGCTGAAAAACAGTGACAGGGAGTATTTACCGGTAATGGTAGAATGTTCCTCTTGTAACCATTCACAACAAATTCTCTAATTTTTTCTTTCGCTTCACTGAAACCACAACACACACACAAAAAGTGTAAATATGTAGTAGTTACAGATTTATAAATTTTAAAAGGAAGAACAGATCATACCAAAGGCCTTCAATTGGCTCCCATGTGTCATCTGCAGGACCATAGCCTTTCCAACGCACCTAGAAAAAAATTAACAGTGTACCTAATATCACCAGAAATTACAAACATATATATATACTACTGTATCTCATAATGAAACAGACAGAAAATTGAAAATTAAATAGAAATAATAATTTATGTAACCATACCAGAAACTTTACACCAACAATGCCAATATTATGTGGGTCACCGTAGCAGATGTTTAACAGTTTGGCAACCTCGAAGACATCTTTAGGAAGCTTGGTGCCATCATCATCATCACTGTCACTTTCTAGGTCACCTGATGCGTCTACTGTATGTTCATTTTGAACATTATATTCATCAACCAGTTTCTTCCACTCCTTTACAAGTGCCAAAAAGTTTTCAGCCTTCTCATTTCGCACCTAAAACAATGTCCAACAAATATTATGAACACAATATCATCCTCTAAATTTACACTTCTTGAGGTGTCTTCAGACTTAATCCCCCTATGGTCCCACAATGACTTAATCAATTGGCATCTTTCTATTTGACCAAATACCAAAAGTGGGATCTGTATTTCATTGTTGAGAGCCTAAAATAAAGCTATGCAAATCTTATATGTATTAAGCTACTTAGATTCACTAATGGTTCTTGTTTTGTTTAAATTGATATCTTTTTAAAGATGGCTGACATTTGGAACTGAAAGCATGAGTATTGTTTAGGAAGCAATGTGACAATCTGCAATGGGAAGAATTTAAGGATAGTATTATACGGGATCACTGTTCCAATTTTAAAAATTACAGTTTTTGGAATAGGTAATTATGTAAAGGGTAGAGGAATTATGGGGTTGGTTTCTCAGTATTGTTTTTCTTTTTGCTGTCCAGTCCCTGTAAACTTTTTTTGGTGAAATTAAATGAATGGCCTACGGGCTTTAATGATAAAACAAACACTAATAACTCTACAGGAAAATATGTAATTTGATCGCATTTGCTGGTAAGATCGATGACTCAGTACCAAAATAAATATCCTTTTGTATTAATATGGGAGGAATAATCATATCATTACTAATCATCCATTTAAGGGTACAAGTGTCATTTTAAATTCAAACAATTATTACGAACACAATATCAAGCTTTAGACCTGATCAACTAAACACCATTATTGGAAATAAGCAAATTTACAAAAAAGTTTTTTAAACAATTATGCATTAAAGTACCTGTGTTCTTGGATGATTTGTCTGCAAACTCTCGCATGCATGGGAATTGAAATCTACAGCCCAAGTCTACAATTGTGGGAGGAAATGCATACAAATTAGTAAAAACAAAAATTTACTACTGGCTGCTTATTGCAAAAAAAGGGACCAATACACACCGAATATTTTATGGAGGTTACTCAAGGTTTCTATGAGTTTTTCTGTTGGTTGAGCCAGTGATTTTTTATCTGGTTCTGCTGATTCTAGTATTTACTGGTAAAAGCTGATTAAGGTTGGTCTTTTTTTTCTTTTTCTGGTTCTGATCTGATAAGAATCGATTTTGCGCTTGCTGTTTTCTGGTACTGATCCAAGAAGAACAGGAGTTTTCAAGGTACATAAAAAAATTACCCAAATTACATTACTAGTGGTGCATATTGCAAAAGAAGGGAGCTCACTGTTTCCAGATTGGTGCCTGAGAGTGCAGCACCCAAGCACAGCCCAGTTGACATACCCCCGCATCCGGAGTAGAGGTCAAGAAGATGAAGGGACTTCTTCTCTGAAGAAAAAGGCTCGGGGTCTATTATTTCACCAGATATGTCGGAGGTCGAGTCTTCCATTAGCTCATCAATCTCTACATTACAAAATATTTTTGTTAGCAAAGGACTCAGCCAAAAAAAGTAAGAAACAAGTTCTTTCCATGAAGAGAAAAGCTAGAAATTACCTCGAGAAAGGTTTGCAAATGTCGAATAAGCTACCACATACGACATATCATAGTAGTAATCGCACTCTGGAATTGTCTTCTGTTTGGCGGCCAGATCAATCTACAAGAAAAAGAACCATAAAATTCAACTAATTAAAATAAGGCTGCTAGTTTTCCAACATGAAAAAAAATATTCAAATTTGAACCAACAATTATTTCCTTACATT
Source organism: Carex arenaria (assembly GCA_964058825.1). Classification (NCBI taxonomy): domain Eukaryota; kingdom Viridiplantae; phylum Streptophyta; class Magnoliopsida; order Poales; family Cyperaceae; genus Carex; species Carex arenaria. The sequence continues at coordinate 396,002 of CAXKVW010000027.1, read as the reverse complement.
TGGTTCTACACGAACTATCTTCAGCTTGGCACCTATACAATCCAAAGGGTTGTCATTTTTGTCGTCTGACAAGAACACCCTTCTTGTATCTTGCTTATCTGAACATTGCTTTAGAACCTCCAAAATAGAAACAATTTATTTATTTGAAACATCAGTCTAATGCATAAATCAAAAGTACTTATTTCCATGCATAACCATTATATAGGTATTAGAAGGGGAAAATAGAATTTTAGCTTACTGTGTCTTCAGCCCTGAAGAACCACTGTGCAGTGAAGTATGCTTTTCTATCGACACCTTCGAACAATTCCACGATACGGCAGATATAATCTGGCTTACCATCTTCAGCCTAATATTATATATAAGGTATATAGTTTAGCCTTCTGCCTACAGCTTAGCACAAACTCACATAGTTGGTTCACACAAACTAACCTTCACGTATGCATCATTGTAGAGCTCAAAATTGATGCCATCAACTTGAGCATAGGTATAATGCTTTCTAGCTCGTATATTTTCTGAAGAATCAGTCTCCAATCTCTTGTAAATTATATAAAGAAAATGGAGGTCAGAGACTTGATAAGGACTGAAGTTTAACAGATATACGAATTTTTACAATTTTGAAGAATAAATATGTAATTACTGATTTAGACAGGGGAAATACATAATATTGAAAATTCAAAAGGGGATACATGAAATTCCCCCTGAAATAAATAAATGAAGGATGAAAACACTTTATTATGTCACTTAACAAGTAGAGAATAGGAAACAAACAGTTTACCTTATTATTCTAAAAATAATTTACAACAATTTCAGAACTTTAAAATCAAACTAAATCCCTTAGAATGGACCACTTGTATAGGATATAAGTAGATTTAATTCATTTCTGGTTTTTATGCAATGTAGTTGTCAATAACTTATTACACATTTCTAATGCTGCCTTAACTAGTTAATGAATGATGCCTACAAGCTTGTCCTTAAAAAAAAAGAAGAAAAAAAGTGGCTACTCCAAAGTTTTCTGTAAATCATTGATGGTTATGTTCCTGTCTGGAGAATAGTACCAGTATACCTGAAAATACACTAAATTTTTTCTCAAAGTGGGAACAGTTTCAGTTGCAAGGTTAACACCTTTCTCTGAAGTAGCGCTTCATCCAGTAGACAAGTGTATTGAAAAGAGCCGCCCAGTCCAAAATAGAACCAGACCTGGTTTGGACCCAGACCGTGCTTCAAACCCAGGCCAGATCGGACCTTGACTAGAAGTGGGTCTAGCAAGGGTTTGGGTTAGATTTTTTCACTAGAACCTTGTAGAACAGGACCGGACTAACAAGTAGAACCGCGTAAAACCGGATCGGACCAAACCGGACCACCCCGCCTAAACCTGGACCACACCGCCTAAACCCGGACCAACCCACCTATAACCAGACCGGACCAAGCTAGACCCAGACCAAAACTGCCTATAAATGGACCCAAATCCTCCCAACCCCGTTTAGACCGGCCAAAAACCAGACCCAGACCAGATTTTTTTTTAAATTTCAAAGTTAAAAAAAAAACAATCAAAAAAAGACCCTTGGACCCGTCCGGACCGGACCAGACCAAACCGTGTGAATATTGACCATGGTTCTAGCACGGGTATGAGCCAACCATTTCAAGTCGGATCCGCCGGACCCGGACCGTGTACACATGGACCCGTGAGAGCCGCAAACCGTGTGGAACCGTGACCAGGCCGGGTCCGGACTGGACCGGCCCGTTTGCAAAACACTACAGTAGACCAGTACACAATATTACAGAACAGATTACCTAATTGAAATAGCTTGTGAAACCAGAAAACTACTGCACTACATCCTAGATCACCCTAATCCGGAAAAAAAATAGTACCAATAGCAAAAGAGAAGAGGATAAAACTAAAGAATCAAGAACCTACTCCTAATTAGCAAACTATTTCAGGAGGTGAGAAAATCCTAACAATATAAGAAGAGAAAGAACAGGAATAATGAGGTATACCTTTGTGTATCTATGAGGCCACTTGTTCCTGGCCTCTGCATCGTCAATCGGATCTCCTACAAGCTGCGCCTCTAATTCTTCCTCTTTACTCTGCTTCAACTTCAAGACTCTCTTGCTCGGCTCTGTTGCCACCTCTTCTTGCACCTTTTCTTCCTCTTCTTCATCTACCAACTCATCCTCGTTCTCCTCTTCAATTTGTTCACCACCGGTATCCCCTTTCACCACAGATCTGGTTGTCTTCTTGCTCTTCTCCTTCCCTTTCCCCTTAGCACCAGATCTTGCCTTCTCCTTCACTCCATTGCTTGGTTGAGCTTCCATTTCCTTTTCCTTCTTCACAGAACGGGATGCAGTCTTTCTGCGTTTTGTACGACCTCTAGATCTGACCTCCTCCTCCTCCTCATGGTCAGATGAAGACGATGCCTGAGGTGGCTTCCTTTGCCGAAGCTGTCTCTTCTCAGCCACGGGGGTGGCCGTGGGTTCCATTTTCGAACGATCTGAGAGGAGGTTTAGGGTTTAAGAGAGGAGGAATGGGGAAAGAGCAAAGAGAGAGGAAGAGACAGTTGAAATAAATGGAAATTGGGATTGTGCATTCGAGCGGCAGTTTTAGGCGGGATTTGAAAATTGAAGCGTCGGAACTGCGAATTCGAATCCTCTGAGATATCTCATATTTTACGTGTCAATTCTCAATATCTCAACCGTTCAAAGACGCTTTACACGAATCTCAAAGCTCGATAATACTGGCCCCCTGCTATCTGGACTCGGCAGTAATACAGGAAAAGTTTCACCTAAGGTAACTGAATATTTCTGTTTGGATCTAAAACGCCAAAACAAAATTTGCACTAATATTAAAGGCACGTAAATCCGATCGGACGGTATCAATCAAAACAGAAATATTCTGTCACCTGAGGATATTGATTTGCTGATAGTTGCACAACAGCACAACTGTATTTGATATTGACACAACACTGAAAAGTTTTATGCTCGGCAGACAACTTTGCCCCTAATCACCTATTCTACTTGCAGGATAAAGTTTTGTAAAATTCTGATGTTTCATGGTAATGAAACGGGCTTAAATTTAAAAAATAAAAAAAATTACAGGATAAAGATTTTAACGGAGCATTTATTACTTCAAGCAGCACGCAAACTATAGAACCAAATACATGTTGCTTAAGGTTTGTGCGTTGTATGAAGACAAAACAACTCTGTTAAAATCTTCACCTATATTTCTACAGCTGCTTTCAACAATCGATACGTAATATTAACTTCTATAAATTCCGGTCTAGTGAAATAAATAAATCTCTTCAATATTTGCTACCTGCAGTAATTTATTTTCTGTATATACTTGAAGCCAATAAGTTGAAATCAGAAACAATTTTTTTATTGCGCACAAAGAAATCTCTTTTCTGTGATTTGAAATTGATGTATAAAAATTTACAAACAAAATTTCCATTACAACCAAAAAAAATTGAAATCTACACTCTGTTTAACGAGATTTTGAAAAATGTCCAAATTGCAATTTTATTTCACGGTTTTTCAATCAAAATCAACATTCTACTCGTGTGCTTTTATAAGATTACTGGTGTAAAAAAAAATTACAGATAATTATTAATATATTTCATTAGTTGAAAATTATGAGATTTAAATATATATTAATCTAAGTATTTGTTAAATTACATAATTTATTATTATTAACAAATTTACTTCCAGCATAATTTTCAGTCAATTGAGTAACATCACTAAAAGGTAAGTGGTAATTGGAGCAAATTATTTCAAAATTTGATTGAGAAACATGCTAAATAATTTTTATTCTTTGCTCTTATAGTATACTATTGGTTTTATAGATAAAGTGAACATGAAAGGAAAAAGGAGGGCAACAATATTGCACTTTCACAAAATTTGATCTTGATCCAAATTTCTTTCCAATTAATTCTAAAATAATATTTTTTAAATTTTTGCATAAAAACAAAGAATGATCTCGCACCGATGGGCGTGAAAACTAAATCAGATTATCCGACAGATACGGATCTGAATGTTTTATGAATATATAGAACTGAATCAGATACGGATTTGGATAATTTTATTTATCCGAAAATGGATATCCATATATGCGGTAACTCCGGGTATCAATATTCAAACCCGTTAACCCGCCTGGTTTTTTTGAAAGACTAATTCCTCCCAAATTCGGTGGGATCTGTATCCATATATGCGCATCACTTTTATGGTTTGAGATTAAATCTCATCTAGTTTGAAATTCAGAGAAATAGAGGGCAGTGTTATTGAGCTTTGAGATTCGTGCTAAGTTAAAATGAATGATCCAGATTCAATATTTGTAAAAGATTCCTGCAGTAAGAGAAAGGATGTGAATTCAATTTGTTGCCTCTTGGTTTACTGAAAGGGCGACACATTTTCCAAGATCAACCAACTCATTAAGGGCTTGTTCGGCAGGTTATTAGGAATGGGCATAGGGGAGCGTGAGAAAAAAAAATTCAGTTCAACTTAATTTTTTTTTCCCGCAGGAATAGTGGAGCGTCCGAACATGCCCTAACTATACTTATCACGTGGGTTGAAGAAACTAGAAGAGTTATCTTATATATTGCCTCATAATACTATGTAATTGACAATGTATAATATGTTGTTTTATCTTATTTGTTATTTCTGTGGTATTAAAAAAATGTTTTGATTATAATATTTGTATTGTATTATATAAGTGGATTTTTTTTGAGTGAATTGTTCATATAACTCAACTATCTAACAATTATTCATCACGTGTCCGTATTTGAATCCGTATTTGAATCCGTATTCGTGAATTATTCGCTCCGTATCCGTATCCGTTTAAGGTGAATATGATTTTAAATTTTGACATCTGTTTATTATCCGTATTCATATTTGTATATGCTCACTGAAACGTGAATATGAATATTATATCAGTATTATCCGCTCTGTTTTCACCCCTACGAATCGAGCATGAAATTTGAAGAAGAGTGGAATGATTTCGAATCGATCATAAAATTTATCAACTTTCTTTATTAGCCATGTTTCTTAATCAATTTAGAGATGCTTTACTCAAACACAAATAACATCAATCGTTGTCAAACACACACAAAAAAAATATATATATATATATATATATACCTACTTACAAAGTTTGAATCTTATTTCTTCTTGATGGCCTCTTCAAAATTAACTTAAAATTTAAGTTAATGCATCTTTGTCCTCAAATCAGAATTCAGACCAATTCGATATGAGATAGAATGCACAAGGACCCTTTAATATTTGTGCCAAAATGAATCAGAAAGTCCATACTCATTATGCATTAACTCAGAATATGAATTCCATCTTTGTGAGGCTACAACAAATTAATAACTAACTCTTAGTAGTGGTTGGATTCACATCTGCTGCGATCCTAAAATAATGAACAGTACTTCTAAAATCACTGCCTTTTCAAATCCAGCTGTCCAATAATTCATGTGCACGTATCTTAAAACAGTTGATTTTCTTTGCACGAATCTCAAAACAATTCAACAGTTGAATTTGAAAAAACAGGAATTGTAGGTTACTGTTCATGGGTAAAGAATCGCAGCAGATTCGAACCCGTAATTGTTTATTATTAATGAATCTAATAGCTGACTCTTAGCAGTTGATCTTCAATAAATAAAATCAACAATCATTTTTCAACTATAAAATGTAATTGTTTATTAGATTCAAAACCTGATATGGAAAATCATGAAAAACAATATTGATTACGCATTTGAATAAGAAGATTCTAGAAGAAGAAACTATATATTCATTGGGGTCGTTCGGCAAGAAATGATTAAGAGTGAAAGATTAAGAGCTTAAGAAGCGCTAAGAAACTGATGTTCGGTTGTCTTAATCCATGGATGAAGGATTAAGTGCTTAAGGAAGGGGGAGGGGTGTCTTAAAGTTCAGACAGAGGATTAAGATCCGGGCAAAAGGAGGCTTAAGGAGGTAATCTTAATCCGCGCTAAGGAATCGGTGTTCGGCAGAATTAAGTTGCTAAGGAAGCTAAAAAAAACAGATTAAGCCTTAAGGAGGCTTAATCCTCTCCAGTCGAACAGCACCATTGTGACTTAAAAGAGAAACACAAATGTTCAAAATATAACAAAATTGAAAAATAATCTCGAAACTACAACTATTTGTGCGTTTTATTAGATATTATGTCAACTTTTCTCCGATCCACACTTAATATTTGAAATAAATTGTGAAATAAATTGAAGCAATCTTACTATTTGAACGGAAGTGCAATATATACTTTTTTTTTTTTAAATCCTCTCCGGAACCAGATCACCTGTCTCTCCTATGGACAGAAAATTCATATATTTAAAGTTAATGACATGTAGATCCGGAGTGAATTTTGACATTTAAAATAATTTTGCTTCAAAACTCATTCCGGATTCATGTGTCAGTGACTTTAGGGGCAAGAATTTCCTACCCACAGGGAGTAGGAGATTCGGTTCCCCCTAGTATCGTAATAGGTAATATTTTAAAATTAGTGGATCTGGATCGTTTTTTTTAATTTGGCACGAATCTCAAAGCCCAATAATATTACTCCTGTGCTAGCTCGAATCTCAGAGCGACTGGGAGTTAAGTGAGGAGAATCTTTTACGGTACCTGAGATGATACTTTTCTCCCCCTCGTTCCGATCAAATTGGGTGAATCCATATCCTCTGAGGTAACATAATCTTAAAGCGGCTAGATCACGACTGTCCGATCAGAATCCAGATCATTCCGGCCCGAGATGGAACACATGGGCTGCTTTAACAGTCGTGTATTTCTAATTAAACGGTCCAGATTCAAACCAAAATATACTGTTATACCTAAGGTGATACGAATTCCAGATTGGTTACGGTGCTATACTAAAATCACGGATTCGTCTCCGCTGCTCTCCAAATAGGAGATGAATCGGACTCTGCTGCTTTTCTGAGAGAAAAGCAGCAGGCTGCTTTTCCGATCTCAGCCATTCAAATTTGTTGAGATTTGTGCATGGAAAAGTTACTTTATCGAGATACGCAAATTGAAATTTTTGAATGGTTGAGATCGGAAAAGCAGCCTGCTGCTTTTCTCTCAGAAAAGCAGCAGAGTCGGATCCATAGGAGATCAGGTTCCTGCTATTCAAATCTCTGTTGAATTTTTTCAAGCATGAATCTTTATACAGCTGAGATTTGAATAGCAGGATCGTCGGTTCCTAAAATCACTAACCAAACGTTTGGGCCTTAGAAATCTCAAAATTATCAATCTCGCATTCTTGCTAACCCTCGGGAAAGCCGCCTTACAATTTACAAGAATTCAGGGACCTCTGTGCGTAAATAAATCTGCTGTTATTCCAAAAGGATAACAGGAACCTGTCATATGATCGCAACCGTTTAAGTTTTTCTTACGCGGATCTCAAAGAGGATGAAAGGTTGGGATTTGAATAACATGTTCTTGTGATCCATCTGAAATAACAGAAGATATATTCCCTCTTTGTGCAATCAATCCTGGTTGGCGCGCTGGTTGTACTAGACTACTAAGAGTACCACTACACGCGCGCTACCTGTTTGTGAAAATGTCTCAATGGGATTCATGGGTCAACCACGCTCTCTCCACTCTCACCTCCAACAACCTTCTTCGATCCACTCGTCCCATTTCCCTTCACCATTCCATCTCTGACCCAACAGCTGAGGTTGAGGCATTCGATTGCACCGGCCCATGGGACCGGTTGTCAGTGGAGGTTGCTATAGATGGCCCCACTTTCCATCAATGGCTCTCTGAACTTCCTTCTTCAGGTGACGAAGGAAAGTGTATGAGTGAAACAAATGTACCAAAGAAAATGCTTTTGTTTTCTGGTAATGATTATTTAGGCCTTAGTTCTCATCCTGCTGTTCGTAAGGCTGCATCAAAGGTGAATTCTTGTTGCAGTAATAATAAAAAATATCTTTCAATTTCATCCAAGGTGAATTCTTTTTAAGCATTTTTCTTGTTTTTAATTGTTAGGCAGCTGAAGATCATGGCATGGGACCAAGAGGCTCGGCACTAATTTGTGGCTATACAAATTACCACAGATTGCTCGAAGCTTCTTTAGCTGATTTGAAGAAAAAGGAGGTATTTATTTATCAACCATATTTCATTTTAAGACAATTTAGCAATCTATTAGCACAAAAAAAAAATAATCTAACCTTGTACCAGTTTCTGGTATTGTTGAGTCAGTTGCTGCCAGTTCTGTCGATGAAACAGTGTTGAGCGCTGACACCCATTAGCTACCTATTTAGGGTTTACTGGGTTTTAACTTTTAAGGGTAGATTTGGTTTAATTATTTCTTTGTAACTTTTAGGACTGCATTCTGTGCCCAACTGGATTTGCGGCGAACATGGCATTCATGACAGCATTGGGAAGCATCGTCTCACTGTTGTCTCCAGTTAAGAAGGCAACTGGAGGTGACGAGATAGCTATATTTTCTGACGAGCTGAATCATGCATCGATCATAGATGGCATCCGCTTAGCTGAGAGGCAGAGGGAGGTCAAAGTGTTTGTTTATCGGCATTGTGATATGCTTCACCTCGATTCTCTCTTGTATGTTTTCAACTTTTCTGATTCAGATTTTTTTCAACTGGTACATGACATGTTTTCCCTCAATTTTAAATGTCCAATTCACACCAATTCCCAACAAATTAGCCTGAAAAAACTGTGGAATGTGCAATTAAATTTCATTTTAATTTAACAGAACCAGAAGTTATAGTTGTCAAATCTGATTTCTTAATACAATTATAAAAGCTTTAGGCAGTTCAAGTGTTTGATCCCATTTAGTTGTAATATGTTATTCAAATGGACAGGTCCAGTTGCACCATGAGAATGAAGGTCGTCATCACTGACAGGTTAGTTTTACATGCTTCTCATCTGTGTTTTTTTTTTTAAGAAAAACTAAAATGGTAATTCTGCATTAAATAACATTAATCTGCTTATCTAGGTAAAAACATTGATCGGTAATTTTTTTTTCCCTTTTAAATTGCAGTCTATTCAGTATGGATGGAGACTTTGCACCACTACTTGAACTTGTTGAATTGCGCAAAAAGCATGGCTTTCTCCTTGCAATCGATGATGTCAGTGCCTAACATATACTTCCATTGAATTTTTTTTTAACGTGCAGAGGGTAGTTTGGTCATTTTGCAATGGTTCAAAGGATATCCATAAGAATTTTTATGAGTTAATTGTTTTACATAATTTTTTCGACAGGCTCATGCAACACTGGTATGTGGAGAAAATGGAGGCGGTGCAGGTGAACACTTTGGGTGCGAAAAGGATATAGATATCTGTATAGGTACGCTTAGTAAAGGTGTAGGCTGCCATGGCGGTTTCATTGCTTCAAGGTACAATTTTCATTAATGAAAGTGACCATTCAAACAATAGTACCAGTAGTATATAAATATATAGCATTTTGTTTAGTACTTGGTTGCCCTTTTCTTTTTCTTAATTCTTGCGCATGCCAAAAATAGAATAACAACTTTTACTTCCTTTTTAGGGAAGTTGCAAAACAAACCCTGCTATAATCAGTTATAGCAAATGAAACATTTAAAAATACATACTTCGAAAATTGCATTATAAATTTCAATTAGAGAATAGAAGGCCAAGACAACCAATTTATTTAACTGCATTTTTTCGAGTACATAGATAATCTCAGATTAATATTGTTCTAACAGCACAAGATGGAGGAGTTTAATTCAATCAAGAGGCCGTTCTTTCATATTTTCTACTACTATTCCTGTGCCAGTTGTTGCTGCTTCGCTTGGTAATGTATTCGCTGCGATCAAATTCATCGAATAAAAATTCAAATAAATAAAAACAAAACAAAAAAATACTGATAGAAGGTTTGTTTATAAGCAGCTGCAATAAGTGTTGGGAGGAGAGAGAAATGGAGGAGAAGAGCAATCTGGAGACGGGTCCAAGACTTTTATTCCTTGTCGGGTCTCCCTATTTCAAGCCCGATTATTTCTCTTGTTGTTGGTACCGAACAAGCAGCGCTTTTGGCCAGCAGGTATTATCCTCTATTCTTAAAATCTTTGTTGAAACATGAGAGTTGCGGTGCTCGAGACCAACTTAAATGGCAAATTATGAATGAATTTCTCCAACTGAGGGGCTTTGTTTTGCACCATTTCATGTTTTGTACGAGAATTTTTATACCTATTTTTTTTCTTTTTCTTTTATTTTTGTGAGAACAGGCATGTGCTGAAATCAGGGTTCCACGTGACAGCAATTAGGCCACCCACGGTTGCCCCCAACTCATGCCGGTAATCCATTCGTTCCTCATGCCTTACAGTTTATTGCTCTTTTGTTTTAGTGCAATTGCCATTAGATAAACTAATATGTTCAATGTTCAAACCAGTACAAACAAGGAAAAGCATAATTCCCATGAAATTTAATCATGAAAAATTGCCATAACTGTACCAGCAAGGAAAAAAAGAAAAAAGAAAATACACTAAGATGTTTAAACCAGTACAAAATTATGATAGTATTACTCCTTTTGATGCAACTTGTTTTTTTTTTTCAGGTTGCGAATTACTCTGAGCGCGGCTCATACATTAGATGACATAAAAAAACTCGTTGCCGCATTGTCACCTTGGATTGCAACTCTTAATGATTCAAATTTGCATGTATTTCCAAAGCTCTAGATTGGCATTTGCCACAATCTTAGACTTAGTGTTGGATTAATTCTGATAGCATAGCAGAAAGCTAGCACAATAGGTAAAATTTGGCCTTAATTGGTTAAACAGTTAGATGTTGAGAGAGATATTTCTTGGTTTTTATTATTCATGATGGAATGTAATTAGAAATAAATCAAGAGGAGGATCCACTTGCACCCTTTTTTAGTGACACCGGATTACACTCTATATTTTCAAAGTTTTTGAAGTCCAAACAGTCGATCCAAACCGTTCAACATGATCTCCATATTAAAATGTGCTTGCAGACCAAATTTTACATTTTTTGAATTATTTTACTATTTATTAAGTATTTTACAAAATTGTTGTTTTCAAACCATTGAATTTTTGTATCCATCTTAATAAATAGTAAAAAAATTCAAATTTTAATATATCCATCATATTGAATGGTTTGAATCGACTGTTTAGATTTTAAAAATATAGGATGTAATTAAGTGTCACTGGAAGAAAAAAATGTAAGTGGATCCCTTCTCATAAATCAAATATGCATGCATTTATAAACCCCTTGAGCTTTAAACATTTTTCAATTTGATTAGCAAGAACAGCTGAAGTGTTTTTCAATATTATGATTATGATAGTAAATATTCCAAAAATTTTATTAGCAAGAAGTTTTGAGTTTGCCTGATACTGGATCAATTATAAGAATTCAGACCAATTTGGAAATTCAAGGGACAGATTAATAGGAAGAGGACAGCTTTAAGATTCGTAACGAATGATCCGAATTTTTCAAAGACAAACTCAAAGTTTGAGTTGAGGATGTGAATTCAACTATCGCTTGAATTGGTAATTCATGGTTCCCTTTTTAAAAAAATGCAAAATTTCCTCAGCAACTCTTAATCTTTAAACAGAAGCTTAAACAACTCTAATCTTAATTAAATAATTCATAGTTCCTAATCAAAAAACAAAGACATCCATCCATCTATGATTGAAAAATTAAATGACCTTCCTCAGCAACAAACTTCTCCATCTTGTCCCGAGCGGCACTCAGTGTCTCTCCACTTTTGCAAAATGCAAATCGAATGTACCGATTTTGGTAATTTTCACTATTTTGTGGGTCGGTATGGAAGAATCCACGACCTGGTACAGCTGCCACCCCTGCTTTCTCTATAAGTTTCTTCACAAATTCAATCTATAATTCAGCAAATTGAAAGACATCTCAGCATAGACTTTCATAATTTGGGTACATTCTGAACTTTACCAGTATATGACTTCTCAGCATAGACTGGTTTGTACAACAGTGTGAAACATTTGATAAATTTAACAAAGAAAGTAAAGAAAGAAACTTGCATCAGAAATTTGACAATAGGAAGGTAGCTCAGCAAATACGAAGACCGAACCCTTTGGTTTGAACCGAATTTGAAACCCAAGAACTGATAGCATCTCAACCACATAATCCCTTCTTGCCTCATATTCCTAATAAAAAATTGTTAATAAAGATTATCAAACCTTAAAACAAGAAAGCAATAGAAGTATTTGCTCACAGTTTTAAGAGAGAGGAAATAACTGAGCGGGCTCCGCAAGGCAGTCAGAGCAGCTTCTTGGAAAGGAGCAGGGGCAGAATCGGTAATTTTCACATGGATGTTTCTTATGGCAGATGCAATCTTAGCCGGAGCACATGCCCAGCCTATTCTCCAACCTGTTCTCAGTGTATATTTTTTTAATTTTCATATGGTATAGAGAACTGATTGTCGGCATATTTTATCACCAATTCACCATACAATGAAATTCTCAGTGTCAAAATAAAAAAATAAAAAAAATTGGTACTGACCTGTCACACTAAAAGTCTTTGAGAGGGAGGAAGTTATAACAGTTCGTTCTTGCATTCCCGGTAAAGAGGCCAGTGATATATGTACTTCTCTATCATATGTTATATACTCATACACCTAATAAAGCAATAAAATATGAAAAAAAAAAACATGTCCATTGATAATTAAAAGGAAAATCATACCCAACAGAGATCTATTTTGAATTAGCTTTGTGCTATAGGTTCTGTATGAAATTATTTTGGAACAGTATTATCAGTTCATAATTGCTGTACCAGTTCTTCCAAACAGTTAATATAGTTTAACAGTTGATCTGATTAGGCCTTAAATGATGCAGAGTTGTATAGTTATAACATGTAATTAAGATAAAAAGCACATACTTCATCTGTAATGGCAAAGCACTGTGCAGTTTTGCAAGCTTCAGAGATGGTCTCCAGTTCATCTCTGGTAAAAACCTTACCAGTCGGATTGTGGGGGCTAAAAATTAATTTCAAATAGTGTCGAAACCCTTTAAAATTCATGCACAAGCACAAAATTATAATAAAAAACAACATATTGAAAGCAATAATTAAGTATTTATATTTACCTGTTCAAGACAACAGCTTTTGTGCGACTAGTAAAATATTTCATGAATTCATGTTTATTCAAGCTCCAATTTGGTGGAGTTAATGGCACATACACCTAACAATAATAACAGAATTAAAATAACCTTTAAATTTTTACACCAAAAAACCATTATTTTTGATAATTCAATAAAAGAAATTAATTGGGTAACATCCATATATATATACAAAAACTTACAGGGATGCCACCTGCTAAAAGAATACACGATTCGTATGTTTCATAAGCCGGGTCAAACAGTAGCACTTCATCACCGGGATCAACAACTGTTAAATTAAGATATTACATTAATTATTGTTAATTAAAGGGAAATCAAATTAGGGAAAGAGATTATTGCTCACTTACTGGCAAAAATAGTAGCAGCAAATGCCTCAGACTGACCACAGCATATGACGAAATCGGTAAGTGCATTTACAGCAATTCCAGAGGTTTCATTCATTTGAGTTGCCAGAATTTCACAAATTCCCTGCACATGCCTTTATTTTTCGACCCAGATACATTAATATACATACAAAGATAGAATATAGAGATAAGGTTATATTATATATATAATCAAGGAAGGAAGGTGGTTATATATAATCAAGGATAATTTCATGTATACTCTTCAAAAGCTTCAAAATTAAGTGAAAAATTCATAATATCATATTTACCTTTCTAAATATGACTGTGAAATATGCTCTTCATCCTTTTATTTTTTATATATAACAATGTGATAAATTTGTGATTTTTTTAAAAATTTAGAAGGAAAAACTAAGCAATTTCGATGTTTTTGAGGGATATACATGAAATTTTGTTATACAATGAATGGAATGATAATAGCAACACCTGTACTGGTTGAAGTCGTTGGAGATGGCAGAGACAGCAGCGGCCTTGAGGTGAGGTGGGGCCGGGAAGTCAGGGAAACCCTCAGCCAAGTTGATGGCCCCACATCTCTCTGCCAGGTGGGACAGCTCTTGTATAGGCGACGCCTTCAGTCTCCTGCTTGCTCTTGACACCTTCTCATCCATTAATTTCTTCTTCTTTCTTTCTTTCCCCTCTCAGCTCTCGCTGCACTATTACTACTACTACCAGTAGTAGTAGTAGTCTATCTAGTAGCGTTATAAAAAATAATTAATTAATTTATCTGCCTGTCATATTTTTTAATAATTATCTATTTTTTTATGAGGAGAGTTAAAATGCACTATTATTTATGTGCTCTAATATGTTTTACATTATTTATCTCTATTTTTTAAAGTCCGAATAGTCGATCCGAACGGCTCAACATGATTTTCATAATAAAATATTATTGGAGACCAAATTTTATATTTTTTTTAGAATTTTTTTAATATTTTTTAGATAGGTACAAAATCACTGTTTTAAGGAGATTCTAGACCATCCGATAAAGTGATATTGTATCTATGTAAAAAAATGGTAAAAAAATTCTAAAAAAAATATAAAATTTGGTCTCCAATCATATTTTATTATGAAGATCATGTTAAGCGGTTCGGATTGACTGTTTGGACTTTGAAAACAAAGATAATGATGTGGAGCATATTGGAGCACAAAATGATGGTGCATTTGAATCCACCTCATTTTTTATATGAAAAAAATACGTATAGTTACTTTTACTGATATCAACAATATTTCAATGACTAATAATTTTTTTTGAATAAAATCAATGACTAATAGTTAATAAATTAGTTTTTCTACATCAATAATAATAAGTAATTTCAAAAGAGATGAACTATTCCTTTAAATTTTATCTCTAACTAGTTTAACTATTTTATTTCTCTCGATTTGTCTCCAAGTAAAAAAAAAAAATTCACCCACTTTTTTTCTTCTTCTGATCATTCTCGTTCATTTTTTATGACGATTTGTGTTGAATTTATAACACCGAATTAAAAATTTCAACATACATGCAAAAAATTTAAGCTTTTGAATTAATTTAATATAAAATCAAGCATTGAAAATTAGAAGGTTTATAAATTAATATTAATGCATTCATTTTTTTAACATTTTTTTAATATTTTTTTACCACTTGACTCTATACAAAATTGATTCGGAAATTTAAAATTTCCGCATGTAGATACATCACTCGTAAAATAGATGAATTTCAATGGTTTGAATTCATCAATTAAAGTAAATCGGATAGATTTTAAAGTTGAGTTCACAAAAGCAAGAACGGACCCTAGTGGTGTCAGGAGGGGGCAACTCCTCCTAGATTTTGAAATTTTATAGAGATTTATAGGCCCGGATCAACTTTGCTCCTCCATGGAATTATTTTTTTGCCCCCTCTGAAATTCAGATATGTAATTTGAGTTAAAGTTAGGGTTAAAATTATAATAAATTTTTTGAATTCAGATTGGTAATTAGAATTAGAAGTCAGAGCATTATTTTTTAATAAATGCATTGGAAATTACAAATTAGAGTATTGTTTTGTTTTTGTCTGAAACTCAATTAGCTAATAAATATGATTCACTATTTTTTTATCTCGACAAAAATTCTAAATTCACCCTTGAACACAAAGGACTCGGTAAACTTAAAAACACCCTATTTCTACTCATCTTTTTAAAAGGAAAAATGGATTCTTCATGGTGTGCCTAGTTATATTCAACTTTTTAAAGGGTGCGTTTGGATGCAACTCTGAAAATAGAAAGAATAGTGCTAATATGGAATTAGCGCTATTCTATTGTTTAAAGAATTAGCAAGAAACAACGCTAACTTCAGAAATAACTCTATTAATAGTTACTAACTCAAAAACAATATTAATCCATGCTATTTTTGACGATTCAAATGCAACAAAAGGAAAAATGGGTTCTTTATCGTGTGTCAGTTCATTGACTCCGCCTTATAAAGTTTGTTTGCCAGTCTCTCTGTAGCATACCCCTTGGCCCTTGGAGAGTAGGTTGGGTCCGATGCCCATTAGACTCAAATTGAGTTCGATGGGTTCCATAACCGTCCGATCCGCTTTAAGATCTATGCATGTTGCTTTAATATCTGTGCAAGTTTGTTTTAATATATGTGCACATAAATTTTAAAGTGGATCGGACGGTTATAGAGTTTATCGGATTCAAATTTGAGTTCGATGGACATCAGACCCAAACTGCTCTCTGGCCCTTGCCCCTTGGCAATTAATTACAACTGTGAGATACCAGTATATTCTATACCGACTTGCGACTTGTAAAGCAAATCTGATACATACAACTGTGAGATACCATACCGCAAATACCGACTTTGAAACCAAATCTGTACCGCAAATACTTGTAATTAATTTGCAAAGTTGGACTTGGGTTTGACTAGATTCATGTTGCAATGCGACAAAACACATCGGCCATGTTCGGCGCCCTTCCTTAAGCATGAAAGATTAAAATTTTAAGCTCATCTAAGGAGCTAATGTTCGGTAAGTAGAAACTAGAATTAAAGAAACTCATTGAATTAAAAAATTCTATTCTATTATGGGATAAGAGTAAAAGACCAATATGCCCTTGCTAATTAGCTCATATAGAACAAACAACTTTTGTATAGTAAGAAATAGGGTATCAGTTCAGATTTGAATACTTGTCTATATAACAACGTACAATAACAGATTTCAACCGGATTATATTATTATCAATTATATAATCTAAAATACAAAATGAAGCAAAAACTTCTCAGTGAACAATAACAGCATACAGTAACATATTTCAACTAACATAACAGAGAAACATATAATAGCTACAAATTCCATCTAAAATACAAAATAATGCAAATCCTTCTTGAAATCAATAACCTGACAAGCAGCTGTCTTGTTTACAATTTAGTCATTGTCCCATATTAATACAAAATCAAGCAAATCCTTCTCAAAATATATAGTTCATACAACACATTAATTTAAAAGATGGTTCATATATGATTGAAAGCAAATTAAAGAGCAATTAAATTAGAAGAGCTTAATTTCTACGCCTTTGACGGTTTCCATTGCGGTTTTGCATTTTCTCCCACAATGCGTTCCTAATACCTGTTCGAAGCAAGTCTCCAAGTTGTGTTTCATTGAGTCCCGTAATTACAAATTATGATGGATTGTGGAGTTTTATTTTGATCTAAACTATCTTTCTAAAATTCTACTTATGATCAGTCTACAATAAGCTAAAAAAAGAATGAAAATGAAGAACTTGTACCTGATTTGAGTTTGTATTTTACAACTCAACTAAGGAGAATCAAGGCCGAAAATACCAAGATTTCATTTTGTGTGTGTTGCCTTTCACAATTCCTACAATTAATAGAAGGAAATTAAAATAGTATGACGTCTAAGTGTCATATATTACCAAAACAATTCATTTATGGGTATTGGCAGGAAGTCCTTGCAGATCCGATATCATGATATATCTACCTTTTTTTTCCTCATTTTTGCTTATGCTTGCTTCTTTCTTAGCTTGGATACTAGTATACTTTAATAATTTTTTACTTTTGTCGATGCTCCTAAATAGATTGATTTTTCTAGTTCTTCATTTCTCGATGAAATATTTCACCAAGCTATTTCGCTATTGACAATCCAGTGATGTGTTTTGGTCCAATTAACGAAAGAAGAAGCAAAAAGAGCAAAAAAAAAAGTATCAAATTGAGGTCGCCGTAGGGAAGGGCGGGGAGGGGAGAGGGGTGGCGGAGGAGAATACCTATAACGGGTGTCTATTGAAAGGTCATCTCAACAAGAAACCGACTGTGACATCAGATTCGAGTTTTGATCGCCGGAGATCCAGTAATCTTGGCCGGAAAGAAGAGGAGATTTTTTTTCTCGTGCTTAGGGAAGTGTGCTGAAGTGAGGAGAAGAAACAAATAAAATATGATAAAAGATAAAGGAGCTCCTTAGAGCATGCCTTTTCAGGGATATTAAGGTCCGTAAACAGTGCCTAAGGAGCTCTAAAGGAGATCCATTTGTTAAGGAGGGGTCCGACTCAGCTTAACAATTTCAGCTAAGGAAGCTTTTAAGCCACTCTAAGAATTCTTTGTTCGGTTGGATTAAGAGAGATTAAGGTTAAAGGAGGCCTAAGGAGATAGCACCGAACATGTACATCCTGCCCACGCTCAAAACAAAGTTCAGGTCGGATTTTCTGCGGCACTTCGGGCAGTAGCCAACAATGTTAACTTTCTCTAAAATCTCTAATTGATCAATGTGCTCCTCTCCAGTCTCCACCATAGTAACAATTAATATACACGATAAGTTCGCGAATAATTTGCTTTTTATTCGTTTTATTTATGTTTTCCGTACTGAATTCCGAATAAAATGCAAAAGAGCGTATAATACATTTTATTCGCGAATAAAACACGAATCACAAATTATTCGGGAGAAAAATGTGAAAAAACGAAAAAAAATTAATTTTTTTTGGAGGGGGGGGGGTGTTTGCTTCCTTGTTGTACCGAATTATTCCTGAATAATACTCAAATTACGAATTTTTGACCCCGTTGAATTGAATCAGAACTATTTGTTTGTTACTATGCTCTTCAGTCTTAAGTCTTCAATCTTCACTACTCGTCAGTCGTCATTGTCACTCGTTACACATTGATTTTCACAGTATGGGGCACAAAAAGAAACTGTTGTTCAGCTGTGTTTTTTTTTTTTTTTTTTGGTATTTCTTACGAGGAACAGAGTTCAATTAGGAGTTTAGGACTATGAAAAACTACTTTTCCTTCTAAAGAAAAACTACAAAACTATTTATTATGCTCTCCTGCTCTGAAAACGGAGCGATATTGTTAAAATCATATTTATATATTTTTTTTCAAATACAAATATGAAATGGATGTCAAATATATTAGATGAATACGGATACATTTCCGGATCAGATCATATATTTATTAAAATAATATAAAATATATTAAAAATATTAAAGTTCGTACTATTTATCTAATTATAATGATGAATAACATAAACTTTTTATAATATATATTAAAATATATAGTATATATCTACTATTCAGATACATATATTAAAAAGTAAAATCATATCAATATTCTTATTCACATGGATATTCGGATATCGGCTATCCACATCTAAGTTTTCGAATATTATCCATACTCTTTTCATCCCTAATGCTACGACATAATTAATTTATATATTTATCCTTTAATCATCAACTATTTAACTTTTCAAAATAATCCAACAAAATTTATGGAATCCGTTTAAATCAACAAATTTAAACTGATTTACTTCAAAGTGATACTTTTACATTTCAAATTTATAATTTTTCACATTTATTTATTACAAATTCAAAAGATAAATAAAAATAAAGATCGTAAGTTATTTTTATTACGTTTTTACTTGTGATAATTTTAATCCAAATAAATTGAAAAATAAACAAATTACTAATCATATAAATTGATAACGATGTAGAATATACCACAATATTTGTTAGGGAAAATTTTGTTTATGCCACTCCAAAACTCCAAAATTAGAAAATTACCATCCCAAAACAGAAAATTAGTTTTTTGCCACCCTAAAATCATAAAATTAGTGAATTTGCCCTCATTATACATTTATTATACAAATTTGATTAAAATTAGACTGAAATCTATTGTATAAAAATTGCATTTTCGTATTTCCTAAAATACCCCTCAATTCAACGTGGTTTATGACATAAATTATATCAAGACCTAGCAATTAACAGAATAAATAAGTTTTACATAATCCCTGCGCTCCTTTTGGGATCGACCTAGCAATTCAACATGGCTTTCCCTGCTCGCCTTCCCATTTCAATTAAATAAGTTTAACCCCTCAATTAACAGAATAAATAAGTCGATCCCAATATCATTTGAAAGGTGTTGAAGAAGGGTAGGGGTAGGTCTTGCGAAATGGGAAGGCGCGCAAGGATTATGGAGTTCATTCCCATCTGAGACTGGGAAGGAGCGGGGATCGTGGCCTCCGTCGGCGCCGGCGACCAGCTGGAGCTGCATTTTGGCCGCCACAAACCACCGTTCATGGCCCAGTGACACCTTGGCTTCCAATTTGACAAAGAAACAGAGCAGGCGCAAAAGAAAACAAAAGGGTCGGGACTTTTCCAATCCAATAATTGCAGTGGGCAGTGCGAGAAAGGACTAAAAATACCAAGGAAGACTGAGGATTTTAGAAAATTCTTCTCCTGCACGCCTTCTTGAACTCCATAATCCTGCACATTTGTGACTCACAAAGAAAAATCAAAGGATCAGAATCAGAGCACCTATTTCATCTCCCATGGAGAAGAAGGAGGGTCGAATTGAGGGGTATTTTAGGAAATACAAAAATACAATTTTTATACAATAGATTTCAGTCTAATTTTAATCAAATTTGTATAATAAATGTATAATGAGGGCAAATTCACTAATTTCATGATTTTAGGGTGGCAAAAACCTAATTTTATATTTTAAGGTAGCAATTTTCTAATTTTGAAGTTTTAGAGTGGCATAAACAAAATTTTCCCTATTTGTTAAACATGACACATCATAATATGAGCAAAGTTAGTGTGTGATGTGCTCATGATCAAGAGAGTTTAGTAAGTACAACTCCAAAAATCTAATGAATTGACTTCAAACAACGAATCCAAAATGTTGAAACTGATCTAAGTAATATGTTACAGATAAAATTTTGAAATTTTCGAATTTACTTAGTACAAAGTCAAGTAAAAAAAATGAAGTTTTATAAGTTTGTTTATAAGTTATTTTAATTCATTTTTTCAGTATTTTTTACCGTTTGACTCTGCACTAAATGAATTTTTCAAAATTTTGCATGTACACGCATCACTTGTGAAGTATATCAGTTTCAATAGTTTGGATTCGACGTTGCAAGCCAATCCGATAATTTTTTAAAGTTATGCTCACCTAACTCTCTTGATTAACACATCACACACTAGGGCGGAGGCAAGAATTTAATGAATGAGGATCAATTTTTTTTCAATAAGAACGGTGAGTCAAAGAGATAATATGAGAGAGAGATAATATAAAATAAGAAGTGTTACATGTGAGTTTTTTTTAAATTAAACAAGTTTTAAAATGTTAGAAGTCCCACAAGTTATACACACTATTTTTTTTAAAGATGGAGTCAATAATATAAAATTTAACAAAAAATAGGGGAGGGTCAATTTCCTAATTGATTGGTTTAATTTTTTTTTTTCGTAAATGAGCTTTTTAATTACAATTCATAATTAATTTTTGAGATGGAGTGATTTAAAAATTATGAATTTTTAACTGTTAAACTTAGTAACATGACTAATTATAATTTCTAAATATTTTCTAATGGAGATTGCTCTTAGACAGACAAAAAAAACAAATTTGTTTGTTTGTGAGTTCAGTCCCCTCCAAATAAATTTGTCATGCAAATGTTTTGTACTGTTC
Source organism: Carex arenaria (assembly GCA_964058825.1). Lineage (NCBI taxonomy): Eukaryota > Viridiplantae > Streptophyta > Magnoliopsida > Poales > Cyperaceae > Carex > Carex arenaria. Next base: position 374,599 of record CAXKVW010000027.1, on the reverse strand, counting down.
ACCAACTTCATTAATTTGCAAAGTTGGACTTGGCTTTCAGTACACAACAAACAAATTCCAGTTACGGATTTCCTGCGTCACTTCCAAAGTAACCTTTGCTGTTAAATTTCTCTTAAATCTCCAATTGAATTCATCAGCATAGTGACAAATCAAAAGTTTGGGTTCAGTTCGGCGAGGTCAAAAATTTGTGATTCAAAAATAATTCAGGTACAATTTGGGTATTATTCGGGAATAATTCGGTATTATTCGGATCAGAGATCTCAGTTTTGTAAGGGAGCAAAAACAAAAAATAACCAAAAAATAAAATTCTGGAAAAAATTCGGAAAAATTCGGGAAAAATTCGTAAATTTCGGGAATAATTCGTAAAATTTGCGAATTATTCAGGAATTATTTGATCAAAGTTTGCTCAACCGAATAATTCGGCGTTCAGTTCGGCATCACCAAAAACCGAATAATTCGCAAATCTTGTCACTATATTCAGTGATCACTCGTTACTCGTTACACATTATTTCGCACCGAATCAGGCACAACAATTGAGGAACTGTTGTTCCGGGAACAAAGAAACTGTTTTTTTTTTTTATTTTCTGTTATTTATTACGAGGAACAGTTGCGTAGGTCACAAAAACTATTTATTATGCTCTTGTACTCTACAATCTTTTCTTTTCTTATTTCTTCTATGTTACGTAACATATAAGAAATTTTCATTACTGTATACATTGTCACATTTATATAGTTTAAATTCAAAACGGTTAAAATAATGAAAATTGTCAGTTTATTTTAATGCATTATTTTATTATTTTTTTACTTGTAAAAATATTGAAAATATTAACAAATTTAGTATATAAATAAATCACTCGTCAAGTAGATTGATTATGACGTAAAATACACCAAAATATTTTACAAACATAAAATGCGATAATAAATCACTCCTCTACGACAACTTGAGCACGGGGAGCCGGTTCTGTTACAAAATAGTACGGTTACGACACGACATACGTGTTAGTTACGTGGTGTGGTTCGTGTGTTATGTACCGTGACTATTCACGCGTCGTGATTTTTTTTAGAAAATTTGGCATAACACGGCACGTCACACGAAATATCTAGTCACGATACATTGTCACATGATTCATACGTAATTAGAACCTTTAGATCTTGATCAAATGGTGAATATTGAATAAACTAACTTAAATTATAATCAGGTGATCACGCGAGTCACCCAAGTCATGTTTGATCACGACACATTTGGACACAGTGTGACTCACATGGCGTGATAATTTGAATGCAGTGACTACCCCTTAACATTTTAACCACAGCACAACACGGCACGTAAAAAATTAACTTAATCACAACACAACACAACACAAAATCAAAATCACATCACGACACGTCACATTTTTTTTTTCACTCTAACTTGAGCATCCTCTGAATTTGAGTAATTTTGGGATCTGAATCTGCTACGATTCTTTAGCTATGAACAGTATCCTACAATATCTGTTTTTCCAAATCCAACTGTTGAATTGTTTCGAAATTCGTGGACAAAAAAATCAGTTATTTTGAGATAAGTGTACAGAAATTATTGGACAGCTGAATTAAAAAAAAAACAGAGATTTTAAAATTACTGCTCACACTATTCGCATCGCAGCAGATAAGTATTGAGTAGGGTAATGTCTTAATAGATAACAGAGATGTTATACAAAAAAGGATTGTAGAATAACAGTTCATTAGAAGATTGAAGGAAATGGGGGAGAGCGCGGAGTGCGTATACTCTGAGATATCTCAACTTTTGCGTGACCGACGTGTCCGGTTCCTTATGCTTTGAGAGTCGTGCACAACGTATTTTAACAGTTGAGATTTTCCAAAAAGTAACGCAAAATTTGAGATATCTCAGAGGATACGAATTCGAGAGCGCTTCTGTTGACTTTGAAAAACTGTTGACGAGTGTCTCCTCCTTACACAAACTCAACAAGCGACACTTTGCACCTCCACCGCCTTCCTCTCATCACCTCTCTCCTCTCTCTCCATTAACTTACCTTACATTACTTAGCCACCATCTCTCCACCGCGCACCGCCTCTCTCTCTCACTCTCTCTCGATCTCTCTCGAGACGCTTAGCTACTAAGAAAACATGGTACCAAGTACCAACAACGCCTATATTTACCACCATGCTTCAACCTCTCCTATCGACCCCTCTTTCTACCTCCTCTTGCTTCATTACATAATATTCAATCAATGGAGGTTTACTTCACCGAGTGGGTCCGGCAAGAGGAGTCATTGGTATCCTCCTTCTTCCTCGCCATTTCCTCTAACAACACCACCGAACAACTCCGCCTCATCTCTCTTGCACTCGGTCATATCGAAACATACTACCTTCATAAATCTCACCTTGCTCAACATGACGTGGTTCAAGCTTTCTACCCACGGTATCTTACTCCTTTCGAACGTACCTTCCTTTGGCTCGGTGGATTCAGGCCATCTCTTGCGTTCAAATTTGTTCCCCATGGCCGAACATCCGATGCTGTCATCCGTCTCAGGCGGAGTGTATCGGTAGACGAGAAGGAAATGTCGAAACAGATGGCGAGTTTACAGGAGGGATTGGCTGCGCGTGAACTGCTCGATGCAATGAGAAGTGCTGAAATGGGTGGTGATATCATGATGGATCGGGATTTGGAAAGGGCCGTGGTTGATGTCGGGGCTGCTTTGCGTGTTTTGTTGGCATCGGCTGATAGGTTGAGATTGTGCACTCTTAGAGGTATCATTGATGCGCTCATGCCGGCACCATCCGATGCTGCGCTGTTCTTTGCTAAAGTTATGAGCTTTCATCTTCAAGTTCGCCGCTTCGGACTGCAATACGATAATCGCGGCGACTAGGTCACATCAGATCAGAGTCAGATGAAATGTTTTGCTATCGTCGAAAACAGAGACCCTATAATTAATGAATGGTAATTGTTAGTTTGTCTCTGTTTTTACCGATGATAGTTTTTACTACATGTTGAATGTTTAATTTTATGTAGTAGTGTGTGTTTTTCAAGCAAATTAATAAACTCCCAAACAAAACAACTTTGGAAGGAGAAACCAAATATAAAAAAAAAAAACAAGGAACAAAGAAAAAAAGAAATGGTGTTGATGTTTGGTTTCTTCTCCTTTTGAAGGGTGTTAATGTTTGGTTGAGAAATCTATATATATTTTATGTGGCGCTGTTTTGTGATGTTCTGTGTCATTTCGTGTGTTGGTCGTCTGTCTTTTGTAATGTCTTTCTTTTCCATGAAATCATCTGTTTGCTGTTTGCTGCTCGCTTCTTCTTAAGTTAGTATGAATTGCTTAACATGATTTCTATATGATTTTTAAGTGAAAATGTATCTGAAGAACAAATTTTACATTTTATAGAAATTTTTAAATTTTTTTTAAAATAAATACAAACTTACTGTTTTTGGACGGTTTAGAATCTTCTTAAAAAAATAGCCATGTTATCTACCTAAAAACATACATTTTTTTTAAATAAGTACAAACTTGCTGTTTTTGGACGTTTAGAATCTTCTTAAAAAAACAGCCATTTTATCTACCTAAAAACAACAGAATAAAAAGTGATTAGAAAAGTGCTTTTACTCAGTGTGTCAGTCTTAACGACAGGAATATCCGCGATGATAAAAAAAAGTTCCAAAAAAAAAATATAAAATTTAGTCTTCAAGCAAATTTTAGTATGGAGCAGTCTAGAGGCTTCTGAAAAAACAATTATTTTATCTATCTAAAAAAACATTAATCTTCGAAATATTATAATTTGGAAATCATGTTGAGTGGTTCGAATTGACTATTTGAGACTTTGAAAATAAAATTAGAATGTGAAGTAAATGTATCATATCACAAGACTAAATTAAGTGAACTAAAAGCATGGCATGATCAAATCATGGTTAAAACTCAAAACATAAATTTAATAGCCATCATTAAATATATAGCCGCATTTGAACATGCTATACAACAAGCTACTCACATAATTAATGTTATACTAATTAATTAATATCTATCTACCAAACTCATTAATTATATCTATGGATACATAAAAATCAAATAAGGGAGACATAAACAGAGCCTTCACTTCATACTATGCAAGACTCAATTGGTCTCTTCTTCCCTTTATGGTAAATAAAAGAAATACAAGAAAATAACTGCTACATCAAATTTATAAAAGTTATAATAATGTACATTAATTGTACCTCAAAATGGTGTGCTACAATGTGAAATAAAGAAACGGTAGTCCGGATGGTCGACCTGACGGTTACACAACCACTCGTCGGCTGATTGCATGAGATTAGTTGCGAGTTCCTTGTCGTGGGGCCCGTTAGAGGTCCACATCGACTCCTTGAATTTATACGAAGCTAGACCGAGAAGCGGTAACGATAGCTTGTCAGAAGGGATGTTGATCTCTTGGTGCATATTTTTATCACCTGTTATCACTCATAATCTATTAATACACTTAAAAGTACAAAAATAATAAATGAAAAGAAAAATAATAATAGTAATAAGGCTATGGTACTATGCATAGCACGGATTGGTCCGTATTATCGATCTGAACTGTTCAACATGATTTTCATATGACAATGTACCATTAGATCAAAATTTACATTTTTTTTTAATATTTTTTTAGAATAGTGATTTTCTACCTATCTAAAAATTCATGTTGAATGGTTCAGATCGACTATTTGAACTTTGAAAATGAAAATATTGATCCATAGTACGGACCAATCTACGCTATGCATAGTACCGTAGCCTCACTTGTAAGATTTCTAATTATTGTTAAGGAAAAAGTATTACTTTGTAGAACTGTCGAGAGAGAGTGGAAAGTTAGAAAGCAGGCATCCAAGTCCTGTAATGTGGTGCCCATTGGTATCCGGTATATGGGGTACCTGTGACCCATTGGTACGTATGTTACTAAATTGAAACTCAAATGGTGAATCAAATCGAATCGAATCGAGACAGCTAAAGTGAACAAAGGTAGAAAGAAAGAAAGGAAGTACCAAGCTACAGAAATCCAGCTAGAAGGGAGCAAATCACAACTCCGATACGTCTTCAATTCCGGAAATTTCGCAGCAAGCGTCAAAATCTGATAAATTGAAAACCAAGATTGAAATAAATAAGACGTTTCTGACACGAATCTCAAAGCGAACCCCTAAGAAAGGGAGAGAGGAGAGTACTTTATCAGCAAGGGGCTGTCTGGCATAAGGAGGTTCGTGCTCAAAGAACTGAAACACTGGCAGCTGATGCCGATTGCTGTTGTTGTCACTGTCATCACTGGAGAAACCAGTATCAGCTTCGGGTTCTCTGTCGGTGCAACTGGGCAGGTCTTCTCTTCTCTGACACCCAGGGACCACCCCCTCGCTCTCACTCTCGCTGCTCGTTTCCTCCTGACAGCTGTCACTATCGCTCTCCTCCCTGCCCTGCCTTCTGTTAAAAAAAATAATTTCCCTTCTTATGCAGTATTGGTGCTTATATGAACTGAATTTTGGTACATCGGTACCAGAGAGTTTCTGTGTCAGTTCCTTTTTCAGTATTTTTCTTTGTCAGTATTTCTCATTCGGAGCATTATTTTTCTATGTTTAATTTTGGACACCTTTTTAAACCCTAAATGAAGAAAAACAAAAGAAAAATGCTTGAAAATACAAAATCATACAACTAAAATAGAAGCATATGCCTGAACATGCTTAGACATAACCTAAAATAGAAGCGTTGGCCTGAAAAATCAAAGTATTTCAGATATGGAATTGTTCCTAGTTAACAGGCTTATTTAATTTTTGAGCATTGCAAGGATATTTTGCTTTATTCGGAATACAGCTGGAATAAGAAATGGAACAGCTGTTTATCTATCCTCACTTCCAATTGCATCTATTCCAAATTTAGCAGCATAATTAGCATTATTTACACACTTAGTTTAGCATTATTCATAATTATTCAAAGATAGCAAGTTACATAGATGGACAACACCAGAGTTGCCACTGGAAATCTGGTCTCCAACAATAAACTTGTACTGTTAGTTAGCCTAATTAGTCAGCTATGACAGTTACAAGTCAATGAACATAAATGAAGAGCAGTAATATTGTACCAGTAAAGGAAAAGTTTCAGTTGTTTCATATTGATATTAGCATCCATTATCGTACCAGTAAAGGTAGTTTAGCATTATTCATAATTATCCAAAGATAGCAAGTTACATAGATGGACACACCAGAGTTGCCACTGGGTATCTGGTCTTCTACAATAAACTGCTACTGTTAGTTAGCCTAATTAGTCAGGTATGACAGTTACAAGTCCACCCAAATAAATGAAGGGCAGTAATATCATACCAGTAAATGTACCAGTAAAGGAACTATTAGCATCAATTATCGTACCAGTAAAGGTAGTATGGTAAGAGCAGCATTGTACCTTAAGTCTGGTTTTTCAACAAACAGTTGTATTGCAGAGAGGAACGGCACGTAATATTGTACCACTGAATTGGTACCATTGAGTACCAGTGGTACACCAGCTCCATATGCACTCCATTCCTTGAATGATTCCCATAGATCACTTAGATTGTAGTATGGCTGTGCTGCTGTTCTTCCCATCAGACTCCTCTAAAATCAAATAAAAAAAAATGCATCAGAATGAAATTTCTCAATAGTGACAAGTGATAAAAAACACAAAATTGAAGCAATGATTTGGAAGAAATACAAACCCTAGGGAAGAACAGTGCTGGTACTATAAGAGAAGTAGAAGCCACAAAACTCTCCAAATTACTCTTTTCTTCTACAATTTCTTCTTCTGAAATTTCTTTTTGTGGGTAAATCAACACCTCCTCTTTCTTCTCCTTCTCCATCTCCTTCTCCTTCTCCGCCTCCTTCTCCGCCTCCGCCTCCGCCTCCGCCTCCGCCTCCGCCTGAGCCTGCGCCGCCGCCTTTTCGGCGGCGGCGCGAAGCTGGCGGCGCGCAGGTGGACAGTAGAACCTGTCTACTCCTTGAACGCGAGGTGATGTTGAGCCACCTGAGATCACCATCGAGAAAGATTGGTTGATACCAAGTTCGATTCAGTGCAAAAAGGTATGTTCTTTTGAATTGGTTACAAGTTACAAGGAGTAGAGAAAGAGAAAGAGAGAAAGAGAGAAAGAGGTTTCGAAGCCTTGCGGTTTCAGCTTTTGCTGTTACTTTCTTTCTTTTCTTTTTCTTTGTTTGTTTCTCTCTCTTGTGGGGATAGAGAATTAGAGATGATAGAAAGGGGAAGGAAGGAAGGAAGGAAGGAAGATGGTACATTTTTCACTTACAACCTTCTAAACTTCAAAATTTTGAATGAGTCACTGAATAAGCTGAAATTTTATTTATACCGTAATCTCAAAAAAATATATATATATTATGAGAAATTCTAAAAATACCATAGCCACTAATTCAATATGTAGCTCCTCAAAAACTCAAATTTTAATGTAATATACTGATATTTAATTTTTTGAGAGGCTTTCAATTTAATCTACGGCTCCATTAATGAAGCTACAGATTGAATTAATAGCTCTGGTATTTTTGAAATTTCTCAATTTTAGTGGTGGTTTAGTTTATTTTATTTTTTCAAATGGTATTAATAAAAAATTAGAGATGATAGAAGGGGAATAAAGGAAGATGGTACCTTTTGCATTTGCAACCTTCTAAAATTGAAAATTAGGAGTCACTCACTGAATAGCGGATGGATGGATATATTGATGCACGTGTGAGAGAGGGACCTTTGTACAATTAATTAATCATTCACGTGACCTTTTAAAGTTATTAGTTCTTAAATATACCCTTATAATTGTTGTTGCAATTAATTCTGCTGTTTTGTTTAAATGGTCATAAATTAATTTTACATAACATTTTGTTTTATAAGAGGATAATTGTGTATTTGCAAAACATTCTTAAATGCATTAAATTATTTACAAATAAAAACCAATTAACTTAAATGCATTTGCAAAACACTAGCTAGCTAATAAATTTGTGGTTGTGTGGTTCACTCTTAATATATCTTTTTTAAAACATATTCCATTATTCAATTCAATCGTGTTTTACATTATTATTTATTTTATTAAAGTGCAGATAATTAATCCAAACTGTTCAACATAATTTTCATATTAAAATATATTGAAGACCAAATTTTATATTTTGGTGAAAATTCTTTTATATTTTTAAATAGGTACAATTTTTTTTTTTTTTTAAGTTTGGACCATCCAAGAACAATAATTTTGTACCTATCTAAAAGTTAGTAATTTTTTTCAAAAAAATTATAAAATTTGACCTCCAAGTACTATTTCATATAGAGGTCATGCTAAACTATTTGAATAAACTATTTTGACTTTAAAAACGAAGATAACAATATGACACACAATTCAGACATAAAAGACATGAGATATAAATTTGAACCCTACATATGTAAAATCGCAAATAATAATAATAATAATAATAATAATATCAATCTCTTTAAACATACTCCCTTACTAGCTAAACAGAAACGTGCTGATTTATTATTAATAGAAATATTAAAAAAATGATTATTTTATTAACTAAAAGTGTCCCAATCTTAGTGATTTTGTATCATTAATATTAGAGAAGCTAATATCACCTGGACAGCGATCGTTTAACAGAAATCTGAGAATTTGATGCACAAGAAGAAAAATGAATCATATATAAACTTGTTTTGTGCATGATTCACTATTTCCGACAAATAAGAATTTTGTATAAAGTTCACACTTATGTTGACCTAGAAAATTCATTTAGTGTGCTATTTGAATCCCTAACGAAATATTTTCCCTTAAGTCCTCTAATGGCAAAAAAATATCAAGGCAACCCAATTTTAAACAAGTGTTGTTAACAATTTTGGGAAGCTTAACACCAAATTAAAAGATATAATTTAATGAGACAAGGCACCGGCAAATTAAACTTAATTGGAAACTTTAACTCAAGTTTTGAGATTTTTTCTTTTGTTTTTTTCTGATTTTTTTTTACATATAGTCACTAACAGTAATTTGGTCTAACTGGTGCTGTGATTTTTTTTTTCTCTTTTTGGACACTCTTATTTTTTTATTTTGCAAATAGAATATGTGGCAAGGAAAATATATATGCATGAAACTAGAACTAAACTATTATATAGAACTCATGTATTAAGAAAATAGACTCTTGTTTTCTTTCATAAAATATTGGCAATTTTTTTTTATTTTTAAGCCATTTTTTTTTGTCATTTTTCATAAATCATAAAAAATAGTAAAATTTGGTATTCTACAAGTTCATTATATAACCAATTTACCGAGTTACTTAGATCGAAATTTGAAAATTATATGATAGGTTTTTGACTTAACATTATTTTTCAAAAAATTCAATTGTAGTTTTGAGGCCCTAAACAGTGTTTTTATGCAATTTTGAGTGCGCGGGATATTTTGTAAGGTAAACCTTAGTTTAGCTTCAAAATTCATATCTCCTCCCAAGCTTCCCGAAGAGTGGTCGAATGCTCAAAATTGAGTTTCCTACATAAAGTTATGGTCGGTCAAAGTTCGGTCGGTTAAATAATAGAAATTATAGAAGCAGCGAGCTTGAAATCATTCTATATTATACTAAAGGAACTCTAAAAAAAATCATAGCCAACTGCCTCACTGTGGGGGCAATCAACTTTGAAAGTGGACCTCCCCACAGTAGAGCAGTTAGGATATATTTCGAATTTTTTGAAAAACTGAGAGCAGATTTGTTATTTTTTTAGATTATTAATAAAAAAAAATTCGCCCACTCTTCTCCAAATTGAAAGGTATTGATTTTCAAACTTAAATCTTAATCAAAAGAGAAGGCAATATATGTCGCATTTTATGATTCATTTGTACAAAAGAATTGGAGAGAAACCTTTCATATTGACTGGCCAAAGAGCAAAAAATCCAAGTTAATTACATACAAGAACCTGTCAAATATACATAAAAATACACTCAGTTGTACCATAATTTATCAATTGGAAGATGATTTAATTAATTTTATGCAATAAATTATCAAACAAACATTCTTCTCATGATATACATTTGTTTAGCTTATTTTAAACATTGGACGGTTTAAGCCACTTGTTTTTATTTTTTATTTTTTATTTGGTGGTTGTTTTATGAAGGGGGACATAAAAACAAATATATATATATATATATATATATATATATATATGAGGAGGGTTCAAATGCATCCAAATTTCTATGCTCTCATTTGCTCCCAATTTTTTTATCTCATTTATCTTCATTTTCAAAGTCCGAATAGTCGATCCGAACCGATCAACATGACCTTCATAATAAAATATGCCTGGAGACCAAATTTTATATTTTATATTTTTTTACTATTTTTTAAGATAGGTACAAATTCATTGTTTTAAGGAGATTCTGGACCATCCAATAAAGTGATTTTTGTATCTATCTTAAAAAATAGTAAAAAAATTCAAAAAAATATAAAATTTGGTCTCCAAGCATATTTTATTATGAAGGTCATGTTGATCGGTTCGGATCGACTATTCGGACTTTGAAAATAAAGATAAAAGATTGGGAGCAAATAGGAGCATGAAATTTTGGGTGCATTGCAACCCTCCTATATATATATATATATATATATAATTTCTTTTTCATGTTGACTAGGTAATTTGGATTTGTTGAGATTTAGCTCTCACGTTAGAAAAAGGGGAATTGGTGGATATATAAGGCAGTCAAACTTTAGTCTTTTGGTACATGTTCGGCTTTGTTCCTTATAGCTTCTTTGTCTCATAATCCATCTTAATTTCAAGAAACAACTCTTCCTAAGAGCTCTTTAGACGTCCCTCCTCAGTGCAAATATAAATACAAATAGAGTATTATGTTCCCGTTACTCGATCAGATAGTTATAAAAATATATATTATATATATTGTATATATTAATGAGTAATGAATATTCATTCTCTAATTACTCTTAGTTTTAAAATACATTGTATTAAAAAAAATAACGGGTACATGTACGAAAATTCTTTTATCCAATTCTTATTGTACCTGTTGAAAGCCCTACATTTTTTTTTTTTTGTTACAAAATGTTACTCTTTTTTTTTTTTTTTTTTTTTTTTAGTGAACTCTTTGATATTTTGCTCAAACATATAAGCACAAGGATTCAAGGAACCAAAGTCGGCAGTATGAAACCGACAAAATAAAGCTGGAAGCTTTATTTCATGTCAGTCTCTCTGCATGAAAATAAATGTAGGAGGAGTTCAAATAATGAGCTGATAATTTTAAGACCTTGTAGATTTGGGATTCACATCTGCTGCGATTCTAAAAAAGTGAACAGTAACGCTAAAATTCCTGCTTTTCCAAATCTGACCGTCCAATAATTTCGTGCACGCATCTCAAAGCAGCTGATTTTTTCTTGCACGAATCTCGAAACAATTCAACAGTTGGATTTGGGAAAGCAGGAATCGCAGATCACTGTTCATGAGGGAAGAATCGCAGCAGATGCGGATCCGTAGATTTGTATGAGTATCACACTAGATGTGAATAGTGGCATAATTAGATTTTTCATCAAAGGTTAAGAGAAATAGTTAATTGGGTTTAAATAAACTAATTGGATTCAAAATTATTAGCTAATTAGATATTAAATAAAAAATAATGCTCGAACTTGTAGTTTTCAATACTCTTGACTTTTAATTCTAATTATTAACAATCTGAATTCAAAAAATTTATTCTAGAGGACCAATTAAAAATAAGGGTGTTTATTGGTTTGGTTAAAATCAAAACAAAACAGGCAATAAAAATTTTATTTGATTTTTAAAAATATAACTGAACAAATTGAAGTAAAATTATCAACTGAACTAAAAACAAACTGAAATAAGAAGATCAATCGTAAAAATAATTTTTTTTTTGAATTTCTTTAATATGGATTTAAATTTTTTGCTTCATTCAGTTTAAATCTAATTAAACTGTGTCCAATAAACACCTATACTTAAGGACTTTATTAAGTAGGCCGAGTGAGGCTATGGTGCTTTCAAATACACATCTATGTAGTGTGTTTTGATACAGTAATCGTTGGATGTGCTTCGATTTTCATCTAGCGCACATCTTGACACAAATTCGACGGCTGATAGATGTACATTGCAAACCACCATAGCCTCACTCAAGTAGGCCACTCAATAAATTCTTTCATTGTACACAAATTATCTATACAAGTAATTTTTTTTTTGAAATTTTGTATCTATTAAAATTAAATTGATTAATTTACTTTCTTTATGCAATTATAGAAAATAATACTATGATGCAAAATGGTTAAAAGTACATATAAATAGGCATTCAAATGCTCCTATGAAAAAAACATATACATTCTTTGTATTTTTAAACCATATAATTGAACCTCTTAAATTGTAATTGAAAAGGCAAAACAGATGCTTAATTTATGCATTAATTAGTTGATCACATATAATTATGTGCTTTATTAATACTCCAGGCTGTCTTATCCATTCAAAATTTAGATTAATTAAAGCTGAAATATACTTGTCAACTGAACCAAATTGAAAAGTTGTTAATAAAGTCAAAGTCATTTGAATAATCAGACCTACCATTCTACCAACCTTGTTATATATATACATTTTTCTTTTATTTTTGATTTGGATGAATTAGAAGAAACAAAAAAAAGTTAATATTATTTCATTTTGGCAGGGTTTTTTTGTAAAAATGAAAATAATGCCAAAAAATGAAGTGGGCCATGAGTTGAGGTGTATAAGCTATCTCCAACTCAAATGGGCCCACATGTCCAGCCCAATTTCTGAATATTTTCTCTCCACTTGACATTGACAGAATCCTCAAACCAAATTTGGAATTTTAGATCAGACTGCCAGAGATGCTGTTTTGCCTTACTGATTTGTGACTTCCAACAACTGTCACTCATAAGATAGACGGTTTCAACGAGTCCGGCTAGTATGATATCGGTGTCATATGACATCAACTCTAAAATTAATTGGATATATATAGTTCAAACGACTAATTCGAACCGTTCAAACCGATTTACTTACGAGTGATGCATTTACATGCAATTTTTTTATATTTTCGAATTATTTTAGTATCAAATCAAGCGGTAAAAAATGTTGAAAAATGAATGTATTAAAATTAACTTAAAAACTCATAAATTTGACCGCTTGACTTGATACTAAATAAATTTGAAAAATTATAAAATTTGCATGTAACGCACAACTAGTGAAGTAGATCAGTTTGAACGGTTTGGATTCACTGTTGGAAGTTGATTCTGTAAATTTTTGGAGTTGGTGTTATATAGGCTGAAATGACACTGATGTTATACTAGCCGGACTCGGTTTCAACAATTTGAATTTGTCTTTTGAAATCAATCTGACAGATTTAAGAGTTAAATTCACAAAGAGGGTTGATGAATTTATTTTCTGTAATTGATGGGTCAGTTAAATCTACAATTGATATTAGGACTGAAAACAGAGCAGATTCGGAGCGGATAATGCTGATATCACATCTGTATCTGTCTTTCAATGGGCAGATACGGATAATAAACAAAAGTCAAAATTTACAATCAAATCTGTCTTAAACGGATACGGTACAGAGCATATAATCTTCTGAATAATATAGATTAGTTTTTGTTGTTTCAATTTTTTATTTTATTTTAATAAAATTTGTTGGTTTTCCTGGTCAATCACCTTTGTTTATAATTGAAAGCACCAGAGATATAAAATAAATGGCTATTAGAAAAAGCATATATAGTGAGTCTGATGTGAGGAATAAAATCTTATCATTCAACATAGCAACAACACATGATTGTACTAAAAGTCCTGGACAGAAGCAAAAGCAATAGGAGATAAACATTGTGCTTTTGGATGGTGAAGAATAACTATTATTCCGGATTAGCACTATTCCGAGCTACTATCCGGCGTTTGGGTGTGTTTGAATTAGCGAATAGTCACTATTCTTTGTTTGTCTTTTGTGAGATAGTCCACTATTCTACTATTTCTACAAAATGTTGGAATAGCTACTATCCTAAAATTGAGGATAGCTCTATCCTTGCTACTATTTTTGATTCATCCAAATGCACCCTTAATTACAGTCAAGCCAGAAATTGCAAAAGCTTCGTGATGATGATACAAACTTTAAATCATTACACTAATCTACTTCGCGAGTTATGTGTTCATTTTTCAATATGTTTAGGGCGCTCTTAAGCTCATTGAGCCCTTTAGTAAGCTTAACTCCAAAATACGAATTCAAACCATTAAAATTTAAAATCGATCTACTTCAGAAGTGATGTGTTTATATGTCAAATTTATAAATTTTTGACTTAAATTGGTTATATTCAAGAGTTGAAAAAATTTATAAGTTAATTTTAATACACTCAATTCATGTAATTTTTGATAATTTGACTTTATACTAAATTAAAGAGTAGTAAATAGATGCGTACAAGATGAATTAGTTTCAAATTGAATGATCATTTCAGTTAAATTTCTTTTTTTTAAATTTTAAATAGTTCGATAGAGGGCTTAAAAACTTTCAATTAATTAAAGTCTAATTACACACAATTTAAAAATTGAAGAACACAACTTAAATCATGATTTAAGCATTTAGTTTAAACAATATTTTTTCAAAGTATTAAAATAAAACTACTAAAAATTAAATACATGTTAGAACTATTTCCAAAATGAGTAGTATTCAAATATTTCATGTCTTTCGGCCCTTTACCAGTTCGGTCCGACATTGTAACAGGCCTGGTCAGGCACAAGATTTAGTTAGAGCCTAAAGTCAGCCCATTGGGCCTTTTTTTGAAAAAAAGAATTGAGTTAGGGTTTCATTGTGGATCTGTTCTGACTTCTGAGCGGCGCTTCTTTCTCTTTCTCGATCTCTCTCTCTGTTTTTTCTCCACGCGGCTACGCCACCACGCTGCGTCGTTGCCACGCCACCGGAGAGGTATCGATCTCCTCCCAGGGGAAACCCTAGGCGCCACCCGATCAGATCAATCTCCTATTGTTCCCTCTCAAGGTAAGCTTTCTTATGCGCACAAAATTTCAGATCTGATTTTCCTTGGTTTAAGATTAAATTTTTGTATTGTTAGTTAACTTTTGAAAATTTCATATATGATTCAGCCTGGCGAGGCGAGGTGAGGTTTCCATGACAAATGCTCCAAATTTGCAATTGTATGAATTTGGTAATTTATTCATCAGATTTTTTTTATTAATGTATGCATACTTATACGAGTTTTAGCACATAGAGCTCTTTGAGATGATGCCCTTTGTTAAATAATCCTGTTTGGTACTGTTTGTTTGATTCAAATACTATGAACAATGGCATGCCCTTTTGCTGAAGAGTAAGAGCAGCAGTGAGACTTTGTTAGAAAAACATGTGGAAAAGAGCAGTATGCATTGATTATTAATTTCTTTCGTTGATTGTGTTTTTTTTTTTTAACTTCTGTAAGCCTAGTTGTTTATTTTAAGTCATATGTATCTTATTTTTATCTTGTAGGTTCCCTTTTCTTATAGACTCGACCACTGACATCTCATTGTATGAAAGTGGTATGTTGTATATGCAACTTTTTTTTTTTTTTTTCCATTTTCATCAAATATAATATAAAATTAGTGACTTTCAAGTATGGGGAAATGCATGAATTTTTATTACAATACGTGAATTTTAGCTCATTAGAAAATAGGCAGGGGCTTATTAGAAACTAAGCTGGGGAAGTGACTTTCAAGTATTTCTGTTAGACAGTGTTGATTAGGTTTGGTTAAACTGTGCTTTTAACTTTTTGGCTTATTTCTGTGGGGCTGATTAGGTTTTGATGTGGTTTGGCTCAACAATGCTTTCAAATCTGATTTATATTAGAACTACACTCATATCATCAAAATCTTCACCATCAAATACAAAACCCTAATTCATTATATTGGTACAGATTTGAAACCTTCACCATCAAATACAAAACTTTCACCATTCAGACAATCTTTTTCGCTAAAACCAAAGGTCAAAACTTTCACCATCAAATACGAAGAGTCACAAGTGACAGCTCCCGCTCCCTCTCTCCGAACCAAAGGTCGTCATCGGCTGTTCACCAGTTCCTCCATTTTTGCCGCCTTATCTCTCCTTCTTGCTGCTCAAGGTTTGTGTTGCTTATTTTTGTTATTCATTTTGCTAATTTGTGTTGCACTTATGAATTGATTAAATTAGGGTTTTGTATTGTTGTAATAAAATCTGTACTAAATGTTGTAAGGGAATAAATGGGTTTTAGCTTTGAAATCTGTTTGCAATCGTGGAATTGATATACCAAGAGTTTCTTATTGATGGGTCTGAATTGGTGAAATTAGGGTTTATGGGCTTATAGCCCGATTTTGATAAATTGGTACCTGTAGGGTTTACAAATTGTTGTTGTTAGGTAGGTTTCTAGTTGTATGATTTGATAAAATGGTACATTTACCAATTATGTATATACATAATGTTTGGGAATCATAATGATTACTTTCTGTACTTTATGGAATTGTGAAGTATATGCGATAGATGATATAGCATTTTGAGAATTAACGACTCTGATACCACTTGTCATGATCCCAAGGGGATTGATGTGGATCTTGAATTTGGGGAAAATATGAGGATGGTTTGTGTAATTTGGTGAGAAACTTGAAAATTGTGGTTTTGATTTGGGTTTTAATTATAAGTTCGATACAACATACAAGAGAGAGAATGGTTTAGAGAAAAATCTTAGAAAGGAGAGAGAGAATGAAGAGGCTCTGTATTGTGCTGTTAATGTGGTTTGATTTATTCTGCTGGTTTTTGTTTGCGATAGGGTATTTTCATCTGGTTTGGTCTATAAACTAGACCAGAGTTTGTATTGTCTTGATCTTTAGTTATACACACAACTTGGCAGCTGCTATCAAGGTTTTTGAATATAGAAAGATAGAGGGAATGGAGAGAGATTAAGAGAGTACAAGAGTCAAGACAATTCATTTCATTCATGCTCATGTCCCAATGACCAGGATTGGATGAGCTTATACAGCTGTTTCCTTTTGCATTTCTCTCTAAATATTCTAACATCCCTCAATTGCCCTTATTCTTAATCTCCAATATTTTATTCAAATTTCTCCTAACAACTGTACCCTAGGTCATTGCAAGGCCATCTTGTGATGGATCTACAAAAGATGGTCATCAATGCACTGGCGGCGCTGTATCATGGCAACAATGACGCACTGCGTGCTGAGGCTGACCGCTGGCTCCAGGACTTCCAGCACACCCTTGATGCATGGCAGGTTCTCATTTGCTCTCATACACCTTTTTGTCAGACAAAAAAATATTGTTTTTTATGGATCACTGCATTGATTTTAGCTTGAGACAGAAGGATTGATGTTTTTTAAATGTCATTACGAGTTGACTTCTCTGTGCTCCCGATGTTTACTTCCAATTTTGTAATTATCTTACTGTTTGCTATTTCCAGGTTGCCGACAGTTTACTCCATGATCCCAACAGCAGTATAGAAACCCTAATATTTTGTTCGCAGACTCTCAGGAGTAAGGTATGCATTTAAAAACAACAATGTTCTTTTGGCATTTTCAAGTTTATTGTGTGCATTCTTTTGGTTTGAATTGCTTTTGGTTTTACAGGTACAAAGAGACTTTGAAGAGCTGCCAGGTGAAGCCTTTGGACCTCTGCGGGATTCGTTATCTGTGAGCGTGCATTTTTTTTTTAAATGCAAAGCATCTTTGTTTATGATAGTATAATTGTGCTTATCTTATTTCTGAGTGATGAATTTGAAATGTAGACATTGCTAAAGAAGTTAAATAAAGGACCTCCAAAAGTTAGAACGCAGGTTTCTTTTCTCTGTTTTTTCTTTTTGAAAATTGTATTATAATATTGAACCCAAATTATCAATGATCAATGTACAAAGTTCTGGCTCCTAGCATGTAGTAATCGAACAAACTTTCAGATATGCCTCGCAATTGCTGCCTTGGCTGTACATGTATCGGTAGAAGATTGGGGAGGTGGTGGCGTTGTGAATTGGCTGAGTGTTGAGATGAAGTCTCAGCCAGAACTACTTCCAAGTTTTCTCGAATTATTGACCATCTTGCCCCAGGTACAATTATTCTTGAAAAATGAAAATTATGAAATATGTACCAGTGGAATCCCAGCAGGACATACATGTTTCCTGATTCAATTGTTTTGAAACCTTACATAATTGGTGGAATGTTTTAATTGGCCAGGCTCGCCAGCCAATTAAAACCTTGCTGTTTCACATTATCTTCCTTGAGAACTTATGATTTGATTCTAAATCAGTATATTTTGTTACTGTCTTTTCTGTTAGGAAGCAAATAGTCACCGAATAGCAGCTCGTCCTGAAAGGCGCCGTCAATTCGAGAAGGAACTGGTTTCCTTTTCTGAAGTTGCACTCTCGCTGTTGACTGCTTGCTGGGATTTTGAAGAATTGAAAGAGCAGGCAAGAGATTTACATATAGCACGAATTGAAAATGCCAACTTTCCATTTTTTTCTTAAATTTACTTGATTAATTACTTACAGGTTTTGGATGGTTTTGCTTCTTGGCTCCGATTTTGTCATGGGTATGTGCCTTGTTCATATAATTGCTGACCAGAATATCTTTTCTTATGTTGTGCAGTACTCAAAATTCAATATATGCATCAAATATTGTACTTCATTTTTTCCCTGATATTCAAGGTCACCGAATTTTCAATTTTGAATGTCTAAGTTTTTTTTTTGTTCAATTTTGAATGTCTAGATTTGTTATTCTTCTCTAGAAAAAGAAATGTGTCTCAGTTTCTGGATTGTAAGATACTGCCGCATAAACTTTACTTGTATGTTACTTCTGCACATTTTTGTATCCTCAGAGTATGTGTAGTTCCCCTTCATAACCAAGCTTTATTTGGTAGTGCATGAAAGGCGTCATTGATCTTTGAAAGCTGCACTAGATTTGTTTTGATGTTGGCGCAATTTTGTGTTCTTGTTGGATTTGAAATAAAAAAAAGTGCATGCTTCTTTCAGGATCTCTGCAGCCACTCTTGCAGGGCATCCTCTTGTTGGTGGGGCTCTGTCATCTCTCAACTCAGATCAGCTACTTGAGGCGGCTGTCAATGGTATCTTATCTTTCCCAATTTTTTTGTATGTTTTGTGAACTGCAGATGACATTCTACCCTACATTATATATCAGTAATATGGGCATGGGGTGTCTGTATCTTTGGTCTTTGGTGTATAACATTGAATCATCATGTCAGGTGTTATGCTAGAAGAAAGAATAATCACATATTCAGTTACGTTCTCATATTGATTTCAGCTGAATTTCCTTATAAGACAGGAAATGTTGATCCTCAATAGATTGAATATGCAAGATCAACTTTCCACATGATTATTATATAGTATATACATGCAAAATGATTTATAACCAGTGACCAGAACTTAACTTTTCTGCAACCTTGAAAGAAGAGCATGGTTTATGAAGGGCTGAGATTTGTCTAAATGTAACAGAATATACCTCCATCCTGTTGAACTATATAAATGGTTCAGTGTTATTGAACTATATAAATGTTTCATTTAAGGTAAACCAAATATTGGGTTTATTTTTTTCCTCTTTTTTATATTAAACTATGTATTGCTGTTGTGTCCTGATACTTGAAGGACAATAAAATTTATTGTCTTTGCTAATTTATCATCTCCTTTTGTGTCCAGTTACGTCAGAGTTGATCCACTACACCGTGTCTAAGAATTCAACTGATATCAGTTCCCAGTTGCCTCTAATTCATGTTCTTGTGCCTTGTGTCATGGGCCTCAAGGACCAGCTCAAAGATCAATCTAAGGTAAATGTTAATATTCATTGCAGGCACACCTTGTCTCTCTTGCTATAATTATTTAAACTAAATCATCTGAACTTTGAAGCATCTCAAACACTTGATTCATGTTGTTGCTTTTTTTGAAGTCATGATAAAAAAAAATTAAATTTATCAGGATGAAGAAGACGTGAAGGCCATTGCTCGTCTATTTGCTGACCTGGGCGATTCATATGTTGACTTGATTGCTACAGGTAATGTTTTGAATGGAGATACCATTCAAGTATTAAAAATATAAATGCGATGCAACTAAACCAAGTAAATGAAGGTCAAACAAATGCTGTATGTCATGCATTTGTAAAATTCAATTCACCTAATTTTAGCGCACTTCTTTAAAATTAGTATTGTAACTCGAGGCACATTTGATTGTTATATGATGGTTTATGTTGGCTATCAGGCTCTAATGAAGCAATGCTAATTGTACAATCTCTGTTGGAAGTGACCTCACATCCTGAATTTGACATTTCTTCTATGACATACAACTTCTGGCATAATCTTCAGTCTATATTGACCAGGAGGTACAACTATCAAATTCTCACCTATTTTTGGTTTCCGTATACTTTACCAATCTTAAAAGTAAATCTTTTGAAACTTTGTTGAAATGAGAAATCAGGGATTCATACATGTCATACGGATCAGAGGCCTCGATGGAAATGGAAAAGAATCGAAGATTACAAATATTTTATGGCCCTTTTGAAATGCTTGTATCACTTGTATGTCTACTTCCACTCTATCTCACCCTCCCTCCCTGCTCTTTTTCCTCTTCTCTCAACCCTCTACCCGATAAGTGAGGAGGGATTGAATTGTCACAACTTTTGGTGCTCCATCATGATCACAATGCCTTTTTTTCACTAATAATTCAAAATTCAAACTTCAAACGACAAATTTGAGCCGCTGATCTTGTTTATTTTTAAGTAATGCATCCATGTCAAAAATCACAAAATTTTAAGTTCATTTTACACAAGATCAAGAGGCGGAAAAGGCATGGTACGTATTATTAATCACAGTGCACCATTGATTTGTTGACTTCTTGATCTGGTACTGAACGAACTCCAAACTTTTGTTGTTATTTCTATTTTGACAAAAGTTCATTATTGTAGAAATAAAACAAGACCAATAGTTTACATTTCTTGTTCGGAATTTAGATTTTGAATTATTATTGAAGAAAGGAGTTGTGGTCATGATAGGGCACCAAAGTTGTGGTTATCGAATCCCTTCTTGAGTTAAATTTGGTATCAATGCAGGTTTTCAGTTTTCATTTGGTCAGAGCTTCTCCCTCAGTTAAACCTGTCCCCATTTGGTCTTGAAACATTCAATTTGTGCAATATTTGGTCTAGATGACATTGGAACAAAAAATGGACAGCGTCATTATTAGTGTAGTTTTGGATAGAAGAGTCACTGTTGGCGACATGAGTTACCCATCAGATGCCTGATTCCAATTTATTGTTAATTATCTGAATTTTCCCCCTCTTTTATTTTGCTGGAAATTGTTGGCTAGGATTAATATGGTACAATAGAAGTTGGTAACTAAGACCAAACAGGGAACTTACAAGCTTTTAGGAAACAAAAATGGATATAATATATACTGACCTTTGTTTAATTCATTCTTATTTTATATGTGAATTACAGGTTTGTTCAAAAGTTGAGTTTCCAGCCGACTACAGTGGATTTTCTGAGGAAGATCTCAAGGATTTTAAGCATGCTAGATATGGTCTGTAATACACATTTCCAGAAACTAAATTCAAGCATTTCATATTTCAGGAGACAATCTGTTTAGTCTTTTTGTTAGGTAGTCAGTTTGTTCCATGAACTAATACTATTTTCTCTCTTTGACAGCTCTCAGTGATGTACTATTGGATGCTACTGAAGTTATTGGTGGCATTGCTGCACTGAAAATACTTTTTTCGAAGCTAGTTGAGGTTAATTCAGCTCTATGCCTGTCAGACCTTTTCTCATGCTTTAACATTGTAAAAGATCTACGAATGCAAATTCAGTTTTCTTATCTTGATATACTTTAGGCAGTCAGAAATTGTGAACAAAACTCTAGATGGCAACCTTGTGAAGCAGTACTCTTCTGCATGCAAGCTGTTGCGAAGTCCGTCCCAAGCCAAGAGAATGAGCTATTACCCCAGGTATGGTTCACTATTTTTGATTTTTTTCCCTTGCAACATATTGGACATTTTTGGATTTAATTTTTGGTTGATGTAGGTTTTCAGCTTAATTCCAAAGCTCCCTCTTCAGCAACAACAGCTACATCAAACAGGTATTAGTTATATATCTCTTGTTGACATGGTTGGATCATTTCTTTTTATAAAGAAAGAAGGCTGGAAGCCCTCCTTATTGTTTTGCTTTTTGAATAATTGGAAGAGACGTTAACATTGCAATTTTGAATTACAATATATGTTTTCTTTTCCCCCAGTTTGCACAACTATAGGAGCTTATTCAAAATGGATTGACACCAGTCAGCTAAACATCCTGCCTCCTTTGGTTGATGTTCTTACAAAAGGAATGGGCTCTTCAGAAGAAACAGCTGCTGCTGCTGCTGTTGCATTCAAGTACATATGTGAAGGTACCTCTTTTGCTTAACATAATCCTGGAACATAATCTTATGCTTCATCATTCTGGTCGACCTACTACTGATCCAAATATGGCAGACCAATTCGGTCTATGACCTGTAGTGTCATAACAAATTTATCTATATTCGAATTCAAATGCCTGGATTAATGTCCGCGGAACAATTTCTATATCTTCTGTATTCCTGAATAGTAGGTAATTTAGTAGTTTAGGTGGTTGCAGGCTGCATTATGTATGTTTTTAACTTTTGTATCATGCATTATAAAAGATTGTAGGGGGAAATTTGTGGGGTCGCTCGATGGTCTTTTTCGTATATACCATATTGCCCTCAGTGGAGAAGGTGGTTATAAAGTTTCAGCTGATGATTCATTGCATCTGATTGAAGCATTGAGGTACTTAATTTTTTTCTCAATTATTTGTATTTGTACTTCTTGTTGGATGATTAAGCCGGTTAACTTTTGCTTCTTTAAACTCCAATAGTGTTATAATTATGGAATTGCCGCCGGAGCATGCTAGTAAGGCTCTCGAGTTGCTTTGCATGCCGGCAATCAATCCCTTACAGGTAAGATTGGTCTTCGTTGTTGGATTATCAAATTTGGGTTTGGTCATCAAGTATTAATGGTGCTTTTTGTTGATATAAATTTAGGCAATTGTTAATCAAGGAGCTGCAGCTCTCCAGCAACTTCCAGCAAGGCAACTTACTGTTCACATTGATAGATTAGCATGCATTTTCAGGTGACAATTCCTTCTTTGATTGGTTTCTATGATATGGTTAGAGCTGATGGGTCGCAATAATAATAAAAAAAATAAATCAATGGTTAGTCTAGTTGCATCTCAATGCTGTTGCATGAACATAAAAAGAAAAATATGTACAAAAAAGTGATTCATATCTCTAGGAATGACTTTTACCAAAAAAATGTTAAATAAAGGGTTAGTCATCCTCAGTGCATTAAACTATTTGTCACACATTAAAAAAAATCATGTGCAGCAAAATGTAATTTCTAGCTGCCGGAAAAAATTTAGATATCGAGCTGCTTCTCTGTCAATTGTATTGTTTTCCTTTTTATTTATATCCTTGTTATCTTATTGGTAGAAATGTGGTCCTTCCAGAGATTGTAGCTGATGCAGTTCAAACATTTTGGCCCTTACTTAAAGCAATATTTGATAGGTAATCAATCATTCATCTACTTCTTCTCTAGGACAATATCTTCAAAGCATATGCATATCTTATTGTTTATTTTGATATGATAAAGCCGAGCTTGGGATATGCGAACAATGGAGTCTTTGTGCCGTTCATGCAAATATGCTGTGAGCTTTCTGATTTTTTGTTATTGATTTGTATATCCATATTTTATATAACATTTTGTGATGCATCTCTTTGATACTGTAAATTTTATTGCTTTTACTATTGATTAAGGTAAGGACATGCGGTAGATGCATGGTGCACACTATTGCTGCTATGTTGGAAGAGATTCAGGCTTTGTATCAGCAACATAATCAGTCTTGCTTTCTTTATCTGTCTAGTGAAGTTATAAAGGTTAAGTGCTGCAAATCAAACCTTTTTCCAATTTTCTAGTATTTGGTCACAGTTTTTTTTTTTTTGAAAATGATAAAGAATTTCATTTGATTATCTTCGTTGGGCCCTTTTGTTAATACTATAATTAGAAAAAAAAATAAGCAACCATAACATATAATGAGGTTTTAGTTTAACTAGAAAGCAAGTTGTTTGAAGAATATGACAGTAGTCTTCTTCGTTTGTAACTAGTAGGCCAAATTTCTACTATTAATTTATTTTTATATAAAGAAAAGGTTACAAGTAGGAGGAAATGGAAAGAAAGAAAAGAAAACAAAATGAAATATAAGCACGCTAGTAAAGTACCAAAACCTGAGATTAAGCCTTCTTGATGTCTGAATTGGGAAGCATCACTTTTCAGCAGCACAATGATTACCTTGCCATCTCCCCCTGTAATGGTTGATGACTCGCCACACTGAATAACATGCTACACTGTAGCCTGGTTTGGAGGAGGTTAAGGGGGAGAGCAATGGCCGAGGAGGGGTAGGGACAGGGAGGTGAGGCTGGGGTTTTGTAAGGTGATAGAGAAGAGAAATAAATAAGTGAGGAAGGGGAAAGTGTGGACAGAAGAGGAAAGGGTGAGTGGAAGGCCAGCCAGCTGTCAGGTGGAGATGGAGGAAACTGAGAAAAGAGAAAGTGTGAAGGGGAGAGATGAATTTATCTTTAATATGAAACTAGTGAGATGAATTTTAATCATTTTCCTCAACACAATTTTGAACATTGATGTATTTGTAGATGCAGATATGGTTTAGTGTATGTTGTATATACTGTTACTTATGGTATTTATGATTTATATATGTATATGCAGATATTTGGGTCAGATCCATCTTGCACAGACTATCTTAGAAGTTTGATCGAAAAATTGTTTGGTCATACCGTAAAGCTTCTTGGCTCCATCCAAGTAATTTCTTGTCCAATGTTCCACTGAAAAATCTGATACAATTCCTAATATTTATAACTTATTACCATGTTTTTTATTATAATTTGCAGGATTTTACTGCGAGACCGGACATAGCCGATGACTGCTTTCTGTTGGCTTCTAGATGCATCCGTTATTGCCCTGACTTGTTTGTTCCCTCTTCTATATTTCCAATGCTTATACACTGCTCTATGATTGGGATAACCATTCAACACAGGTACTGATATTTGTGCTTCAAAACTCTATTATGCTGTTTCTTTCCTTTTGAAAATTCTATGATATGGCGAAAATTAAGTAGCTTGAAACTTGGGGTCTTTTATAATTGGCAATCTGATTTTAATTCATGGGAGAGCTTGAAACTAAGTTCAAAATTTAAGATCTTACGAGAAGAAGCTAAATTAATGCCCTCATTTATCTTGCATTCAGAGAGAGTTTGTGCTGGAACAGGAAAAGATAGATGATTTTAAATTTCATAGTAATGTTATTCCCTTGTTCGATGTCATGAGATTTATATTATTTCTTCTGGAATTTTATCAACATAAAAAAAAATGCACGTCTCTGTTATATCTCGGGAGGATATGCCCCCCTAGAAGCTGTCTACTAGAGATACAAGATTAAAAGTCGTTGCTCAGGAATATTTTTGGGATTCATTTTGTTAATTTATCTGGGCTCTTCTATTTAATACCTGTTTTATTTATTAGTTGTTCCTTGATTCTTAATTTTGCATGTGAGTATTATTATGCATTGTTGGGGCATTGGTGGAATAAAAGTTGATCCCGTAATTTTTTTGAGACAGGGAAGCTTGCAAATCAATCTTGTCATTTCTGTCTGATGTGGTTGATCTGGCAAACTCACCTGAAGGAGAGAAGTATATAAGCATTATAAACAATGTAATTCTTCCACGAGGCGCCATTCTGACGAGAATTCTTATTGCTGCTCTCACTGGAGCACTACCATCATCACGACTAGAGGATGTATGTTATACTAATCATCTATGATTGCTTTACCTTTTGTGTACTAGTACATTGTACATGCCTCTGGATTTGCAGGTGGTGAGGTACTGTACTGTACTGGGATGCTTGCAGTGTGATTTCTAAACAAGCCAACATAATACATAAAGCATGAACAAAATGCAAAAACTATATTCAACCTGGATGAAAACGGTTCGGTTCCCAAGCAGTTGGATTTCATACCTAACTGGTTTATGCTTGTATTTATTCTATGTTAAAGCCATTTAGGACAATCCTCGAGTTGAGTCACTAGAATCCACATTTGTTGGTTGCTAGAAAGATATTTCCAGAGAGTTATTATTATAATTATTGTTGCTATCATTATCATTAGAATAATAATGATTATAATTATTATTATTATTAAAGTTTGGCTTTTTCTTGCATATGTCATCTGTCATCATCTATATTGAAAGATTGCATACTTTATAGTTTATAATTATTTAATACAGGTATCGTATGTTCTACTATCCCTAACCAGAACATATCGTGTAAAAATCATAGAATGGGCAAAAGAGAGCATTTCTCTTATACCACCAGCAGCTGTCACAGAAGCTGAGTGCTCAAGCTTTCTCTCAGCTCTCTCTAAGGCTGCATCAGGCTCCAGCATATCTCACCTGACAAGCACACTTGAGGAGCTGTCAGATGTGTGCCGAAGAAACCGCAATGTTCAGGACATAGTGCAAGGAGCTCTTAGACCTCTTGACTGGAACTTCACCACTGTTGCCTGATAATAAAAGGGTAAATGTGGCACCTTGTCATATAATTTTTATTTAAGAGCATTATTACTCTAGAGCCCCTACAAAATGAGAAATCTCATCCAAACTCTAATAAAATATACAAATTATGTTACACGCCTGTCATTCTCTATAAATATGTTCATACCTCTCGATCATTTTACTTTAAGAAAATATTTATTTTTGAAGGGGAAAGGGAGATTGGTTGGGAGTAAATGCTGTATTTGGCAGAATTCTGTGCAATTTTTCTAAGTACTTTTTGTAGGTTACAATTCTTTATTATTTTTTTTGAAAATACTGAAAGTACGTACTGCCATTTGGTGAAATGGTGAAATCTGCAGCTCAAAAGATGCAGTGCTTCTAGTGCTGAGTATACGGAGTTGGTGGCTTCAACACTATTTTTCTTTTGTGCATTGTATTTTTGCCTTGGGTTGGATTCCATTGTGAATTTCCTTCTTTTCTTTTTACTTGAAGAGGGGGGGTTATAGGGTAGAGTGAGGATTTTGTAAATTTATTGTTTCTTTATTTTTTGTATGTATCCGATGTATATTTCTTATTTAAGAATGTAGGACCTTTTAGTTACTATTGTTGTTTATTCAGGAGTTTATTGTTCTTGCAGGGTACGTATGGTGCTTTTATATCAATGCAAATGTATGTTTTTGACATTTTACCTGTGTTCTAAATGGTGCTGTTATAGTGTTTTTGGACTTTAAACACAAAGTTATGTCATCAAAATGTGCTAATTGAGCTACGGTTGCTATAGCGATAGTAGCGGTCTGTTATAATGCATAGTGTGTAACGCAAGTTTTACATATGTACACATGTTAAAAGGAGTGTTTTAAATGGAGATAGATCTTCCAGTTACGGCTACTATATTCTTTGTGCCATTTCATATGATTCTCTAACAAGTGACGTTATTGGTCCGTCAATGTTAGTATGGTCACCATTAAATCGCCATCAAGGCCCATCCATCACAATTTACAATAACCATCCATCACAATTTACAATAAAAATGAACTAGGTGCATTGTTGCGGTACGCAGCAATAATTTTTTGTGTGAATGTCTATCGATTAAATTTGTGAAGTGGGTACATATACATTTGACATGATTTACTATATATGCTTCGTCTTCAAGGAGCGAAGATGTTGTTGTGTATGTGATGTCCCTACATGAGATTGGAATGTGAATTTATTGTCAGTAAAAATGGGACAACAATTTATTACGTAAAGAGTGGAAGTGGAAGTTGATTACATGTCTTGTTATACCGTATTCAAGTCAAATTTTCACATGACATATTGTATCATGACCAAAATCACGAAATATGAACCCACTTATAATTTAATAACTTAAGAGCATCTGCATCCCTGAAACTCTTGTAGTTTCAAAGCTGATTTGGCAGTTTCTAAACCAGTTTCAGGGATGTAGATGGATTCCATATTTAGCAATTTTGTTCAATAGTTTCTAAATATGAAACTGTTTCAAAACTCTGACATGGCAAAATAATCAATTCTGATTCGCTCAATTTTTAATATTATTTTAATTAAATGCTAATGTGGCAATTAAGAAACTCTAATTTAATTTCAGGGATGTAGAGATCTAGAAATTCAGATAGTCTGGAATTTCTAAAATTCTGTTAACAGTTTTTTAGAAACTCTGAGAGTTTCAGGGATACAGATGCTCTAAGGTAGTAAGTTGAAAAATAAATAAATATGTTGGGGAAAACAATGTGTAATAAAATTAATGAAAAAAAAAACTGCGTAATAAAATTAATAAGTATTCAAGCCGAATGGAAAACCAGGACAAAAGAAGAAATGGAAAACTCATAAACGTAAAGTACTCTTAACAATGATAACATATATCAAATTTGTTCAATTGAAAAATTAATTAATCACCCATCTTACAATTTTATACAATAATTAATCTCATCTCGATCTCAGATTGCTCGAGAGACATGAACAATAAAGAAAATTTGATTTGCAGTTTAGGGAGTTCAAACAAGCAAAAATTGCATACTTTCAGATTAATTTCTTTAATGAACTTTTCAAAACTTTGGCCTTCAATAGTTTTAGATTTGCCAATCCTGAAGTAATACCTAATAGGCCAAATGTTTTCCTTCCCAGCCAAACGGAGTTTGAATATTTGGTTCTCTCTTGGAGATTCTTAGCAGAGAGTTCTTTTGATACAACCTGATTTAAACTAATACCACAAAAGAAAATTTATATTTGTTAGAACAAATTTGTTATCTAAACTACTACTGCCAATTCTTTTGATACACCTCATCATCAATGCTTGAGTTTGAAGAGATATGAATTATGCAGGCATTCTGGCAACGTATCTTTTCATGACCAATTTATTTTATTATTATTGTATTATAAGATATATAAAAAAAATGAATTTACTATGAATGACTTTTTGCGTTGCTTTATAAGATATAGAAAATATTAATTGCCGGCTTAAATTTGTTGTTGCAATTTGTTCGCTGCTCATGTCTTTCAAAAATGACATTGGCATCATCAATTTTTGGGCAGTTGGATGCTTTTTTATTTCTTTCGAAATTAAAATGAAGAAATGTAATTAAATTTCTCTCCAAATTTTTAGTCTTTTTTTTTTTTATCAAAGACAAATGTTAAAATTCACAAAAATAATAAACATACAGGTTGAAAATGAGCATACACGCAATCTGGAATTATTTCAGAAGATGATTTGGATTCATTTAACAAAACAAAATTACATATTCAATAATATTATATGAAATAAATTTAACTAAATTATTTGTGCCTAAATCGATCATTAACAAAATTTTGGTTTTCTCCAATATTTAACGGATACGAAAGTGTCCCAACAAAAAAAAAATACAATTGCTGCCGTTAATTATTTCAAGTTAGTGGCAGAGATAATATAAAATAAATTAATAAGAAGTGTAGTGCAAAGTATTAGTAATTGTATTTAAAGAAGGTATGCGACATGTTAAACTTGTGTAGTACTCAGCATATATCATTTATTAAAAATGACTATTGTATGTGAAAATCACATATTAAAAAAGTAAATTAATAAGAGATTTTTGTGAATATTAAATAATTAACTTGTTTGACTTCCAATCTTTACTCAAAAATAAAGAAGGACATCTCTTTTAGGAATTTGCTTATCACCAGATTCCTTGTAGTAGATTGGACCAACCTCTCTGACCATGGCCATCACATCTACATACAAATAATAACATAATTGCAACATGAGCCATATACTAAATCGTGAACTAAGAAAATAATAATTTAGAAATAATGGGAAGAAACTCATGAACTTACCAATTAGAAGATGCTTATTGCCTTCAAAAGCATGAACTTTGTCACACTACTGTAGAATATCCTGATTGCACACGGACAAATTCAAAGAGCTATACGGATTTCCTGCAGTGTAGGATGTTAGAGTGTAGGAATGTGCTACCTTTTGCAAATGGATATTTATCCGTGTGCAATTGTCATAAATCCTACACGGATATACCATAATAGCCGTGTACAAATCTCACTCGAGCTACACGGCTTTTTAAATAAAAACCGTGTACAAATGACTTTCTTACACGGATATTTAATTAAATATCTGTGTAGCTCTATAACATTCCTACACGGATATTTAATTAAATATCCATGTAGCTCTCTAACATTCATACACGGATATTTAATTAAATATCCGTGTACAAATGATTTTTTTTCTTTGTTTTTTTCTTTCTTTTTGGCTAGTCTCCATATTTGCTAACCAACTAGATTCTCAAAATGTAATTTCTAAATTGCACTAATTAAACTATATATACACTAATTAATTTATACAAATCCATATTGTTCATTACAAAATTCTGTATAAAAAAAATCTTGCCCACATATATCTGATTTCGTCGATTTCCTCGCTGGAGTAAGGGTTCTCTGTCGATGCATACTACAATTATAAATTGGTGATTAGTAACGAGAAAATGTAGATGCAATATTTATTATTGATATTATAAAATAAAAAATTAATATGAATTACATATCTAATTTCGTCTTCCATGTGCCCGAAATGCTCACCCGAATGTGACATGATTCTACAAAAAAAGAATATGATTAATTTCAAACTTTCAATACTTCATTTTTGCATTTTTGCATTTTGGTCCAAATTAAAATAAACAAATACACTAATTATAAGTACCTTTGGAATGGAGGTAGCAAGGGAGGATCCCAACAATGGTGGTTCAAAACCCTACCAAAACGACGGATCAATCAAGCTAGGTTTTTTAAAATGTTCAAATTGGAAATGCCCAAAGAAGGAGGAAATAGAGAGAGAATAGAGATTGTTTTTATTACCAAGGGAGGCTGACAAGTACCAGGGAGAGGCAGCGCAGAGGGAGCAGCGGCGGAACAGTCAAAAGATTTTTCAAAATTAGAGAAGGGAGGGAAGAGTCGGATACTTTGAATTTTTTTTACAAAATTAGAGTAGAGGAGGAGAGAGAGTGATCAAAACGGCGTTGGAAGAGAAGAATTTTAAGTCAGTATAACCCTAAATGACATTTCCTACACGTATAATTACGTATAAATCCGTGTAGCTCTCTCAACATATATACACGACTATTTAAATAAAAAATCGTGTACAAATGACTTTCCTACACGGATATTTAATTAAATATCTGTGTAGCTCTCTAACATTCCTACACGGATATTTAATTAAAAATCCGTGTACAAATGACTTTCCTACACGGATATTTAATTAAATATCCGTGTAGCTCTCTAACATTCCTACACAGATATTTAATTAAATATCCGTGTACAAATGACTTTCCTACACGGATATTTAATTAAATATCCGTGTAGCTCTCTAACACTCATACACGGATATTTAATTAAATATCCGTGTAGGAAGGGTGATTCTCACACAGTTTTTTTCCCACACAGTTTTTTAATAAAAAAATCCATGGAGAATTTTTAGAGATATCGTTGATCATTGGAAAAATCGTATTTGGTACACAGTTTTATTTAAAACAGAGAAAATCCGTATACAACCACAGTGTAAGAAGCACCTTTTTGTAGTAGTGTCAAACGTTCAAAGTTTAAATGAAAACATGGGAATATTATTGTCCTCGTCTTGTTCTTCTATCTCAGTTTCTTTGGTGAACAAGCATTCAATATCAGAATCTACCAATTTGTATTGCGTCGGAGCACCCTTTATATCAACAGCTGTGAAAGAATAGATCTTTCCTTCCTCAATTGTAGCTTGAAGTCAATCCACTTCACCATCATACATGGAAGCCTCCAATTTTGTTCCCTATACAAACAAATACTTAAATCTATCTTCTAAAAAGTACAAGGAAGAAGAAAAGGAATTTAAATAAAAGAAATGTTACCTCAGCATCAATGAGCAGTAGCTTCATTCTTTTCTTTGACGTGAACACTAAACTTTTGCTCAACTCGTGCACACAAATTCCATTTGCAGTATCCATAGGGATGAAGGACAGTAAATGGAGGAAAGGGTTTCTTCCTCTTAAATCTGTAAAAATAGCAACAACAAAAAAAAAAAAAATACAGTGAATATATTATAAGAAATCTGTAAAATGCACAACATTCTTTATTATAGTGAATATAAATTACAATGAATTTTATGAAAATATGAAAGAAGCCAATTTCTAATTTATGCTTAAATCTTCCTAAAGAGACTATGTTGAAAATAGCAAAATATAAATAAAAGAGACTGAACAATAAGGAAAGGCAAATGACAAAATCTCCCTAACTTGAACTTTAATAAAGCATAAGTACCGTTCATTTGTCTCATTTTCTTCCTTCTCCAGTTTAATTTCTATTGTAAATTTCTTTTCTCCACTCGGTTCATCTTGTCCTACAGTGACTATGACTGATGGCTCAACAATATTGGATTGTGTAACCCTATCAGTGAGATCTTCATTCACTCGAGATTCAAAATCAACATTCATGACACCTTTGGTTGTCATGTAGAAGTACCTATAACATTGAGGATAATTATTAACAATTGAATTAAAAATAGAAATTATAAGAAGATGCATATTCCACTAAAGACAACAACTGTCGAAAGTTCATGCTTTCATTTAAAATCCAATTAAGAAAAGAAATAATGTTTTCTTGTAAGAAACAAATTGGGGAAAGAAATAATGGAAAATAATGGAAAAAGGAATCATGAGTGTTGAGAAGAAAAAAAATTGGGCAAGTGGGTAATGGCCATTCGATACGATTCTGGTTAGATAGATGGATTGGTGTTAGTGCCTTGGCATCTGTTTATCCAAACCTTTTTGAAATTACATATGATAGAAATATTTTGGTGTCTCAAGTTTTTAGTAATACAGGGATCCAACTTGACTTCTGTAGACAATTAGTAGGTAAATTTCGCACTGAATGGTGTGCTTTGCTCACTCAGTTTCAGAATTTTAAATTAGATACACATAATGATCAAATCATTTGGAGGTGGACTAGTACAGGTAGATTTAGTGTACACTCCTTATATTCTTGGTTGTTATTTGGAGGGGTATCAAATGCTAGTTTTGATAATATTTGGAAGGCTTATTTACCTTTAAAGATAAGAATCTTTCTCTGGTTGGTTAAGAAAAATCGTATTTTAATTAGGAATAACCTGATTAGCAAAGGTTGGCAGGGTGCTCATTCTTGTGTGTTTTGTACAGAGAGTGAGTCAGTAGTACATTTGTTTGTCCATTGTGCATTGGTAAACCAGTTATGGCAGTGGATAGCACGCTTTAATAATTTTGATTTTAATTGCGCTTCTATGGATGATTTGTGGGATATAGGTACTTGCATACCGATGAGGGACAATAATGTCCTTACTATGATTATAGGTGCTGTTTTGTGGACGATATGGATCGAAAGAAATAGATTAATATTTAGGGGAGGGGTTGCTAAAACTCCTCAATCGTTGGGTACCCAAATTATTTCTATTGTTAAATTATGGTGCTCCAACTAGAAATATGATGCTGAACAGGTATTTATTTGCATGCTACCTTCCGATGTAAAGGATTTAACAGGGGCTTCACTAGTTACCCATACGGAGGCTTTTCAGGGTATAATCCCTATGCTAGGGATTGGAAGCACTTGGGAGGGTGATGCGATTTAAAATAGGTTGAGGTGCTGGCATGAGGAACTTGAAGATATATTTGCTACTTTTGTTAGGGTCTTTTTGGTCAGCTCAGTTGTTTTTTTTTTGTTGCTATATGTTGTGGTTCATGATGTTATGTGTTTTAGGATTTAATAGTTTTAGGTGGTATTATCTTAATGCCAATTTGTTTTGGTTGTGAGTTTGTTTCTATTGCTTTGATTACCAAGGAATGGTATCAGACTTTATTGTGATGTAATGATTTTTGTTATTAAATGAAAATCGGTGGGCTTTGATCCCACTTTTCTCAAAAAAAAAAAAAAATCGGGCACGGAATTTCCTGATTTTTTGAAATAAGAGGCGGAAGTGAGATATCTACCATTAATTAAAAGGCGGAAGTGAGGATTTCTACCATTAATTGAAATAATGCAAAAGCTTACGAACAAGAAGTAGCGTACAGGAGGAAGAGAAGAAGAAAAAGGAATCGTACAGAAGAGAAGAAGAAAAAAGAGGGCTCGTACCGTAGCGTCTCTTCTAAAACTTCGGATCAGTTATGCGACTTCCGACTTTTTGAGGGACAAAAACTTCCGATCAGCCTATTAAATTTTGATTGTAATATATGTGTGGCAATTTGTGTGGCGAGTATAATTTTAACTAAATTTCGACTTCTACACATAAAACAACTACATTTACTTAAAAGAAGCCAGAGGATTTAATTGGAGGGTTCATATTCAATCTAAAATTAAATCAATCAATCACGACCGTTGCAGGATATGAACTCCAAGGTACTTAATATAGAATATATATATATATATATATATATATATATATAATAGTGTAATGTAAGCATTAATTTAAAGAGTACGTCTAACTAACATACATTAATTTATCACGTGTTATTTTTGTAGAGCATCTGTTTTTTTTTATTACCCTCGAACCTTTTTAAGGCCCTTCCCCTCCCACTAATAACATCCAAACAATTGTAGAAAGAAAAAGCGGAAAAAAGAAAAAAACCAAGAAAGTCAAGAAATAAGAATGATCCATGTGGTTTCCCATCCACTTTTACCGTCTGGATTATCAGATGATAATCGAGATCATGAGAATAGCACTTCTATACAGGGCTGCACGTGTGCATGCTGCTGTAGGTTTAACTGACCTACTCTCCAATTGACATGGAGAAATTAAAAGTGCTCTCCAGGCTCAGAATGCAAGTGGCGATCACCATACTGCTCGCATTCATCATAGTATATTGTTGACCTATATCGTTGTTTTTCGTGGCAATTCCATTGTCTAGTTTTATTTCTCTCTTCAATACTTGTGCCATTTATAGGTTTGTGTTTTATACTTTTATTTATATGTCATAATGAAACTTAGGAATGTGTTACATGAATGACTGAACTAATTCTTTGTTTGATCCAGTAATGGCGCACTATTATCAAGACATTCTCGATGGGTCCCACCCACTAAGACTTTCTTTTAGGTTTACCCACTAAAATGAAGAAATGCAATTAAATTTCTCTCCAATTTTTTTGTTCAATTTTTTTTACCAAAGAAAAATGTTAAAATTCACAAAAATAATAATCATACATGTTGAAAATGAGAATGTGCGGAATCTAATTGTTTCTGAAAATGATTTGGATTCATTTAAAAAGGCCATAATTACACCATCAATAATATCATAAGAAATAATTAAATTTAACTTAATTATTTGTGTCTAAATCGATCATTAACAAAATTTTGGTTTTCTCCAATATTTAACAGATACGAAAGTGTCACAAAAAAAAATACAATTGCCACTGTTAATAAGAAGTCTAGTGCAAAATATTGGTTATTGTATTTAAAGAAGGTATGCGACATGTTAAACTTGCATAGTACTCGATATATATCATTTATTAAAAATGACTATTGCATATCTTTTGTGTGACAAGTCGCATATTAAAATAAAAATAAAAGATTGTTTGTGAATATTAAATAATTAAATTGTTTGACTTCCAATCATTACTCAAAATAAAAAAAAATATGACATGATTGAATGATGGCTCGAATGCAAAAATAAATTACTTGCACTGTTTTTAAGCAATTTTATCTTCTCTGAGCATTCATCTCGTGCCTTCATAATTTAAGATGATAAATACATATTTTATATCTAAGAATTACCTGACATAACCATTGCAAAAAAATAAAATAAAATAAAAAGAAGCATCGCATGAGTTTCTTTTTATCGATCAGGTTGCCAAAGATGCTGCTTTGCTTTTTGTGACTTGTAATTGAAAGAATTCCCAGACAATAAAAAAGGGAATTTCCTGTATATCCCTCAAAAACTTCAAACTTAGATATTCCCTCCTTTGAAATTAATAATATCATACTTACTCTTCTAAACCATAAAAACTTACAAATTTACGCATTTTATTGTATTTTCTATTAAAACTCATTTTAAATTTATGAAGTACCCATTCTACCTTTCATGAAAAAAATAAAAAAGTTACCATATTTCCAAAAAATGTTAGTGTTTTAATTGGTTAGTTTTTGAGGGAGAATTAGTCATTTCTCTACTTAATGACTCTTACATAAGAATGTGTCGTGTATTTTAGGTATAGGTCAATTTTTTCACTTTTAAATTTATAAACCTTAGTACACAATGATAGGTCGGTTATAAGTATACAACTTATCATTGTAGTAGTTTAGGTATCGATCAAAAGATAACGGAAAGTATTACTTTCTATTAAATTAATTAATTCCAAAAAGATGCAATAATGTAAAAGGGGAGTTTGTTGCAAATTGGTTTTGTGGGTTGAATACCCGATTGAGAGTTTAAACTAAAACAAGTAATTTAAACAAACAAATAAAAAATGAGTTTTGTAATTCAATAAGAGAGAAGTCTAGAGGCTTTTGACATACAGTCACTTGGTCAAATCTATACTTACTCAGTTTCTAAATTCATGTTTGCTTAATTTGATAGAGTTTCTAAGCCTAAAATGTCAATAAGGATCACTTTCATGAATTAATGACGTGCCTAAATAATTCCGATTTCACGATTAATTAAGTTCTTTACCCTAGCGGTCTAGACCATAAGCACATATTAGTCTAGTTTATCCCTAAATACCAATACTTCACAATTAAGTTCTTCATACGATATTTGGTTCAATTCTAGAGATCCCAATTAGATATGAGTCTTCACGATTAAGTCCTTCACCTCAATTCAACCTTTGTTTCTTGTGGTTACGGACTAAGAACTAGATTTTGTCATTTGTAATCTTAATCCTAAGGTTATTCATGTACATGATTTGATACCATCAATTTTTGCTCCTAATCAATTCAAGTTGTTTAGATTTAAACTGAGATACTAATCAATCCGATGCTTCTCTGCTTTGGCACGAATAATAAAATCAACAAGAGCAAACATGCAAGCAGACAATCATAATAAAGAAAACCACCCAAGTAAGGAAGATTTTAACACAAGTCCATGCTTAAAGCCTAAGCCCCTAGAGAGAAAATCTAGGCTCTCATGGGTGCACTAACATCCAAAAGAAATATAAGAGTAGACATGATAAAAACTAAGAAAAAACAAGAAATATAATATAATACACCAATCTCCTAGCTTGCTGCCCCTTGTCTTCACTTTGATCCTCTCAAGCAACCTTCAATCCTTCCTTCAATCTCCTTGAATCGCATGAAAAGAATAGAGAGATGTGGAAAATTAGGTTAAGTAAAAGATGGCCTTCTCCTGCTGTCTCCCTACCAATATATAGTCATTTTCATGCCTTGGGAAGCAATCCAACAAAATCTGGCATCAAATCTGAGAAGATATCATGAAATAACGTAAGATCGGCATTGGTGTGGCCAACCATGCGGGCTAGTCCAAATTTCGTACAGCTAGTACAAATTTTGTGCGGGTTTTTCAAATTTCATACCCACACAAGAAAGATCGATCATGCAGCCCACACAAAATATTTGAACATGCCGCAATTTTCTCTGTGGATTCTCGGGGAGCTCTTAGATCTTCACTCTATTCTTCGATTTTATTTCGTGTGTACGCACCGTCTCTTTGAAGTTTCCACACATAAAAATCATCATTTCTAGCAGCTTTTATTTTTTTTAGATTTGACATTGTTAATTTATATGAATTGTGTATGTAGTATTATATAGACACAGTTAGAAAATTATGTACAATATACTCTCTTATTCATACATGATGCTCGCTGACACGGTCGTGAAACTGTGTGCCATTACCTTTTCGGACCATATATAGTTACGTTTTCTATAGTAGTGGAAGGAAGACTTGGCACATGATGAAAACTCATTACTTCAACAGCTGAATGAATACTCAATTAAACCATAAATGCAAATTTGATAAGAATACAAACATTCATCCAGGACAATGTTATTAGAATCTGATTGGATTTCAACCCGGTAAAGATTCGGTTCAACTGTTTATTGGTCTGATTGGTGGATTAACAAGCTCAATTACTGATTTATTTAAATACCTTCATTTATACAAAAAATGAGAATTGCTACAAATATATATTAAAATAATATAATATAAGACTAAATTTAGTTTTACTTCAAAATTAACATCTAAATAATGAAAAGATAGAAGATAATTAAAACAAATAATAAAATAGTAAAAAAGTGAACCAAATCTAAATCTTCTGTGCCATTGTTAAGCTCAGCCCAAAGAGAGGGGCAATTTTGCTTTAGTTTAATATACTCTTCAGTTCTTCGTAAGTAAAATAAATTGCCTTTATCAAGGAATTGGAGACAATCATTCTTGAGCACCCTACAATTGTGTATCTCAGCTAATTCTAGAATGGAAAGAACAGTGTCCAAAGAGATACTCTCAATCAATTTACGTTCACATAGAACTCTTAGCGTGTTCACTGCATAACGGTCTGCTGCCACTAGCAAATGTTGAAGGAAGGCTGTATATGACATCGAGACTTCACAATCAACGAGTTTCTCATTAACCGAGAATGAACTATTATACATAAAATCAAGCATTGCCTTGAAAACAGAAGGAATTATCTCATTTATCTTTATGTTGCAATCCATATTAGATTCTACCATCGAGCCAAAGAGTTCTGCTTCAAATACTGGTGAATGAGCTGCCAAGATTAGTCTATGCGCAACGAAATGTTTGCCGTCGACATCAAACGTGACATCAGTATGTCTATTCTCCTCTCTGAACATTTGAAGGCATTCGTAAAGAATGCCCCTGCAATTTATATTACTAGCACTATCTATGGTGATTGAAAGACGGAGTATAAAACAATCATCTTTGGTATATGTTTGTTCTAATTTGGTCCTTTCAAGAAAGTTCCACATTCCCCACATGATTTCCTTAGATGTAAATTTGTGATGGAACAATTTCAAAGTGGTTAGTGAAACATTTCCATGCTTATCCAACAGTTCAAAATAAAATTCTGTTGTGACATCTACAAAATTTCTTTGAAGCTCTAGATAGATCGACACATATTTTCCATTGTAATCCTTTTTATTTCCTTGAGGGTAGTAATAAATAACCCATTCATGTTGGCCAACTCGGAATTTTGGTGAGGTGATCATTTCACCAATGCCCATGGTTTTAGCTTTTGAGTGGTTGATTTTGAACTGATAGCATCCTGTAGCGGCCACCATGCTGAAAGAATCCATGACTTAAATACAAAAAGAATTAGTGAGATATATATAAGGAACAATTGAAAACTTTTAGTCTTAATTCCCTACTCACACCAATGTCTGAAAACGACCGGACTCGACTGAGCAGGATGATGATTCTATAGATTGGGATGATTTAGAAACATAGGCTTTGGTTCTAGTTTATTATTCTGTCTATGTTTTATACTGTTATTTTGGTGGGAGATGTTATTTTGTTATCTATTGCAGCAAGACTGCCTTTTTGTAAGGGTGATATATGCATATGAACTGATGTAATACATTTAGTACTTAGCTAAGGTTTCCTCTTTGGATATCTAAGCTGGTGCTTTTGGTTTCTATATGAAATCGGTGGTACTACTTTTCAAAAAGAAAAAAAAATTTCCTACTCAAACTAATGAACTTCTAAGTAGACATTACTCAAATATATATATTATATGATGGATAAAAAAGAAAAACTATAGGAGGTGAGAGATATATAAATAAAATTTATGTATTTAGGATAAATAAAGTATTCCCAAAGATTTGGATGATTAATGAGAAATTAATCCTTAATAACAATAGAAATAGAGATATATATATTCACTGAGGGCTCATATGAAATTATAAATATATCATGTGTTATTATATTAATACCTTCAGAAGAGACGGAAAGCAGAGGTTGTTGATTAAAAGACAGCAATTTCAATGGAAGAGAGAGAGAGAGAGAGAGAGAAGATCTTAATGGAAGAAACTGTATTCAGGTTCTAAAAAGGAAAGTTCTTCTTCTTATATATTTAAAATTTGAACTCTATTAGTGGGCCCTTTTTTAGGGTTCGTATTATGCTTTTGTTGTCTAATTTTATATTAATCAAACTTTTATTAGACTTAACGATTAGTTTACGGCATAATAATAGTTCATATTTTATAGTTTTTTTTGGTTAATTTATGAACCTTTTATTCTTAAGAATTCTATATTTTTGCATTTTCTTTAGTATTTTTCTAATTATATTTTCTGCTCACAATAGTCAAATACTATTGTTTATTTTGAGGTTCAATCCAGACACAAATTGTTACTTTAAATTTAAAAATAGAGACAATAATATAAATATGAAGTGGACCAATTAAACAATATCCATCATTTTAAATATACATTACCATAGTTAATTCATAAATTGACCTTAAATATATAACCTGACAGCATCATCATGGAGTCGAAGGAGGTTCGTTAATTAATTACCCAAATGAGATTTTAAAAATATCCAATAGGTTTTTTTTTGCATTTAGTGATGTTTTCCATGATCCAAAGGATATTACTTTCATTGCCATATATTTGTATTTACTATTGGATGTAAATAGTTTCTAATCAAGAGATTGTGCAGCATGTCTTGATGGAGAGTTAGATACAGATGGAATATGGACGGCAGATGAAAAAGATTATGTCAAGAAAAAACATAATGACATAATATTTTATATGCGAGCAGATTATAAGAGCAATAAAGAATCTAAATTTTAGTGTGACTAACAATTATTTCTGAGCATGAAGAGCAATAAAGACCGTGCAAAAGTTGGTATCGATTCGCAAATATTGACATTAAGAAAAAATAATACATGTACTAACTCGATTTATTATGTATTAGGATGTGCAAATTATAACACTAACTTTAGTAACATTAATTGGTTTGTTGTTTAATTATCAAAATACAAACGTAAATAAAAAATATATATATATTAACTTAATAAACTTGTCAATTAAATGAAACCAAGAACATCAAACAAACAAACGGTTTTATTCAAAATTTATAACACAACATTAACTGAACAACTTTGAACAGTACCCAGAAGCAGGAATTTGGGTGTTCAAAATTGTTACATGTCATCTAACTTAACAAAGAAAAACTAAAACATAATAGTAGGCCAATAGATTCTAACAAAGAAAAAGTAAAACATTCCAAGAAGACGTTGCTTGCCACTCAATAGGTGAAACCAGAATCATTTATTTTACTTTTAGTGATCTCATCTAACTTAATAGCCATCTCAGTCGTCATGTGGTTTTTCCAATCACCCACAACAGCTTTTCTGAAGAAGAGATCGTTTTGTACATTACCTATTCCATCATTTTTGTTGACGTCAAGAACTTTGAGCTTATTAAAGCTACAAAACTCGACAATCTCTTCCACTAGACCATTTTTTATCTCCTCTTCTGAGAAGGCACATCCAATGAAATTTGCTATCCTCATAACACCATTG
This sequence comes from Carex arenaria, assembly GCA_964058825.1. NCBI lineage: Eukaryota > Viridiplantae > Streptophyta > Magnoliopsida > Poales > Cyperaceae > Carex > Carex arenaria. Next base: position 333,003 of record CAXKVW010000027.1, on the reverse strand, counting down.
ACCGGATCCTTCATCAATTCCTCGTACTTAAGGAACAAAATGTTCTCACCAGAGTTCAAGCTCTTTGTGTAATATTCAACCACGTGATCCCATATAGGACCAAATGGCATTTGACCCTCACAAAATAATTCGAATGCTTTAGTAAAAGGTAATAATTCCTTGAACCATACAAATTTGGTGAACATGTACCAAAGGGAGACAATGACATCTTTTGGATCTCTACAGATATAAACGATTGGACATTTTGCTGTCTTGATGCTGTCTGGGAGAATTGAGTATGGCAAATGAGTTCCTAGAACTCTAGGAGAAGGAAGTGTTTCGAGATAATGTTCATCTCGCATAGCATAATGATATTCAGTGTATGGAACACAATCATGAGGATTGAGTTTAAGCAAAGGGTGAGATGAGAAAGCATACTTTTTTCGGTGCATTAAAGTGAAAGTGATGGCTTTGAGCCAAGTGGTGCCAGACTTGGCAAAACTTGCCACAATTACATCACCGGGATGAGGCTGGAAAGCCTCCTCCATCGCCATAATGCCAGGAACAAAATCCTGTGGGTGCCAATAACCTTTGTAATTTCGTAGCGGAAACACTAGCCATCTCTCTTCTTTCGGTAGTGTAAGAATTAAATCTCTGTATTTACTATCGACTACTTCTTCAAATTCTGGATCTGGACGACACCTTAGTAGTGACTCTTCTCCTTTCTCATTTTTAAGAGGATTGGGATTCGATGTGAAGCTGAACATAGTGTTAAGGGAAGGATTGGCCATGGGGATAAGGGTAGTTGTTGTTTATAGCCTGTTTCAAATGAATTTGCTTTCTAATAGCACAAAACCCACTCATTCAATTATATATTAGTAGGGTTGGCAAGTTGTCCTGGTAGAAAAATGAGAGAGATAAGTATGACTTGAGATTTTAGTATGCCATTAAGGATGTTCTTTATCATATATATATATATATATATATATATATATATCTAATATATTAATTCAACTTTTCTCAACTTATCAAATTGAGAGCGAAAGGTTCCAACAGATCTAATTTGTTCACAAATTATTCTTTTAAATCAATTATATATGGTAATTTTTTTTCTTAATTATTGACAAGCAAAACAAACATGAAATCATGAGTATTTTTTCCTCTAATAAAACGAATTGAAAACTTCTCTTCAATTTTAAAAAATAAACTTCATAAGAACTCAATTTGTAAAATTCAATTTTATGGATGAGATATAAGCCTACTATATATTACAATTGTATTAATTACGCAAACAAAAATGAATTATTGTAAATGATAATCTTTTATTCATTGTAGAAGAGAAATGCATGCATTAAAACACATAACAGAAGGACCCCACAGTATGAGGCTATGAGCATCCTTAATATTTCACGCACCTCCTTGTTCTTCCTTCAATCTTATATACTCGATCTTGAGACTTTTTGTTAGAAGTATAACAACATATTCAATTCATATAATTGAATAATGGTTATTAATTTTCCAAATTAATATGTATTACTCTCCAGCAACGTAATTTTGTAAAAGTTAATTTAGAAATTCATGATTTTTTTTGTTGTTGTGGCATGCAATGCTCATATACATGATCCGGATCAATCGATCTGATTTTATATATTTAATTTGAATTTTAAACCATTGATATAAAAATAAGTAACTCTGTTTGTGTAATTTCTTCACGGCCTGTTTCCAGCCTAGATAAAAGAGGAGGGTCATGATAAGATGTGGTGAGCCAATGGTTAAAAATAGTCTCTTTGTGAAAATGAAACCCATCACTTTGGCCGGACAAGTAGTGAACAAGAAGGACACCTTTCAATAATTAGGATTGATGCTACATAGCATAGTGACAACTTAATGATTCGGAAAAGGTTCGGCGGGATAAAAAAATCGTGATTTGGGTATAATTCGGATATAATTCGGGAATAATTCGGAAATGATTCACAACTTAAATAAGAGATATTATGAGTTTAAAAAAGAAATTTTAAATTGTTACTTGTCAGATTGTTTTAATACAAAAGATTTATGGAATGTTTCACATTAAATCCGGATTGATTTTCCTCTTTTTCAAAAAGCTACTGCCAGAGATCACGTGGGTACTGCAAATTTTCAAAATTTGCTTTTTTTTACCAACGCCCAAGATGTCATGCACGAATCACAGAGCGAAATTTTCTCCTTCTGCACTAATTACAAAGCGAAATTTTTTTACAGAGCAACAAATTATTCGAATAAAATGCGATTAATTCATTAAAAACGTTTTATTTGCGTTTTATTCGCGAATTATTCGGTAAAAGTACGGTCAAACGAATTATTCGCGATACGGTGCGGAAACCTCTTAAAAATGTTTTATTCGCGAATTATTCACAAATAAAACGCGCACCTTGTTACTATGCTACATAGCGATGGTGAGATTGATGAATATGTTAGCCACATGATACGAGCGAGGCAGGTGAAATGACGACATATATTTGGCATCTTATGTGACAGAAAAGAACTACCTTCGGGCAGGAACTGCTATTAGGCTACTAAAAGACAACACGCCTAGAAGATAAGTGTAGCAGGGATGAGTATCCAAAGAGCTACCTTCGGATATGAACGCATGGAAGTTAGCTATCCACGTACCATAACCATGACCTAGGAAATATTGTGTAAGGGTAGTGCCATAGACTTTAGGTCATATGGTTAGTGATATGGTGTCAAGGACTTACGGCTTAGGACTCTGGCCCCTACGATCTATAGTGTGGGTATAATATAATTAGTAGTATTATTATTATGAGAAGGGCTCAAATGCCTCATTGCTTCATGTACCAATTGTACTCAACATATTTATTTTCAATTTCAAAGCCCAAACAAAATGTCTGAACCGCTCAACATGATATTCGCGTTAATATTTGCTTAAAGATCAAATTTTATATTTTTTGGAAATTTTTTACTATTTTCCAAGATAGGTACAAACCGCTTTTCAAGAAATTGTGGGCCATTTAAAAAATAATGATTTTGTTGCTATCTTAAAATTAAACTTGTAAAAAAATTTCAAAAAAATATAAATTTTTATCTCCAGTCATATGTTAATGTGGATATATATATCATGTTGAGCAGTTCGAATCTGTTTGAATTTTGAAATTAGAGATAAACATGTTCCGTATGATTAGAGCATGAAAACAATAAAACATTTGAACCCTCCTTTATTATTATATTACTACTAACATTAATGAAACAATTATTGCTGTTAGTATTACTGCTCTTTGTATTATTATTATTATTACCATTGTTAATAGATTGATTACTGTGGGCACCCGAAATCCGACAAATTAAACAGCGAACTTTGGTATAATTTTTTTTTTTATCTCAATATAGCAGATAACATTTATTTCTATTTGATGTACGTACATTTAAATTTGATTTTTGGTATATTATAATTTCAAATTAAATCCCGGCATTAATAGAATATTTTTTTTTTGTCATTTGAAGATTAATTTCTGATGGCATCAAATTTTTTTCTTAGATTAAATCCAAATGTATCTCAAGTAGCATGCAAATTTTGTTCTAGTTCAATTAATATGGATTTATACTATGATAAGAACTTAGTATACTATATATATATATATATATAGTTGCATCCTTGTTCCCACTAGATAACAATTATTAAATTTGTATTTAGGTCACTAAAATTTTCATCTTATCAAAAGTTGGCCCTAAAAAGATTTGAGATTACATATTTTTCCCTCTCTAAAATTCATAATATTGCACTTACCCTTCAAAATTTCAAAAACTTAATATTGATTTAATTTATTTCTTTTTCTATTAAAACTCATTTTAAATTTATAAAGTTCTCATTTTACCTTTATGATAAAATAAAATATATGAACGTGTGCACACAAGCAAGCAAATGACTATTTGCCTTTACAATCGGTCAATCAAAAGACTGAACAGTGCTTTTAAACTAGCTATACATATTTAATTTTTTTTAATAAAGGATAAAATAACTACTTTAGAAATTTAAAATGCATGTGTTTTAATAAAAAAGTCTGTTAACAGGATAAATTAATGACTTTTTTTTAAATTTAAAAGAGTAAATATGATATTATGAATTTTAGAGAGGGAGGTACGTAATTAATTTTTAGTTTTTTGAAAGGTGTACATGAAATTACCCATTAAATTATTACGATATCACATTATGTGCATGATTTTCATGGAATGATCTAGTTGAATAAATTAAAGTTAAACAATTTCAAACCCTCAGTTTAACGTGCCCCAAGTTGCACCTTTTGCGCTTGATCAGGATCTAAACATGTGCGCACACATTAATTACTATCAGAATTAAATAATTAGGATAGTTTGTTCCTCCTTTGATTACATCTTGCAACCATTACTGTCAGAATAAAATAATTAAACAAATAAGAAAGTCAGAACTAAGGGTGCAAATCATATTCATACATTTTTTTATTGGTAAAAATATATCCATATGTATATTCATATCGAATATTGATAACATTATATCCATATCTATTTTTAATTTCGAATATGGGTACAAAACTAAATATTAAATGAATACAAAGACGGATCAAATATTAACCGGATATGCATACAAATACAGATATAATTTTAGTACATAATTTAAATATTGAAACAAAATTAATATATTATCAAATAAATTATTTTGCATTAGAAAATATATACAAACAACAAAAAATACATATATATATAATTCAGATATGGGATAATTATGGTGAACAAAATTATTTTTCTCATATTAAATTGGTAACTCATTACAAAATATATATCACGTTAACGAAAGCTAATCATCACCAACATAACCATATTAGTAATCAACAAATACCACCAAACAAATATTCCCCTCAAAACAAACAATAAAAAAAAAAATATATAAATACACATAATTATCCGGATATGTATGCGCACAAACGGATATCCATTTTTTTTGACAATAACATATTTTTAATATAATTATTTGTATCGATCCATCTGTATTTGCTTCAAAAACTTAAACTGTTTCCGTAAAAATCATATATATATATATGAGGAGAGTTCAAATATATGCACCATGGTTTTGTGCTCCAATTATGCTCCAAGTCTTTATCTCTGTTTTCAAAATCCGAACAGTCGATCCGAACCGCTCAAAATAATTATTACAATAAAATATGCTTGGAGACCAAATTTTACATTTTTTAGAATTTGTTTACTATTTTTTTGGTAGGTACAATATCGCTTTTTTGGATGGTCAGGATCTCCTGAAAACTGAGATTTCGTACCTACAAAAAAAAATAGTAAACAAATTCTAAAAAATATAAAATTTGGTCTCCAAGAATATTTTATTGTAATAATTATTTTGAGGGGTTCGGATCGACTATTCGGATTTTGAAAACAAAGAAAAAGACTTGGAGCATAATTGGAACACAAAACCATGATGCATTTGAGCCCTCCTCTATATATATATATATATATATACAACGTACTATACGTATCCAAATATGTAAATCCACAAAAAGTGACTATGACATGGATACGAACATTTGCACTACTAGTAAGAGTACACTATTATACTAAACGGTAGGATTAAATCTTAATCCGTGCTAAGAAACTCAAGTTTAGTTGTCTTAATGCACATATAGATGTTAAGGTGGGTTAATTTAGAGGTAGAAATTTCTTAAGGTCCGAACAGAGATTAAGATTTTGGCTAAAAGAAAATTAGGATGGTTTCTTGATCTTTGTTAAAGAATTGATGTTCACAATTATTAAGCGACTAAAAAAAGTAAAGGGAGCGAAAGGACGCTTGAGAAGGCTTAATCCTCTTTACCGAACAATTAATTCCTAGCACTACTACAAAAAAAATACTTCACCATCGGTTCAAATCGCAATGCGCCATCGGTTGCCAAACTGATGACTATCATCCAATAGCAAAGGTATATACCTATATTATCAGGTCAGAACCGATGGTGTTGATCACTTATGCTAGCGGTTCGAACGATCCAATAGACCACTGTGTTTGATAAAATTCATTCTACACGTTTTTTGTTTGGGAACTGTGTATAATTAACACTTAGGATTCTTATTTTTTTGGCGCCTCTTTGATTTTTTCACTGTCTTTAATTCTCAGCACCTCCACATCTAATCAAATAACTCTTTAGCTCCTCAATCCCTCTCCCTATAAAATTCTCTCTCTTAGGGTTTGATTGCCACTATCCGGTCCCTTTTCTCTCTCGAATCCACACTCACCGCATTCTTTCACCCGTTGTACTCTTTCTAGATATCGCAATGGAGTTCATTAGCAGTTTGCCTGACCCAATACTTTTCATCATCTTATAGTTTCTCGTGACCAAGGAGGCAGTACGTACATCGGTGCTGTCTAAGAAGTGGCACAATGATGACGTCAAAACATATAGCAAAAATCACTATATTTTATTACGGAAAATGGCAAAAAGCGAATGTAAAGTAGTTATTTTTCTGACTTATTTACTGCAAACATGTTTTTGAGTCATTTTAGCAGGTTTTGGAGAAAATTACGTATTTAGGCCAAAAACAGAGAAAAAATGTCCAATTTAGGCAATTATTGAAGATGACCTCAAATTAGGACATTACATGGCATATGCAAAAATTTACACAAACTAGTGCACAACAATGAAAATGACAAAATTCTATAGAAATATGCTAAGTTTGGAAGTCGTGCGGGTTAAACCGATGCTGCATGCGCCTTAGTCTGAAAGCCATGCGGGTCAAACACTTGCGCTTTTTATAGGTGAAGTGTGGAATTTAGAACCTGTAGAGTGATATCGTTCAATATTTTTAATCAACGTATTGAGCGGACGAATAAGGCAGTGTCTTCTAAGTTTTATCGAATTAGATTGGGAAGTTGTAATTAGTAATAATTTGCATAATTTAGTATAATTTAGCATGTTTTAGTATAATTAGTGTAATTGTGATATAATTAGCGTATTTTAGTATAATTAGTGTAATTGTGATATAATTAGCATATTTGAGTATAATTAGCGTATTTTAGGCTTATTTTAGTGTAGTTTAGTATATTTTTAGCGTTTTAGCGCACTTTAGCATATGTTAGCGTATGTTAGCATATTTTATCATATTTTAGCATTTTTTTTTTGCATATTTTAGCATTTTTAGCGTATTTTCTCATTTTTTAGAGGATTTTAGCATATTTTAGCATTTTATTGTATTTTAAGCAGATTTTAGCATATTTAGCTTGCATTAGCATATTTTTAGCATTCTTTAGCATTTTTTCGAGGTTTTAGCATGAATTAGCGTATTTTAGCGTATTTTAGCGTATTTTTGCATATTTTTATTATAATTTGCATAACTTAGCATATTTTATTAAAATTAGCATAATTTGCATATCTTACTTTAATTAGCATAATTTTAGTACAATTAGTATAATTTGCATAACTTATCCTATTTTAGTATAATTAGCCTAATAGTAATACATTTAGCATATTTTAGAATAATTAGCATATTTTAGAATAATTAGCATATTTTGCATATTTAGCACAAATTAGCTTGTTTTAGTATAATTTGCATAACTTAGGCTAACTTAGCGTAATTTATGAAGCTATAGGATGGCTATCAATCGAGGACGCTATTAATGGCTGAGAAGGGAGCTCTGGGTCTTTATTGGAAGCGAGTTGACATGCAAACTTCAACGAGAGTCGGTCCATCTGAAGTTAATGGATCGACATCGCCGGGGACAGTGGCGGAACCAGGAATGAAAACTAAGGGGGCTATAAATAATTTAGGGCCCATAAGCAAAAAAAAATTAAGGATGCCAAGGGCTCATAAGCAAAAAAAATTATGTATATTTTTTGCGTCAAGGGGGGGCCGGGGCCTAGAATATTTTTTTCACGATTTTATCTTTTTTGATTCGCTCTTATTTTTTTTTTTCTCCTAAAAAAAATACCGTGTAGATAGTGTTTTAGAAGTTTTGCTTGCACCTCTGAACGAGATCATCTATAACTTTTATTCTTGGTAGTAGTGTTTTCTAAATCAATCAGTCGGTGCATATATATAGCTATTAACTGTGTTTTTAATTGGCACTTGAATTTTTTCAGGGATACTGAAGCTACAGAATGAGGCCGGGGCTGGGGATTAATTTATTGAACATTATAAACGAAAGATTCTTCCTCCTTCACAGGTATTATTTAAATTGTCAACTAAACGACTAATTATTGTTCTTAAACTTCATATTCTTCTGTTAATTTCTGAAATTGACCTTAAATATATATATAATCTGACAGCGTCATCATGGAGTCGAAGGAGGTTCCTTAATTAATTACCCAAATGAGATTTTAAAAATTTGTATTGAGGTTACTAAAACTTTCATCTTATCAAAAGTTGGACACTAATCTATCATTTGCATATCATCATTCAGGATTGTTCGATCTGTCTCGAGATTCACGCATTAAGTTTAGTAGTTTATATTTATAATTTTACCCATGAGTCACGACGCAAATCATATTGTACAGGTCAAACATTTAATTTGATGTCTATCGGAAAATATCCGCTCCCTTAATGCACTCTTAAGTCACAAAACCTTATAATGTCGCTTGTAACCTTCTGTTAATAATAACTAAAATGTCAATGTTATTGTCCACATTAATAAAATATGCTTTCAAGAAATTTTATGTATATATACCATAAAAAGATTTGAGATTACATATTTTCCCCTCTCTAAAATTCATAATATCGTGCTTACCCTTCAAAATTTCAAAAGCTCAATATCAATATTCGATATGAATATACATATTTTTCCCTCTCATTTTACCTTTATGATGAAATAAAAATACATGCATGTGGGCACACAAGAAAGCAAATGACTATTTGCCTTCACTTTAAAAAAAAAGGTGTACATGAAACAACTACTTTAAAAAGGATAAACTACTTATATTTTTATATTTGGTGGTATACATATTTATTTTTTAATAAAGGATAAAATAATTACTTTAAAAATTTAAAATGCATGTGTTTTAATAAAAAAGCCTGTTAACTGGACAAATTTATGATTTTTTTAAAATTTAGAAGGATAAATATGATATTATGAATTTTAGAGAGGGAAGTACGTAATTAATATTTTTTTTAAAGGTGTACATGAAATTACCCATTCAATTATTACGATATCACATTATGTGAACGATTTTCACTCAATGATCAAGTTGAATAAATTAAAAGTTAAACAATTTCAAACCCTCAGTTTAACGATTTTCACGCAATGATCTAGTTGAATAAATTAAAAGTTAAACAATTTCAAACCCTCAGTTTAACGATTTTCACGCAATGATCTAGTTGAATAAATTAAAAGTTAAACAATTTCAAACTCTCAGTTTAACGATTTTCACGCAATGATCTAGTTGCACCTTTTGCGCCGGATCTAAACATGTGCGCACACATTAATTACTATCAGAATAAAATAATTAGGATAGCTTGTTCCTTCTTTGATTACATCTTGCAACCATTACTGTCAGAATAAAATAATTAAACAAATTAAGAAAGTCAGAACTAAGGGTGCAAATCATATTCATCCATTTTTTTATTGGTAAAATTATATCCAGATGTATATTCATATCGAATATTGATAACATTATATCCATATATGTTTTTAATTTTAAATATGAGTACAAACTAAATAAATGAATACAAATACGGATCAAATATTAGCTGGATATGCATACAGATATGGTTATAATTTTAATACAAAATTTAAATATTGAAACAAAATTAATATATTATCAAAAATATTATTTTGCATTAGAAAATACAAACAACAAAAAATACATATATAATTCAGATATGGGATAATTATGGTGAACAACATTATTTTTCTCATGTTAAATTGGTAACTCAATACAAAATATATACCACTTTAACAAAAACTAATCACCAACATAACCATATTTTTAGTCAACAAATACTACCAACCAAATATTTCCCTCTAAACAAACAATCAAAAAAATTAATACAAATAATTATCTGGATATGTATGCGCACAAACAGATATTCTAAATTTTTCACAATAACAGATTTGAATAATTATTTGTATCCATATCTATTTGCCTCAAAAACTAAATTGACTATGATATGGATACGAATGTATAGTATCTGACCCATTTGCACTACTATAGCAAGAGTACACTATTATACTAAACGGTCAAGTGTGCTACATCTTTAGCGGTTCAACAATAAAAGTAGGATGTAATCTTAATCCATATCAAGGAACTCTAGTTTAGTTGTCTTAATGCACAAATAGATGTTAAGGTGGGTTAATTCAGAGGTAGAGATTTCTTAAGGTCCGAACAGATATTAAGATTTTGGCTAAAAGAAAACTAGGAGAGTTTCTTGATCTTTGTTAAGAAATCGATGTTCATAATAATTAAGCAAGCTACATAGTTTCTATGTGGGAGGACATGAGTTCGAAACTCAGATGGGAGAAATCAATTGTTATAATAACAAGGATATTAAATTGTTGGGTAGCTTCACCTCCAACTTTACTAAAAAAATAATAATAATTAAGCGTCTAAAAAAACTAAAAAAAGACAAAGGACGCTTGAGAAGTCTTAATCCCCTTTACCGAACAACTCCTAGCACTACTACAAAAAAAACACTTCACTGTCGGTTCAAATCGCAATGCACCATCGGTAGTCGAACTGATGACTATCGTCCAACAGCAAAGGTATATATATACCTATATTATCAGGCCAGAATCGATGGTCTTGATCACTTATGCTAGTGGTTCGAACGATCCAATAGACGGTGTTGAGTACTAATGTCATTTATGAGGAGGGTTCTAATGCCTCATCTCCTCATACCTCATCCATACCTCATGTTATATATCTCTATTTTCAAAATCCAAACTATCGATCCGAACCGTTCAACATGATATTCATACTAAAATATGCTTTGAGAAGAAATTTTATATTTTTTGTAATTTTTTTACTATTTTTTAAGATAAGTACAAAATCACTGTATCTGGATCGTTCAAAAAACAGTAATTTTTTTACCTATCTTAAAATATAGTAAAAAAATTGTAAAAATTATAAAATTCCATCCCTAAGCATATTTTAGCATGAATATCATGTTGAACGGTTCGGATCGATAGCTTGGACTTTGAAAATAGAGATATATAACATGAGGTATGAATGAGGTATGAGAAGATTAGGCATTGGAACCCTCCTCATCATTTATTGCGTTTTGCAACTGATGACAAATGTTATTAACATCGTTTGGGTCCCATCCCGCCGCCTCCTACCTAAGGTGACATGTCCGCTTGACTAGTTGTTTCGTTTTCTTACTTTTTTACTTTTGCTAAATCATTAACCTCTTCTTTTGCATCTCTTCTTTCTCGTTTTCTCTTTTAGTAATTGTAAATTGTTAGGTCGTAGGTTGCAGTAGGTCTTCCCTTTGGGATCCCGATCTCCTAAAGTAACCTAATTTTTGAGTTTAGATCCGGATCGTCTGATTCGAATTTAGGCCAATCTGATCCATAGTGGAGCACACGAGGCTCCTTTAATCTGACGACCTAATTCGAATCGGACGGTCCAGATCTAAACTAAAAAAATGAGTTACTTTAGAAGATCCGAACTCTTCCCATTGTAGGCTGTAGCGGAAAAAAAAAAATATAAACAACAATTAAGTAACAATTTTGAAATTATTTAGTTGCAAAAAAAGAAGAAAAAGTCAGTTGGCATGAAGAAGTACCAGTATCCAACATGCAACCAGGGGAATTCAGATCCAGTGAAGTAACCCAAAAGTGGGTTTTAGATCGGGACTGTCCGATTCGAATCCGAGACCATCTATCCGGTAATGAGCGCACGTATCCCGAGACACTAATTCGGATCCCGAGATAATCCTAAGCGACGGATTAGAATCGAATGGTCCCGATCCAAAACCCAAAAATTGAGTTACTTTAGGGGATCCGGACTCCAACCAGGGTAGGTTGAACTGTTCAACCGTAATAGCCAATAACTTATAAAAATCTAGAGGTAGACAACTGCCTACTATGTTTTTTTGAGTTTGCCCATGACCAAATTTTATAATTGTTATTGATAATTTTATCTTTTTTTTAGATATGTACAAATTCGCTATTTTTTTAGAAAATTTCGGACTATCTAAAGCCTTTGGTTTTGTACATATTTAAAACAAACAAAACAAATTTCTATAAAAATCAAAATTTGATCTCCAAACATATTTTTAATAAAGAGATCATGTTTAACGGTTCAAACCAACTATATATATTTGAATTTTAAAAACAAAAAAAATGAGAAACATAATTGGACCCGAAAACAATAGACATCTTTAACAGTACTTATTTAGGGTGCGTTTGGATTAGTAAAGAATAGTCACTAATCCGAATTGGCACTATTCCTAGTTACTATTGTTTATTTGGGTGTATTTGAATAACCAAATATGGACTATTCTTTATTTATTTTTCGTGAATTTTCTTATTATTTTACAAACCCAATAAAATATTAAATTAGTTACTATTCTCAATCTTAAAATTATCTTTCTTCTTGTTTTTTTTCTTCATTCATCAAACGTCCATAAGAGATCCTTAAATTTAGGGGGAATACAATTTCTTTATTTGAATTTTAAAAACGAAAAAAAAAATATAAAACTGAACCCGAAAACAATAGAGATCTATCCTTAAATTTAGGAGAACAAAATTTCTCTCATCACGTGGATGCACATGACAAGATTGCGCAAGTTAATTGCGAGCTCCTTGCCCTTGACCGATATCTCAACACGTGTTATGTGTTAGAATTAATAATATAGCGTGTTCTTCCTTTCTTACATCTTGAAACTATATATGACTGTCAGAATAAATTAATTAATCAATTTAATTAGAAAGTCCGAACTCCCCTTTACATACGTTAACCGGTCAAGTGCAAGTACATGCTACATCTTTAGGGAACCAGCTAGCACTCAGAATTATCTGTATAGAGAAGTAACAAAATTTTTTTTTAAATCAGAAAGATAATAAATTTTGTTTGAGACTAAAATTTTTGTTGTTGCTGTCGTAGAACAATAACAAATATATATTTTCACTGACCTGGAATGTAGCACATAATACAAACAATTCTCAAACTGAACTCTATTACAGCATCTCACTACTAAATAAATGTAGTCTCCTAACAAATTTCCAACGGGTAGAAATCAACACTATAGAAGAAACAAGCATTTTGCTAGAGATTCCATAGATTAACCATCTCTTATCGTTATCAAATACATAACCGATAAGAGAACCACCTTACCTCTATCGGTATTGTATGTACCGAAAGAATATTTTTTTTTTAAATTTCAATTTTTATAATTGGCTGGACCCCCGATTCTAGAACAAATAGTAAAAAAAAAATGAAAAATTGTAAAATTTAGTATCCAAGCACATATTAAACATTTTAGTGTGGAGATCACGTTGAACGGTTCATAATTGAAAATATGAGAGTGAATTGTAAAACACTCGCTTTAATTCATGCAACACCTTAGCCAAACTATATATATATATAGAATAGAACTAGGGTGTTCGCAGGTTCACTGAACCCTGGTGAACATAAGTTTTATGCCATCAGATCTGTTATAAGATTCGTATTTGTGTGATTGCTTTGATGAGCGTGCTTACAAACATAAACGGAAACTTTCTTCGTTATTATCTTTTCGATTCCCCCTTCTCTCGAGCTCTCTCGTCCCAGCCTAGCCTCCCTTGTCCCGCCGCCTTCAAGCCGCTCTCGTCCCCTTGCAACCTGTCCTGTGCTCCTCGCAACCGCTCTCTCCTCCTCACAACCACTATACTTCGATTGTCGGATACCCCCAAATCAAAGAGAAATTGCTCCACGTCATTTCACTTCTCCTCGTTTGATATGTATCGGTAGTTGAAAGCAGGTAAAGACTTTCTATTAGTTAGTCAAACTGTACAAATGTATTTCCATAAGTTTTTTTTATTGCTTTTATTCCCTTTGATAAACTGAACTCCTTTATGATAAATCAACTTTTTGTTGCATAATGTTTCAACTTTTGGGGTCTCTGATAATTTACCCTTTTAGGGGGTGGTTAATTTGTATTAATTTTTTTCTCGGAAATTTGAACTGAAATTTCCATATCTGGTAACGGAAACAACCCACAAGTTGTTAGAAGCTCTTAGTTTTATACCCTAGTTTTAATTACTCTACACAGATATATATAGAAATGAAGTTGTAAAACCTGCAATGATTAATATGTAATCTAATTACTACAAATATGTTGAAATATGTTGAGCACTTGGTATTACAGCTGGTTATTGAAATATGTTGGCTACTTAGTATTAATGTGCTTTGATTTGAAACATAAATTATAATTTATAAATACATGTAGGGACTGTTGCTGCATCAATATAGAGAGGATGGACGTCGCACGAGTATTGTCGTTTGATGTTCCATCAAGTAGCACTATCCCTCAAGAAAAGTCCTTGATCCCTACTAGAGATGTAGGCGTTACCTTTTTGTATGATTCGACTAGGAGCTGCTAGTTTGTCCTTACCTTGAACAAGAAGAGGAACGCTGGGCCTGCCCCAGACGGAGGGAATGGAGGGAAGGAAAAGGGTGGGTGGGGTCAAAATGGGAAAATTACTCGCTTCACAAAACAAAATACAAAGGAAGGGAAAGATAGCGAGAGGGACCTTCTTTCTCTATGCGGAGTTGGGCTAGAATCATGATACCACTTTCAAGATGTTGGTACCAGTCAACATAAGAAGCTAGAAAGAAAAATACGGCTACTAATTTATTCAATTTATGATTGTGTATGGTGATGGTTGTATTTTTGAAGTTATTTATGTTTAATACAGAAATTTATGCTTGATTTTGTATGGTGATTGTATGAACTTTTGGTAGGGGCAAAATTGTCAAAAGTTTAGTATTTGGTATCTGATCAAGCTTGTGTAATTGGGAGTAGTTTGATCTGATCGAGATTGATGTAATGATTTATATAATAGTCATACCTTTTTAGATGAGAATTCAGTATTGGACCAAAATATGAAGCAATGCAATTCCAATGAAAAATGAGATAAAGCAATAGAAGATAAACTGGTCCAATATAATAGAAGATACTTTTTAATAGTGCTTTGGTATGTACCAGTTAATACTTGTCACACCCCGCGGCCAGGAGTAGTGACAGAGCCCCGCCGTAAGCATACAACTTCATGTATACTTACAAGGCAACTACAATTATACTCATCACATCACAAGACAAGACATAAAATAGGCATATATATAATAGTCAAAGTACAAAGTATCTGGTAAAAGTATAACATACAAAGGTATCTCATACCGATACCAACCGTAAGGTATGACCTAGGGTGCTATATCACAAAACAAAATATGCCCCTCTAGTCAAATAACCAAAATTATAACTACGGTAGTGGGTTGCTATCTACCAAGGCCTACTACTTGCGTGCCTCTCCAGAATCAACCGCATCGAAACCTGTAAAATAACCCAAAGGGTGGGGGTGAGAATATAATTCTCAGTGCGAATTTGCCACAATCGAGTTATTGGACTTGCAATCAGACTTCATGTTCAAAAATGAAATCCATACAAAAGCACATTAGCCATTCTATAACAATATATAAGTATATGCATATGCTCGACAACAAATAATCCAATGAAGCACAATCTGCGGAATTTCCAAGGTGAAGTTCAAACAAGCACATTTTTGGCCTAACTTATTTTATTATGGCTGGTAGCACTTACAGATGTTCCACCGAGCTGGACCCTTTATCAAACCCTCATCTGTAGGGTTACAGACACCTACAGATGTTCCACCGAGCTAGACCCTTTATCTGACACCCATCTGAAGTGCTTTGACTTAACCATTTACTAATGTCTGGTTCCAAGTCATATAAAGAAAATTCACTTGAAATAATTCGAAATGCCGTAATATTCAATTGACCATCCAAATACATTACCACGTAGGGTAATGCCCCCGAGCCATAGACGTTACACACAAGTCACCCACAATCATAATCAATCACACACATATAGTCACCCACCCCTCGTCCCAACCGGTACTGGGACGTAGTGAGGGCCATTCACCTAAGGCCAATAGGTTCCTGGGATCAAAGTCTGCTCGCCCAGCGGGTCAGACTTTGCAAATTCATTAAGGTCTGCTCGCCCAGCGGGTCAGACGTTACACATTCATTCACATAATTTCATAATCATCAATTTGTGGTGACTTCCAATCATAAACAAATCATAAGAGAACAATCAAGATGACAACCATACAAATATGCAAATCAACCATGTCCCACAATTTGGTTTTAACCAAATTGAGTTATGCAAACCATTCACACAATTCCAATTATGCAACAATCAAACATGCAATCCGTCCAAAAATGCAACAATCAAACATACAACATGTCAATCGAGAAAGAATTTAATTTCTGAAAATGAAACATCAAACAAGTCCAAGAACCCCGCACCTGATTATGAAAAGCGTATCGCGCCCCTATGGTTCGGACGTCTCAAAAGGTTCCGCAACCTCTTGCTCAACCGAGCCTACACCTATTTCAATCATATATAATTGATTTAATCTTTGTTCGACAATTGATATGCCTACTTGGGTTTTATTAGTTTATTTAGGATTTTCTTAACATAACTCCTATAGATTCACACAACCTATAACTTGGTTTGTAGAACCGTACACATTTGATCAATATATTCTGAAAAATACTGGTACAGAAGCTGCTGGTACGCCAGTTCGGACGACTATTTCTCAACATTTTTCCACATAGGATACCCTCAAAATTTTACACAACCTTGTCATATATGTTTACTAGCATCTCAGAAAGTTTCAAGTGAAAATAAGCAGTCTAGCCCCTGGTTTTAAATATTTTTCTCCAGCAGTCCGAAATTTTCCAGATTTTCGGTTTCCCCCAATTACACAAACCCTAGATTAACCAAAACCAAAATAAATTCCAGATTTTAAAAGAGAAAGAGGAATTTACCAACTAACTCCTTATTTATTTGATTAGATTAGATTAATCACAACCCTTCTCAAATTTTCAGATTTGAGTTTAACCCTAGGTAGAAAATCAAGGTTTAGCACAAATTGACAAGGGAATCACCAATGTAGAAGTTCAATGGAGATGGATTACTCACAATTTATACAAAAATTTCAGATTTTTAGCAAAACCCTAAGCATTGGAGATAAATTTCGGGTTTGAGAAAAGAGGAGAGAAAAAGGAGTACCAATGGCTATTATGGAGAGATAATCAAGCTTTTGCACTTCCTTCTTCAAGATTTTCAAGTTGTTGGGTGGATTTTCAAGGGAGAGGAGAGGATCTCCCTCTCTTTTTCTTTCTTTCGGAGGACCACAAAGGAGGAGAAGCAACACAGTGAAGGGACGGAGGGAGAGAGAGAAAGAGACTCAAAATATTTAATCTTACTTGTTCTTTCAGAGATGAAAACGTTGATAACGTTTTTCAAAACGTTACAACGTTTTATGCTTGTGAAAATACTGAGAAACGAACTGCCTAAAATGCCGAAATTATTGAAAACGTTACAACTTTTTACAAAACGTTATAACGTTTTAATTCTTTTCAAAATTCCAATCTGGCTGTTTTGAGTCGGTAAATTTCCAGTGAAGACCGTTGTGTAACGTTTGACAAAACGTTATAACGTTTTAGAAAGAAGAGTTCACAGAAATTTAAAAACGTTATAACGTTTTCTAAAACGTTGGAAACGTTTTTGATCACTTTCTGGATTTTTTTTTTTTTTTTTTTTTAACGTGACAATACTAGTACACAACTGTTTGGTCATATGCAAATGTTTGGTATGTACCAATTTCATTTCTTTTTATTTTCATCACTTTATTTTAACCACTTAAATACTATTATCTCTGGCACATGTATTTTTCAGATAATATGGACAGATTAACACATAGAGGGACATCCAAAGAGACTTTATTTGAAACAAGAATAAGATTGTGCAAGGTTCTAAAAACAAAGAACCTAAAAAAAAAGAGATATCCATTTTGTTTCAGTTGTTTAGATTTTTATGGTACATGTTGATGTAACAAATATTCATGATTAACTTCTTCACCCTAGTGGTCTAGACTATGATAAGTGCATGTTAGCCTAGTTTATCCCTAAATACCAATACTTCACAATTAAGTTCTTCATACGAATTTGGTTCAATTCTAGAGGTCCCAATTAAATATGAAGCTTTCCGATTAAGTCATTCACCTCAATTCAACTTTTGTTTCTTGTGGTTCCGGACTAAGAACTAGATTTGGTCATTTCTAATCTTAATCCTAAGGTTATTCATGTACATAATTTGGTACCATCAATTTTTGCTCCTAATCAATTCAAGTTGTTTAGACTTAAAATGAGATACTAATTAACAAGCACACAAATCATGCAATCACACGAATAATAAAATCAACAGAGCAAACATGCAAGTAGACAATCATAATAAAGAAAACCATCCAAGTAAGAAAGATTTTAACACAACTTCATGCTTAAAGCCTAAGCCCCAAGGGAGGAAATCTAGTCTCTCATGGGTGCGCTAACATCTTGTTGTACCCAAAAATATTGCTAATTAAGTACATGAAAATTTAGCAACATTTTAATGCTTGAAAAATACCAAGAATACATGAAAATTCTCCAAAATGGGTTGAGAATGATGCAATGGAATCCATGGTATGATTCCTCATAGAAAATCATAAATTTTGATGTGCTATTTAGAACTCACACTACAGCAGAAGGGCATATCTGCGACCAATATCTGTGACCGAGCGTGGCGCCGGTCACAGAAGGGTATTTAAAAAAAAAGAAACAGAAAATTATTGGTGACCGATCCTTCAGAAACTGGAGAAAAACCTTTCTGGGACCGATCTGATCGGTCGATGAAGAGTATCCACCAAAAACATGCGCGCAAACCCTTCTTTTTTTTCGCCGTCTCCCGCGTTCTAAACCTAGAACCGCTATAGAAGCTGTGAGCTGCTGGTCCGCGAAAAACCTCCGCCTCGACAATCCGACGGACTGACCATCTGACGATCCGCTGTAGAAGTCCGTCTCTCTCTCTCTCTCTCTCTCGCCCTTTAATCTGTTTTTTTTTTTTTGCTTTTTTTCTGTTGTATTTTTCCATTTCTGATCTGGTTTTTTTTTTTGTTTTTTTGTTTTTTTTGTTTTTTTTCTGTTTTTCTGTTTTTTTGTTTTTCTGTTTTTGATATGAATTTAAGTTTTTCAGAGATTTTTAGGAGAAATTGGATTTTAGATAGGAAAATTTGAGAATTGTTTAGTACCTGGTACAGTACTGTCACCCTTTTGTTCGGCCTCCAGTTGAGGGGGGCGAGAGAGAGATTATTTCAGTGAGAAAGGGAGATAGTGCAAGATAGGGAAAATCACTACTTTTGAATAAATTTAGGAGATAAAAAAAACATGCGTTGGCATAAGGAAGGAAAGCGGGAAAAGGAAGGAGTGATGGTTCATCCTGCTGATGGTGAAGCATGGAAAGAATTCAATCGTCTGCACTCCGATTTTGTAGGAGACCCTAGAAATGTTAAGCTTGGATTTTGTTCAGATGGTTTCTCTCCTTTCAATATGGGAGGTCGGTCATACACCAACTAGCCGGTATTTCTAGTCGTTTATAACTTGCCTCCAGCTTTGGTGATGCCTAGGTGCCAAGCACGTATGATTGGATAAAGGCGAATAACTGGCCCAAATTGTGCGACTATTGGTATTCCGATGAGTTTGCTAGTCGGAGCCATCAAACGAGAGTTCCTATGCAACCACGGGTTCGGTGAACATGCTGGTTCACAAACAAAAATTCGTAAGATGTTTTATTTCATCAAAACAATTAAGTTCAATTTCAGTTGACTTGAACTAACATTGATACTTTTTTGTGTTGAAATATTTATTCACAATAGGAGAATGAGAACCAGCGGGAGCCAAGATGGTCTGACGAGTTGTTCGTACCGACACATACCAGAAAGAAGACGGGACAATTTGTTTCGGCGAAGGCGCAAAAAGCACAGGTAGTAGAACATAATAATATTTTAATAATATTTCTTTTTTTGGTTGGACATAATTTATTATTTTATTTTATAAATATTGCAGGCAGACTACGACCGGGATATGAGCGCAAAGTATGGGCCTGATCGAAACCATTGGCCTCCTTTTGACGCAGACGTTTGGTACAACAACACAGACAATAATGCTCATGGCGATAACTATGGTCTCGGTGCTCTAGGTAATGTGCACAATTTAAATTGTAAATTTGTATTACTATTTGTAACGTACACTAATTATCTTATTTTTAATTTTTCAGGGAAGACGAGATCGATGTATCGTCCAGGTGGGTCCCAGACTTCTTCGCAATTGAGATCACAATCGCAATCGCAGTCGTATTCTTCAGCACCACCTCCTCTAAGGCAAGAAGACATAAATGCGATATCTGGTCAGGTGTTGAGCGTACTTCAACCACAGATGACCCAATTCATGGATGAGATTAGGCGTAGCATGGGACGTTCTCCATCTCATCAGGTACGAAATTCAATTTTTGTGTATCTTTGAATCTATTAAGAGAATCAACAAAATAAGAACACTAAGTAGAGCCGCAAATCACAGAGAGGCTCTAGCTCGCATCATGCGTCGATCCCTGATGCTCAAAATGATGATGGAAATGACTGGTCCGGTGATGAATTATCCTAGATATTTTGATGTTTTCTATGTAGTTGGTATGTGTTTTATATGTCGAAAGTTTTAGATATCGTACTTTAGATATTTCATATTTGATACTTATGTAGTATTTAGATATTTGATACTTATGTAGTACTTTAGTTGGTATGTGTTTTATATGTTTTTGAATTTGTTGAATTGCTTGTGAATTGTTTTTAAATTTGTTGAATTGCTTGGTACGTTACTATATTTGAATTGCTTGTCAATTAATTGTTTGGTATGATTCATCACGAATGGGCTGGGGAAAAATAAATGAACGTCGTTTGGTGAAAAGAAAAAGAAAAAACAAAAATATTTAAAAAAAAAAAACCTTCTGCGACCGATTAAGGTGGTCGCTGATGAAGTTCAGCCACGTCATCGTCTGGTATCAGGGATGGATTTTAATCGGTCGCTGAAGAGTCATCTGTGACCGGTGACGTCATCATCTGCGACCGGTGATGTCATCATGGGGTTCATCAGTGACGGAGCAACTGCGACCCATACAACTGCGACCAATTTTGGTCATCTGCGATCAATGTTGGTCATCTGTGACCGATTTGTTCAATTGTGACCAGCGCCTCTGCCATCTGCGACCGATTTGGCCGGTTGCAGATAAGCCCTTCTGCTGTAGTGTCAAAATGGTTAAAGAGTTATGAAATATTCATAAAATTACTGACGTGACAGTCCCTGATTGGTGCCACGCAAGCACATGGGCTTGTGACCTCACCTAGAATACTCTGGGTGCAATATAGGAGCTTCATAACAATACCCTAGATCCCGGGGCCACTGGTCAGTGAAACAAAGGTTATTTCGCTGATACCTTGAGATGGATAGATTCGGTTCACGGACATTGAACTTTGTATACTGGGTTGTCATAAGGTTGGCACACTATAGACCGGACTATATGCGGCATTGATTTGATTAAGGTATGCTTAATTGAGCTTGAACATGAATGCCAGCTAGGCTTAGCTCGGATGCAATCGGTATTCAACAAATTGACGCTCAAGATGATGTAGTGCACCCTAGAACACTATAAGCATTACATTGTGATGCCATGTGTGATATCTATGATGATAATATCGCAAGAATCGAGATGGCACCGGTTAAGACTCGGAATACTACCATTATAGCACATGTTAAGATGTTGCAGCTGTTAACAGTCCAATGGTCCCAAAGGACACGTGGTGCATGCTCTCTGGATGATGCCAAGAGAGGAATATTCTCCTTCTAGAGCCTAGGATCACGTAATGCATGCATTGCCTTCTATGGCCGGCCAATCAAGGGCCCAAAAACGTGACACATCACCTCTGAGCCAATCCAAAGGCAAGAAATGGATTGTACAATATGAAAATATATACTCAATGATGAATGCGTGATCCCTTGCCAAAATAGGCATCTGAGTATGCATGAACCGATATGAGCCGTTGATCGAACACTTGGTGGCCATGATGAATGCCAGTCTGCAGGTGCTCTAATCCGAAATCCTAGACATTGCCCTATATAAGGTACCCTATAAGCCTATGCCAAAAACACATTCCCATTACCTGATATACAACCTAAAGCTCTGAGCTTCTTCTTCCTCATATAGGCTAGCTACTTTAGCAAGTTTTTAAGTTAATTCTTCTCTGTAGCAAAGAAATAAATAGGTAATAGATTCGAAATATGAAGTTTTCTTAGTTGGATCTCATGTTCGTACTTTACTGTTATGATCTCTTTGCTCCTTTCGGTTTCTTTTACTTCTTCTTGCTGTTTGATATTTGAAATTTAGACTAGGAGATAAAGGGGTGAAATTGAAATTTAGGCGGAGAGGGTTTTGATTCTAACGCGGGAGGGTTTTCCATCTGGCGCCCAAATCGCGGTTCTTTTGTTTTAGGGAAAATTATTTTTATGCCACTCCAAAACTTGAAAATTATGAAATTGCCACCTCAAAATATTAAATTAGAAAATTACCACTCTAAAACTACTAAATTCATGAAATTGCCATAAATATAGATCTTATATACAGATTTGATTAAAATTATACTGAATTCAGTTATATAAAAAACGTATTTTAAAAATTTCAAAATTACCCCTCCTCCTAAACTCTTCCCTTCTTCTCCGCCAAACCCAAATCCTGCGCCAAAGGAGATAAAATCAAACTCTCCACTGTTCAGAAGACCCTTCTCTCCTTTCCCTCCCCACTTTATCAAACTCCCCCTGCTCCAAAGGGGATAAAATCAAACTCCTTTATCAAACTCCGTTTAGGCCATGAAGCATCGATTTCACCACCTAATCAAACTCCCCACTGTTTCTCATCGAATTCAACACAACCAATCCTCCCAAATGATTTTCATTTAGAAAGATTTGCTGTACCTGGTTTGTTCTTGCCCGATGAAGCAACTCCTCTCGTTCAGGAAATACATCAACATTTATTTCTGCATATGGCAACTCAATTTCCCTAAAGAAGGATCTTACAGCAGTGCAATCACAGCAACCAGACCGGGAAAAGAAGGAGACACAGCCTTTCATGGAAGAGTAAGTCGATGGGCCTTTACCAGGTGGCTTCACAATTACTTTGACATCAGGTAAAACGATCTCGGTTATGCTAGTTCCATTGGAGGTTCCCAAATTTTTGCAAACAAATATTTGGGTTTCTCAATTTTATGAATAACTATTTCAGATTTTTTTGCCTATACTATCTGACTTCAAATCCTGAAGCCATCCAAAATAGTGATCATGTTATTTGGACAGTAAATTATATTTTAATTTATTATTCATTTGCCATAAGGATTGCCAGCATGTTTCTGTCTGTACAATCAGTTCATACCAGTAATGATCTGTATGTATTGGCACTACCTGCGTGGTACTGGGGCTTATGTGTTGGTTACTCTTTCTGATCATGCTTCATGGCCTCAGTCTCCGTTGCCTCCTCTTTCTTCTCTTTCTCTGGCAGTGATTGGTTGGTGGGATTGACGGTGGGGATCTGGTTGATGTGATCGGGCAGAGCACAGAGTGGATGGGGAAGAGTGACTTCTCCCATCGGAAAAAGCAGAAATGGGTAATGGTAACGGGTTTTGGATTCTTTTGTTTTTGGCAGGGAATGGAAATGTGAGATCGAGAGAAAAAGGGAAGAGTTTGGGAGGAGGGGTAATTTTGGAATTTTTAAAATACGTTTTTTATACAACTGAATTCAGTATAATTTTAATCAAATCTGTATATAAGATGTATATTTATGGCAATTTCATGAATTTAGTGGTTTTAGAGTGGCAAGTTTCTTATTTAATATTTTGGGGTGGCAATTTTATAAGAGCATCTGCATCTCTGAAATTCTTGGAGTTTCAAAGCTGACTTGACAGTTTCTAAACCAGTTTCAGGGATGTAGATGGATTTCATATTTAGCAATTTTGTTCAAGAGTTTCTAAATATTAAACTGTTTCAAAACTCTGACATGGCAAAATAATCAATTCTTATTGGCTCAATTTTTAATATTGTTTTAATTAAATGCTAATGTGGCAATTAAGAAACTCTAATTATAATTTCAGGGAGTAGAGGTTTAGAAATTCAGAGAGTATGGAATTTCTAAAATTCTGTTAACAGTTATTTCGAAACTTTGAGAGTTTCAGGGATACAGATGCTCTAATTTTCAAGTTTTGGAGTGGCATAAAATTTTTTTTCCTTTGTTTTACCAATACTTTTAGCGACTAGTGCTCTTGCGGTCACTGATAATATTGGTCTCCGAAGTGAATAATTTATTTATTTTTGGGAAAAGTGCTTTCAGCGACCGGTGCTGTCGCCGGTGACTGTCAGTTTTTCCATATATATATGAGACCTGAATTGTTCATCTTGTTGAATAACTTTGTTTTCTTCTACTCTGCCTGATTAATATCTGAATTACCACTCACATTTTGATTTTGTATTGACAGATACATTCTCCAGGGATTGCAGTATAGCACCAAACTATTAGAAAAATGATCTGATTGAATATGTTTGAGAGTCAGTTATAGGACACTACAAGTGTTGCAAATGGGGATCAATTAATTATGTCGCCCATTTATTTATCAAAGTACACGTTTTGAACATGTACATGGCTAACATTATATTATTAGTTCTTATACTTGAACTTTGCATGACATTCCAAAATTGAACTCCATTCTCCTTCGTACAATCGCATTGGATATATTTTATCGTAAAAAGCATAATAGAGGCCTGGGTCAATGGCACAACCGGGCCCAAAGACCCAAACAATTGCACCGCACAAGCAATTTGAGTAAAATTATAACGCACATAATAAACCCAGGCCGTTTCAACTTTCATGAGCTAATAATTTTAGTCAAAAAACTTTCCCTCAACATATATCTAACTTACTATTTTTTTTTGTTTTAAGGTACGTAAACATAGAATATAAACATGACTACTGTATTTTAGTTAAATATAAAGGAGAAATTAATAATGATACATTAATTTCAATGTAATTAAATTTTATATATTTAACCGTATAATTATAAATCATAACAGAAATGCAGATAAAATCCAACCAATCCGACTCGTGATTGAGTCCGCGTCTTCTGCATTAACTCAACTTTTGAGTTAATGCAACTCGGTCGTCTGATCAGGATCCAAGCCAATCTGTCCCAAGATGAAACACACACGGCATCTTTATTATTCGTGTCAACATGGATCGGATGGTCCGGATTCATTCGGCATTAACTCAACATTTGAGTTAATGCAGAGGATATGAATTAATTCCTCGTGATCCACGTACCACCCCAAGGGACACAACAGCCCACATGGCACATGTATACCCCTAAAAAATCTTGATATTACGTATTTCCCCTTCTAAAGTTTATTATATCATATTTACCTACACTGCAAATGATCTGCTTTTATATATGCAAATGAATGTCTCACTGCAAGCAAAGAAAACATATCCTCTGAGTAAAAATGAAATAAGTGATAGGTTCTCGACACTATTCAATCGCATGTTTTACAAGGCTTACCGTATAGTTTTACAGATGTTGTTGAATAAAAAAAAATACTATGAAAGCACTGATATATAAATTGATAATAATATACACTAACTAATTTGAACATTTTAGTGAATTCTTAGAATAAAATCTGGATCCTAACAATACAACCGAAAGTACATAAATGTACAACGTCAATCGCTAAATGTGGGTTGAATGCTAAAATATAATCTGAATCCGAGAAATATAGGTGTAAATTTAAAATGCAAGTGACCAATGAAAATGATATATATGATCTAACTAAATATCTCTAGTTCTTTTACATATATTTGATTGTGGTAATGGAGATGGTTTTATCGTAAGGTAAATATTTTTACCTTTCATAGCATCACACCGTGTAGAAGTCAATAATTTGTCTCCAATTTTGATGGTGAATTACTTCAACTTGAACCTGATAATCCTTTTTCTCAAATATCTATGTTTTTCTTAATTAGATTTTAAGAATCAACTTACAATTAATCACCTAAATATTAAGATCATTTATGGTCAAATAACAATTCATCATGAGATCTTCTTTAGCAAAAACTTTAGCAATGAACTCAATATTTTGGTCTTTTGCCTAAATGTGAGGAATTACTTTTAAAAAAATATGCACATCAAATAACTCAAGCACATACAATAAATCAATCTAATAAACCATAATCATAATTTAAATAACTAGATAAATGCACTCTAGGATATATATTAGATTGCATTTGTACGTCATATAATAAAATTTAGCCTTTCATAAAATAAGAACAATAACATGTTGTTCAAGGTAGTAAAAAACAGATCGCCTCAATAAACAAATCAATTGATCAAAAGAAAATTTGGAGGTGGCTGTCTTCAAGAGATTCCACCTACAATTTATGCTTAGTATATTAAAACGGGATTGAATTCTCTGCCCTCCAGGAGGCAGGATTTTCCTGCTCCTGAGTCACTGAAACGTGGGCAACACCAAAACTAAAAACCAATATTTAAATTTATAAACCCGTTTGAACTCACTTGTTAGTCTCACTGGGGGTAGGAAAATCCCCTGGGGCAGGTGATCTCTGTCCTATTATAACACCTGGGCCAAGATATCCAGCTACTCTATGACAAACCATAATTTTTCATAGTATATATGACCTTATCCACAATAATTAATTGCCACAAGCGTGTCATATGTATCACAAATTGGGATCTACAGTTCAACAACTTATTATATTTACATATTTCAAACATGGAGACATATATATGTAGTGTCATATACCATACACAATATTTTATCAGGTGCCTATATAGAAAAGGTCCTCTTTGAAGTAGTCACCGCGTATTTGGTCAACATTCATCCACTAAAACCAACCTCATGAAATGCTTTTTTTCTTTCTTTCTAATAAACTCAACTATATATATAGAAGCAATACTAGCTTCAACTGCATAGTAAGCATACGCCTTCATCTAGCCTCTCCTAGACAAAAGGAAAAAGAAGCAGCTTGCATTAATTTCATTTGCACAAATGAAGCTACTACTTGGAGTTGTATCAATAATTGTCCTACTTCAACTTGCAAGCGGTGACGTTCGCCCAATCCATCAACATAACGACATGTCTAATAAACTTGCTGATTTCGAGATATCACCTTCGGTTTATAGTCCTCCTCCTCCTCCACCTCCACAAAGGATTGTTGTGATTTCTGGTAGGAGGGGTAGCCGAGCATATGTGCCTGTGGTTAGATCCAAGTCAACTCCAATGCTTCGAGGAGGCGCAATCAGTTTATCACTACTAATGGGATTTGGATTCCTCTTGATATTCTAAAACCTAATATATCATATATACTTATTCAATTCTTTATTATTTTTACCTTTTTGTGCACTTTGTAAATTAAAATGTATGATAGGAGATTTACTTTTGTGAAATATATATGAACTGGTTATGACAATGAATCAAGTAGGCATGAGTGACTTTAATATTTCTTACATATATATCTCTAGCTGAGTAATTGATAAATGATGATTGTTTTCCAGTTTCATGATATAATTAAATATGACTCCGATATTTTAACATCTTAATTTATTAATAGGATGTTATAGAATTAATAGGTTAGAAATTATAAAATAATAATAATATGAGGATGGTACAAAGGTAACTTATTGTTCTAGGCACTTCCATTCTTTATACTTTATTTAATCAAGTATTAATTTTACATCCAATAAGTTATGTAAAAATTGTTAGTTTTGTAGAAAATATAAAAGTTAAATTATATATAATGTGGTTATATTTTTCATATTGAACAGTGACATTTAAAATGGCCTAGTGGGTTTGTTGTTAAAAATAATATGATTTAGTTAATAGATAATTAGCAAATATTCTGAAATATAATATAACAGATAATTGAGAGATTAAACTCGGATTAGAAAAGAAGTTGTATCTTGCATAATTGGCAATTAAGGATCTGGAACTAGAGTGTTTGGTTCAATTGAAAGTATATGAATGCTATGATGCTATAATTAAACAATGACAGAGTTGTTCTTTGTAGACAATTTTTGCCTGTCTAAACTTTACCATCAAAACTAAAAAAAATTGTAAAAGGTTTGTAATAATGTTGTATCATTCAGGCCCCTTAATTGATGGGTCAGAGGAATCTGGGCCTTTGGGCCTGAAGCCCAGTTTTACAATTGATATGCTTGACGTTCTGCATATATATTTACAGAGTAGAGACTAGAAAGTGTGTTAATAGTTCGCCTTGTGCCACAGAAGATCCAGATTCGTTTGAAGTCAACCATCCCAATTCAATCTCTCCTGAGTCCTGAATCCAGATCCTGACTCCCTCTCTCTTTCATTTTATTTCTTAGCATTTCCATTTCTCTCTCATGGCTGTTGAAATGTTTGTCTTGGCTGCCATCTCCACCGCCACAGAGAAGGCCAACGATTGTCTCCTTAAAGAGTTCACTACTTCACTTGGTGTAGGTGTGGAGCAGGATCGCTACAAACTGTGCAACCTTTTGCTGACAGTGCAATCTGTCATTGCTGATGCAGAGGAGCGCAGCAGCACCGAACCCGCTATTAAAGAATGGTTGCACGATCTCATGGCCGTACTGTACCAAACTGAAGATGTGCTCGATGAGTTGAAGTACAATGCAATTAGCAAGGCGGTCGAAACTCAGATCCGGTCTGAGAAAAAGTCAACACCAGTTATAACACTCTCTTGGGCATTGTTGAAAGGAGTTTTGGAGAAGATTGAGGCTGTTGTTGCCGAAATGAATCAGTTTCATTTGTCAATTCGGTACCCGAAGCAGCAGCCAATGCCTGTTGTTAATCGGCCTATGCGTCACGCCTATGAGGTCGATTCAACAATTGTTGGTAGGAGTGATGATTTAGAGAAACTTGTGGCCATAGTTTTGGGCCAAGCTGAAACTGATCAGCGGGGAAGCATTCAAGTGCTTCCGATTGTCGGCATGGCTGGATTCGGCAAAACTACTCTCTCTCAACTGGTTTTCAACCATGCCGTTGTTCAGAATCATTTCACAGTCAAGATGTGGGTATGTGCCTCTGGCGAATTTGATGTCAACCGTCTTGTCAAATTAATTATTGATTTGGCATTGTGGCGGGACCACCACCAGACTATGGATATGAAATTGCAAGCTCTCCAAGAAAAATTAACTGAGAAACGGTATCTTCTTGTACTAGATGCTGTTTCGAATGAAGATCAAGGCAAGTGGGAGCAACTGAAGGTTTTGCTTGAGTGCGGTAGTCCGGGAAGTACAATAATTGTAACCACCGGTAGCGAGAAAGTTGGCCAGATTGTGGGCACAATGAGTGCATACAATTTGCAAGGGCTAAATGAGGATGATTTATGGAGTATATTCAGACAAAGGGCATTTGGAATGGGTGTTGATGAACGACCCGAACTTGTCGATATCGGTAAGCAGTTAATGAAAAAGTGTTGTGGATCACCTTTGATGGCAAAAACCTTGGGAGGGTTCATGAGTTATATGAATGAAGAAAGAGAATGGTTGGATGTGTTGGAGAGTAATATTTGGGAAAATGCAGCTATGGCACCTGCACTGGAACTGAGTTACCTTCACCTGCCCTCTTACATGAAGCGGTGTTTTGCATTCTGTTCTCTCTTTCCCAAAGATTACGAGATTGACAGGGATACTCTGATTCAGCTATGGATGGCTAATGGTTTCATTTTATCAGGTGGAGAGTTGCAAATGGAGGCAAAGGGGATTGAGATTTTCAATGAGTTGGTCTGGAGAGGATTCTTTCAGGATGTCAAAAAGAAACGTAAACAAACATTCTTTGGGGGCTTTAGTTCGCATATTGTTTGCAGGATGCATGACTTAATACATGATCTTGCACAAACTTTTGGTGGCAATGAATATGGTACTTTATCAAATTATGATCAACAAAATAACCTGTCCAACAAAACCTCACATGTGTCTACTTGCTATAAACCAGGCATAGTTAGTCTCATGAAGAGATGTTCTTTCATTCGTACACTATTGGATTTCGGTCATCCAGCAGACCGCAAAAATCCAATAGTTGACTCGCACCCGTTTCCTATAGGTGATATGCCCGTAGCCAAATCATTAAGAACACTAAGTTTGCATTGTTCTTGTATTTCATACATTGATGATAACGCCGGAATTATGAAGCATCTAAGGTACCTTGATCTCTCTGATTGTTGCTTTTTAATAGAACTACCAGAGTCCTTCTCTACTCTCTATAGTCTACAGACTCTGAACCTAAATAATTGCCGGGATTTGGGATGCCTACCAGAAGGCATGAGGCACATGTGCAGCCTTAGGCACATCTACGTTGATGGGTGTTATGTATTGAGCCACATGCCGCCAGGTCTCGGTAATCTCAGGTTCCTACAGACACTCTCAATGTATCGAGTTGATCCTGAAATTGGTTGTGGCATTGAGGAACTAAAAGACCTTAATCTCGGAGGCCGATTAGAGCTCTATGATATAGGAAAGATAAAGAATGCATCAGATGCAAAACTTGCAAATTTAATTTCTAAGCGAAACTTAAAGCAGTTGCGCTTGTCATTTGATTGGGTAATACAAGACCCTGATGTTGCTATGGAAATGTTACAAGGTCTTGAACCCAATGAGAGATTAGAAGAATTGGAAATAAGAGACTATAATGGTACCCTTTTTCCAACATGGATGCATAATTGCGGAGGGTTGTTAACAAACCTTACCTTCCTCAGTTTGTCGTCGTGCACAATATGCACAGCACTTCCGCCGGTATGGCAACTACCATTGCTTCAACACCTGTCTCTACAGGCTCTCTGCATTCTAAAGCACATATTTACCGGGAATTCAATGGTTGAGCAAGGGAGATGTCAGACATTGCAGATGTTTCCTAAGCTGGAGTATTTAAAATTGGAATTCATGCCAAGTTTAGAGAATTGGCAAGAAAATGATCCAGCAGAAAGAGAAGTAACATGTCTTGTTTTTCCACAGCTTCTGCATTTGGTGATTTCTGGATGCCCAAAGCTGAATACTCTGCCTTGCTGTCCATTGCTCCGGCAATTGGAGATAACTGGAGAACATAATATACCTTACTCAGTCATTGAAACATTCACGAACAATGGTGTCAATTTCAGTCAATGGCTGTATTGAATTATTGATTCACTAACCCTTGAGAGGTGATCAATATATATAGCATCAAGAAGATATATCAGATTGAAGTGGTGTTCTATTGAGTTACCAGTACTTTTCCGTGTGAATCTCACCATCAAACATTTTAATTCATAAATTCTGATGTTGTTGCTGTTTTGAATTTATGGACTGTTGTACATATACTATCTATTTGTTTTGTTTTGTTTTTTTGTTGTTATAATGATGGGGATTTTTGTTTGCTGTTTTAGGTACTTGAGATTGTGAATTTTCTATGTATGATCTTGTGAAATTGTGCATTTATATTATTTTAATAAAATTGGTTATGCTTTGTACTGTCAGTAACAATGCTTAATTATCTCTGATATGTTTTTCATTATAAAAGGTGTCTTGGTCATGTTATGTGGATTGTACATTATACAATTTCATGTTCTTGGTTTTGTTCATTTTGTTGGCATAATCTCTTTTTACCCAACAAAAAAATATTAATATGTTTGGTCATTCATTGAACTTTACAGCCACTGTTTTTCTTTTTCTGAGTTAACCAAAGGACTTGGCCCTGATTTAAAAAAAATAAAAGAAAAACATATATCTTTGTCCTCTCAAAGCCACTCTGAAATTTGTCCCCTCACAGCCACTGTACTACTATTTTTTTTTGTGAAATACGTCCTAATTTTGAATCAAAATATGGACACCATATGAATCAATTTTGTAAAAATACGACATCAATTTTGTAAAAATAAGCCAAATGAACAAGCTTTTAGTGAAATTGTCAGAAAACTTGTATAAATTACTTTGTTTTTGAGATCCTGACAAACTTTCACAAATTATTGCCATCCTTACTTTGTCTTTCTTGAGAAATATAAATATTAGTATCTTAAAAGGAGAGGAGAAAATTCAGTAGAAACACATGCATATATAAGCTACTCACAGGAGTGATTTAAAAATGAGGTGGTTTCCTGACCTTAGTAGCTTGCTCAAATGCATAAGCAATCTCAATCAATTTAGGTTCAAACCCCTTCAACCCACTAAAACAAATACCGAATGGGACACCTGTTTCATCGTATCCAGCTGGTACACTGATACCAGGGTACCCTCCTATAGCGAGAATAGTAGATACAATTGAATTTGGTGTAACTATTGCATCCAGTTGTTTCTCTCTCACAAGGGTTTCGATCCCTTCAGAGGAGAGTCGAGCCATGTTGGAAATTGCATCTCTCTCTTTTGCTCCAATCCCGTTCGTGCTTTCTGACATGACGAAGGTTTCTTGGCAATATTCTTTGATCTTTTCCTGAAATTCTCAAAAAATAATATGTTGGTAGAAGTACTTGTCTGAATAAAAAAAATATACTGACACAGAAAATACTGGTATTGTATCAGACCCCCAATCCCCATGGTTACCAATGAATGAAGGACTATATATAATCACAAAACCAAATAAATATATACTCTAGTGCAATTTAATACCTCTTCTTTGTTCTTTTCATTGAAAGATATGACATCAGAAAGTGATCTGACAGGAGAAGAGGCCAACTTAGACAAATACTCATTTAGTGATACTTTAAACTCAGCAGAAAGTGCAAGCTGTTCACCACTTTGGTAGATTTCACTAATGTTTGTTATTCGAAGATTGTCGATTAGAATTGCACCTTTATTCCTGAAATTTACATTTAAATTAAGAAAACAATATGAGATCAATCCAACAAAATGATGCGTAAAATAGACAAATCACTAATTGAATTTTCTAAGTACCAGGAGGTACAGAATTGAATCTAATTTAGCCACCGATATTTTTCTCAGTTTTATTTCTTTTGTCTTTCTTCTTTTTTTTGCGCCTAATTATGGATTATGGGTAAATAATTGCATAGCTAAAAATATAAATGGAGAGGAAAAACACTGATTGAAACTTGGATATATGCTAAAAATTAACCAATTTGAAATTTTAATTCTCATGTTACGTACACATTATGATACGAATTTTTCATGCCATACCTCATTATACTGAAGTGCTGTTCAAATACTTTTCCCCGCAGAGATTTCTTTGGAAAATCAAAGAAACCTTTTCTAAGAATTCCAATTCTTTTACCCTTTAACCCCTCAATTTTTAAAAATTGCATGTAGCCCCCCTGAGGAATATACTTTGCTGCTTTTTCTGTCGCTTCAGCATCATATGGGTCATATCCTGCAATTGCATCTAATACATACACTGCATCTGCCACTGTTCGGCAAATCGGGCTGTATTGGTATATATAATTTCAGTAATATTCCACTTGTTTAATTTGTTCAAATAACAATAATAGAAACAAAGATTTAAACTTCAAAATAAAAAATGATATGCGTACCCAACAGAGTCTTGTCTTGGGGAGATGGGAATGACACCACTCCGGCTGGTGAGCCCCACAGTCGGCTTAATCCCCACCACTGAATTGGCAGATGATGGGCTGAGGATTGAACCATTGGTTTCTGTCCCTAGAGTCACTGTCACCAGGTTGGCTGCCGCTGCTATGGCTGACCCACTGCTTGACCCCCATGGGTCTGCCGACAGCACATATGGATTCTGTACCATACCAGATCAAAATTACAAACTGATTGCATAATGTGTGTGTGTGTGTGTGTGTGTGTGTGTGTGAGAGAGAGAGAGAGAGAGAGGCAAACTAACTAACTTTGCCTTGTCCAGCCCGTGCACACCAACCATTTGGTGCATGGTCTGACCGAAAATTAGCCCATTCACTCAAACTGGCCTTGCCCAAAATCACAGCACCGGCTTCTCTGAGCCTTTTAACCACGCCCGAGTCTTGAATCACAACTGAACCAAGTAATGCAAAGGAACCAGCTGTAGTGTTAAGCTTGTCAGCAGTGGCAATGTTATCCTTTAACAAAACTGGTATACCATGCAATCTGTTTTGGTTCATAGAAATAGAACAGTTCCTTTCCCGGTCATGATCGGCACGGGCAGCTTGAGTCAATGCATCTGGGTTGACTTCAATGACTGCATGAAGAAGCGGGTTGAGGTTTTGGATCAGAGAAAGGTAATGTTGAACGAGTTGCACGGAGGTGAGAGAGCCGTTTGTGAATGCTTCATGGATGGAATCTACAGTGGCTTCGGTGAAGTCGAAGGAGCGTACTGTAGAGGTGCGATCAAGGTTCAGGGAAGAAGACATGATTGGGGAAAGCAAACGAGAAACGATCGAAGGCAGAGGGAATGGTATCCTCTAAGATATCTCAAACTTTCAAGTGTTTTCTTGAAATATTTCAACCGTACAAATACGTTCTGCACTAATCTCAAAGTACAACTAATACTGGCCCCCCCGATATTCCCTAATAGGCACGGAACACGTCGGTCACGCAAAAGTTGAAATATCTCAGGGATACGCACTCAAGCAGAGGAGGGGTGCAGTGAGGACTAAGTTCATATACTCTGAGGTAACAGAATAATTGCATTTAGATTAGGACCGTAGATCTCTTTCATATTACTGCAAAAGCAGATCGCACCGTCCTGATTTAAATTTAAAATTTCTATTACCTTGGTGATATGAATTCGTCAGGAGAGAGGTCCTAATATGATTAAAGCTGAAATAATATATGCAAATGCTGCGCATCGGAGTAATATATTAAAAAATATTTAGCCACAGCCACAGAATATCTGAACAAACTCCACGCGAATTCAATTCCGAACAGCCGACACCAAAACAGCGCTTAATATATCAACACGTAAACATTGCCATTTTATTAAAAACACACGACAACCGTGTCATTCTCCAACCAGCATGTCTGTGATGGACCCAACACTGCTTTCTCTAGCAACATTTGCTTGGAAGTATACAAAGCAGAAAGATACAAACAATATCATCCGTTGGATCCATGATCTGACGTCTCAGAAGTATCCAGAAGAAATGAAATCTGAACCTTCAATCAGATAGAATGCACGGACTGCTTTAATAGTCGAATAACTCTTTTGTGCCAAATAAGCTATCCGGCACAAATAAAAGTGAATAATTTGATGCCGAATAGACTATTTGACACCGAAAAAAATAAACGGTTGGTGCCGTATAGCATATTCGGTATTTATGACTTTTGTAAAAAAACCAAGAAATCAAGTTGGTTTTTTAAAATTCTATTTTTGTTATTTATGAAAAAAAAACTATTTTAGATACATTTAACAAATATTGAACTTTCGTAAAAATAACATAATTGGGCCTACAACTCGTAGCATCTCTTTTATCTTAATTTAACAAAAAATATTAATTAAAGTAAATAGGATTTGTCAATACTAAGGCCTTATTCGGCAAACAACTATGCTCATGGGGAAAAAAATTCACTCAGACTTCGTGAAATTTTTCCCACGTGCACAGTATTTTGGCTATTCAAAAAATTTCTATTCCCATTTCCATTCCTGTTCTCTTTAGACGGCCGAACAAGCCCTAAAAGAATTCAATTTCTTGATGGCTCTAGTCCCTAAAATTAGATAGTGAATCTAAAAACATTCAACACTAAAAGTATCATTATATACACATGGGGCTTGAATGAATTCATAGCTAGGTTCTTTTCTTCCAGGTTTGGCTCTTCACTCACAATCTATCCCTACGCTTAAAAGTAATACATCATAAAAGATACACTCTAGTGATTATAACATGTACTATCAGAGTACTAAGATAAAACATAAGATACGACAACAAGTGTCATTGAAAACATTCAGACTAAAAAAACATTTCAATATAAGTATAATGATATATTCTTGGCAAATAGCCCTATAATTGGGTCATGTGTTGTTCAGTCTGCACATTTATGATATAAATTTATTTATTTTTCTTTATCAAACTTTCTGCAGAGAAAAACAATATTCTTAGAGGTGCATGACTCCTGATTTATTCCCACTCATCTTGGTAATCTTTCTAATGTTAATATTAAACTTGACTTAATCACTCGTGACTTGTGAGTCAAGCCTGGAAGAAAAGAATTTAATTTCTTGATGACTAGCTCTCGTCCCTAGAATTAGATAGTGAATCTAAAAACATTTTATACTAAAAGCATCATTATATACACGTGGTTTTTTTTGAGTGAAATTGCTCATAAGGATATAAATAAACTAAAAATGCATTTCAATCTAATAATTTAAGATAGTCTATAAAAATATTTGAAGAGGAGTAGATACACCCGTACGTGAAGTATTTGATTATTTTTATGGCCCTACAATGTCAAACATGATTAATGTTTCATATCCTTCTATGGAATTGAAAATCAAAGTACTTTACCATTTTTGATAATATTTGAATTGAATTTCTAAAAAAAAAATTTCTAGTACAAGATGTCATATTGCCAACATTTTACGCTGGTAAAGTTATGAGATAATTTGTGCATGTCTTCTTGGCATGAGGTTAATTAATTGTAATGTCATTCTAATAAACCGGTTCTTGATCATTTAGAATAAGGAAATTAAAATGTTGAATTTGATCTATTACTGTTTTGAAGTTGTAATAAGCAATTTTTTTCACAATATAAGTATAAGATTTATTTTTGGCAAATAGCCCTATTGAGTCATGTGTTGTTCAGTTTGTTAACTTTTATAATATAAATTTCTTTTTCTTTATCAAAATTTTTGCAAAAAAAGTAATATTCATAGAAAGATTTTTTTTTTTCAACTCCAAATAGAAATATTTAGTTGACAATTTTGGTCGCAATTCGATAATAGTGCGACTAAACAAAATTTTTGGTATCCATCCACGATTCGTTAACATACCTTGCCAACTGAAGCAAAGAAATAAGAACAGAGTTAGACAGTGTAGAAGTTATTTTACGAAAAGCATTTCAATAATTGATTTAATAAAAAAATATTTTTTAATTGGACTAAATTAATTTAAACAAATATATATGTTGGTACCAAGCAGTTAGTTGGTATCTCTTAATACAAATATATTATCAACATTTAGCTAGATATTATAAAACCTGTAGTGTGTAGAATAGACGGCCGCGTTGAACAGGAAAAGAATTCGATACGAAACTATTTTCATTTTTTTTTTCTCTTGTAAGTACAAATATTATTTATTGGTCCTTAGCGAGAGTACGTATACGAAGGCAGTTTTCGAATGTGTGCAGGAAACATCAAATGTAGCTACAGTGTAACTCGATGTTATAGACCATAACATTCCGCTACAGTATATTTTAGTAAATTAGCAATCATTCAATCAGATTAACTGGATGTGATGGTATATATATAACGTCCAGTTACAGTGTCCTGGACGTTATAAACCGTAACAATCTTCTTAAATTTCGAAATTGACCGAATTCATTTTCCATTGTTGTTATTTATTTATTTTTCTATTAATAAAAAAATCGGAAGCCCCGGATTTTCCACACGGTTATCAGGGAAATAATTAATCCCGAATTCAATTCCGAACAGACAACACCAAAACAGCATTTGATACATCAACACGTAATCATTAGTTTTTTTATTAAAAAAACACGACAATCGTATCATTCTCCAACCGTGTGATGGACCCCACACTGCTTTCTCTAGCAACATTTGCTTGGAAGTATACATTTTCTTAATGATCTAGATATTACAGTCCTCAATGCATTATCAATTATAATATTACATAAAGTTCTGTAGTCAGACTACATTATTTTTAAAAAATATATACTAGTATTTTTATTTTCTTTTTTCATATTCCTTTTGTCTTAAGATATTCCATGGGTTACATTTAATTAATCTTCTTTGATTTCCGAGTACCTTTTTTTTATTCTCTTAATTGTAGAATACTTGAGCAATTAATAAAATGCATTTATTGAAAGAACAAATTATAAAATATTGACTTAGAGACATGTAGTATATATCCACATTAATAATTCTCATAAAAGCAATATCACATCTTTAATATGAAAATAAATCTCGTAATTCATACAAATGTGTTGGTATTCTTCACCAATTTTATGGTGTTGTGTATCTTGATTCGAAATTAATCAAAAGGGAAGCCTACTCAGATATACTAATTTAATAATCTTGATAATATAATTGTTTTATAATCAAAGCTAAAAAGTTGTAAAAATAAAATATTTACAGAAATAGTGTTGAATTATGGATTTATTATGTAATAAAATTGATTGTTATTTGACATTTAATCAAAGACTAACATATATAGACGGTTGTGTCTATGTTATATAATGTTGCTGATGTTGATTTACAATGCATGTAAGAAAATGTTTGCATATAATAGTTAATAGACTTAATCATAATTGATTATATTTATTTGATTTGTAGACACAAGTGTTAGCTTAAAACAATAAATACACTTATTAACTATTAGTTATTAAAGAGCATAAGCTTCTTCAGTTGTTGCTTCTACAACTTCAACCATATGGCAGGAGATGAAACTGGTGTCTTGAGCTCTTCAGTTGGAACTCGATTGTTCCTTGGGTTTGCCTCAACTGATGCCTTTTGCTTTTCAGCTGGAGCCTCTACTAGGGCAAAGCATCTTGGACTTCATGCCATACATATAGAATCACACTACATACAACACTACAAAAAAGTAGTAATATAATTTTTCCAAGGAAAAAAAAATACTATGTATGTCAAAAGCTCCATATACAGTGAAAATCATATTAAGATAACTAGTTAAACAGTAGCATGATATGTGATTGGTACCTTGTAATGTACCGACGAATAATAATAGTAGCCAAAAAAAGTTATCTTTTCATACACCTCAGTTTCAGAGCATCCATAGTAAAAAGGTTCCGACAACCTTCGAGAAAATGGAATCCTATAAATACCAACAAATAACTTTCTAATCTCACCTCCTTACAAACACTAATTAACTTAAATAGTAATTAATATTAAGATGTGACAAATTACTTACCCTCACTGAAGCAACAAGTCAAGCCTACAACAAAACTCATAACTACTGTAAACAAATTGACAGGGTGAGGCCGGTAAAAAACATAACGTTCTCTTAACGTATTTCACAAGGTATATTTACTTGATTTTCTCTGATTTTCCATTTTAATTAGCATCTGAGTATTTTTTTTTTTCTTTTTTCAATTGCAGAATACTAAATATTGAGGAATAAAATCTTAGCCTCAGAAAATATTCATCATTAGCATAGTTTAGGCAATAGATAAGCTAGCATCCGATTACATAGCTGTCATGGCTATTTATGGTACCTAGCTTTATCCTTGTAAATCTGTTGTAATTAAATTACAATTAGAGTAAATATTTCAGCCATTGTAACTTAGGAAGGTGCCTAACGGCTAGTAGGAATTAGGCTATATGTACAACCTCTGTATAGATCAGAATTACAATCAATAAAAAACATTGTTTATCATTCTCTCTTCTATTCTAAAAATCAATACTAAAGGAATTAATAAAATGAATTCAATGATAGAACAATTACTGAATATTGTAATATATATGTAATACCCACATTCATAAATCTCTTGAAGGCAATATCACATCTTTTATATGAAAATGAATGTGGTACTCATACATGTGTGTATGTTTTCTTCACCAATTTTATGTTGTTGTCACAACAACATTGTGTATATCTTGAATTCAAAATCTAGAGGGAAGCCTATTTAAAAAGGCTCAATATTTCAACCTAAGGTTTAAAATTATAATTTGTAGTCTCACCATGAGTAAATCACGGAAAGTATCTCTTGAGTTGTTTCTATTATTTTTTTTAATTATCTAAAATATATCTCATATTTTTAATCAGCTTCATAGGCATACTGACTGAGGCCAAACTCGAGAAATGATTATAAAAAATTAAATATATAATCACATAAAATAAGTCATAGACGATGCAAAAGAGAAATTGTACAAATATATGACATTAGTTATAGTTTTAAGATTCAATAATATATATTTTTTGTTAGTGATTAAGCCAGGTTCAATTAAACAAAAACATATAATATATGAAAAATTAAGAAGAATACAAAAATAAACAAAAATAAAAAAAATACTTGAACAAGTTATTTAGAACAATAATTCTACCAGTTGAACTCTTTTATATATTTTTGACCATTTTATACATCAAAATTAATCCTATATATCAATAATTTACAGTGGAACGCTGAAGATAATAAAATTATATATTTTTGTCCAGAATGAAATAATGGGCTGAAGCCCAATCCATATAATGAAATGGGCCCACTAAATCAATTAATTAATTCCCTCCATATAATTTTTACACAAGAATGGTCCTCTCAATTAATTAATTCCCTCCGCAGAATTTAATTATACCAAAAAATAATTAATCATGTCTATTACTAAAATTATCTCACTTCTGGGTTGGTGAAGGTGACATAATTTATAGAGCATGATTTTGCTTCTTCCTCTGTTACTCTTACATTAAAGTATGCTGGCTGCTTAGGCTCTGGTAAAACTATACTTTCTGTGGTAAGAAACACAATCACATCTGACATGATGGGTCGATCAACCGAATTTTCTTGTACACACAATAAAGCCACATGAATGCATCTCTCTATCTGTCTTTGGGACACTTGGGTTAATGTTGGACAAATTAGTTCACAAAAACTCCCATCTTTCCATCTAATCCATGCCTGCAAAAGGAAAAAAAA
This sequence comes from Carex arenaria, assembly GCA_964058825.1. Lineage (NCBI taxonomy): Eukaryota > Viridiplantae > Streptophyta > Magnoliopsida > Poales > Cyperaceae > Carex > Carex arenaria. Next base: position 292,127 of record CAXKVW010000027.1, on the reverse strand, counting down.
TGCTAAATTTTAACAGGAATTCTAATTGTTTACTGAGATTAAATTCAGTACAAATAATTTCAATGTATAATAGTGTGTTAGTATATGGCAATATATATATCATGAGTTCCTAGCTTACATATCCAAGGAGGTTGAGAAAGTGTCCGTATTGGTGGAAACCCATATTCCTTTTGCCACTTACAATCTCGAGAAGCAATACACCGAAGCTGAATACATCTGATTTCATTGAGAAAAGACCCTCGGATGCATACTCCGGAGCCATGTAACCACTGATAAAAATAAATCCTCATCAGAATATAATTTCTTCATCTAATTCATAGACAGGTTTATGTTGAATTATGCTCTTTGTTTACATACTAATTAATTAACATTGGACATAGTATACTTGACAAGTACGTAGCATCATATATATATATACTTACTATGTTCCTACCACCCGATTGGTATTTGCTTGGAGCTCCTTGGGACCAAATATTCTGGCTAACCCAAAATCAGATATCTTTGGGTTCATTTCAATGTCTAAGAGAACATTGCTCGCTTTCAAATCTCTATGAACGATTCTTAGCCTCGAGTGTTTGTGAAGATACAGGAGTCCTTGACCAATGCCTTCAATTATCTCAAATCGCCTTTCCCAATTTAGAAGTGCTCCTCTTGTTTCATCTGTCATCGATACAACAAATACAGTAATATAGCTAGGAAAATGATGATTTGAATTATCTTTGCTATTGCATTCCAACAACACAATTTCCTTGGTCTTGAATTAGTGGTAAGAATAAGATAACAACCCCAGTGATTTATTACAGATCGATGAATCAGTAAGTACTAAGAAAAACAAAGAAAACTTAATTTTGTATAAAGAAATAAGTTTTGCAAAATGGATGCAAAAACTGATAAATTAAAGATTACAAAAACCTTGCAAAAATAGGTTTCTAGAGACATACCAAAAATGAAATAGTCTAAGCTCTTGTTAGGCATAAACTCATAAATCAATATTTTCTCCTCTCCTTGGATGCACCATCCGACCAGGCGGACTAAGTTTCTGTGTTGCAACTTTGCGATAAGTTGGATTTCATTATTAAATTCAACTAGACCTTGACCCGAATACGTAGAAAGCCTCTTGACAGCTATCTCAAGTCCATCTTGTAGCACCCCCTACAAGAAGAACTTGGAATTAATCATAATAAAACCTAATTCTTCTTAATATAAAGATCATCATAAAGTATTTGTATGCATTTTTTTTAATTTGTCGGTTCTTTTAATGATTTCCTATACTTTAACAGCCACGTTAACTAATGGTTTTCTTGCTCTACAAAAATAATAATTCAAATAAATAAGAAAGAGAGGAAGCACCTTATAGACGGGTCCAAATCCACCTTCGCCGAGTTTATTGTCCAATGCAAAATTACTTGTGGCATTTGCTATTTCATTGAAATCGAAGAGGGGGAAATCTGCACTTCGTTCTCTGCTCCATAGATCCAGTGTGTTGTTGTTAGTTGCGAGCATTTTTTCTTCTTGAGAAATCTTGGTTTCTAAATCATTAATGAAGGTATAAAGTGTTAGCTAAATTTTCATGCAAATGAACATGTTGACAATTAATTAAGTACTGTTCAATCATATAAAGAGCTAAATTAACCTGCATATCTCAGTTTTCTGATAAAAAAAAGGCCAATGAAGCAGCCAATAATAAGCAATGCCACCGATACACTGATGATTATAATGAGGCGCCTTATCTTTCCTCCTGAAGAAATTTGTGAGGTTGAAATAATCAACAGATATCAATAGTTTAGTTATTTTGCAATTTTGCATAGATGAGGACTGAAGAAAAAGATACAACATTCGTAAGGAACTAGTGGATAAATACATTCAGCAAGTCAAAATTAGGTGGCAATTGTTCATCACGTTGGATTCATATGTTAAGATCCTAAAGTTCCAGTGTACCAGGGTTCAGTCCAATTAATGTTAGCATGTACCATTAATTAGACTGTTACGACAGAATTTTGAGTCAGATAGTTATGTAATTTGGATATTGGTTCTGCATTTTGAGTAACTAATTGACTAACAAATGCCCAAGTAGTGACTATTCAAACTGTTCCATACTTTCGGTTATGTTCCTACTCTGGTTGTTGGCGAACAGGAGAAGAAATTTATACTAGTTCATTAATTATAATTGTGCATACCAGTACTTTTCTTTGGTGGGGGAGGGAGCTCAGGAGGCAAGGCAGGGAGCTCAGGAGGCAAGGCAGGAGGTGTTGCATCAGGCAAGGCAGGAGGTGTTGCATCGATGAGAGAAAGATTAAAATATTCATAGAGATCCATACGTATGTAACATTGGAAGCCTAACATGACCCCACCTTGCTTCCCCCCTACAGTGGCTCGGAACTGGGATCTATATTGCTGTAGGCATATATAGCAATCGTTTGGCGAAATGTCTCGAATACATTGTGCCAGTCCATACATTGTGATACTTTCAGTATAATTTTTTTTATCAACCTTGAACAAATTTGTAGAATTAGCTGCTCTATCTGCAAGGTTACCCATCAGATTGCTGTACGCATCTAGAAATTTGTCGGGATTTGAGATGGGAATTGAGATGTCATTTACGTTGTAGAGTATCTTCGCCCATGAATTTTCATCAGGGGTGGTGTAGTTGGTAGCATAGTACCGGAGGAAGCAGTTATCATACCATAAATAAGCTCTTATGCTAAGTGAGCAATTGGTTTTTATCGCTACTACCGCATTTAGGAGGCATGTTTGGCAGTCAGAAGAATTAAGGACGACGTTGCATAGTGCACGGCCAAAAACTTGGTCAGGGGCTTCTCCGAGGGTTTGAAAGGAGAAGCCAGTGCGCCATCCAGCCGAAGAAAGGTTAGAGAGAAGTTGGTTGCGATTAGATTGGTAGGTACTGTTGCTCGTGAAGTTTGAGTCCGAGCACTTGAATAAAATGTTGGTCGAAGTAGCAAGCTGAAAGATTGTTGCAAAGAAAAGGAGAAACAGGCGCAAGGAGCTTTGTGGACAGGAATGATAAACCATGTTTGTGGATTTTGGGATTGAAAACAGGAGGATTATTTGCTCTTTTCATAGAGAAATTGTGTCAAAATGGTTACTAATTAAGTTGACTATAACTCTCTTTGAAGTTTGAACCGCTCAAAGTTTGACTTGGCCCAAACATTTTTTATTCGGCCGGCCAAGTCAAATTTATTTTAGGTTCATTCTATAATAAGTTCAACTGAAGTTGTAAACCGAATAACGTTTTGGTTGGGGGGTTGGAGCATATATATTGGGCCAAGTCAAACTTAATTTGGATCTCTTGTTATTATCTCACTTTTATAATATAGTGCAACTAGTACAAGTGGACAACTGAAGCTAGCTTAAAGCGCTGACTATTATTGCTAGCTTTAGCTTCATCTACAAGTTTATGCCTATATATATATATAGAGTAAGGGTACGGTACATTGCAAATTAAAAGGCGAAGTTTTAATTCGCATTTGAGACCGTTAGATCTGCTTCAAGATTCGTGCAGATCAACAGATGGGTTAACTTGAAATTTTCGGAGATATGGAAGACTGGACGTCTCCAGTTATTGAATAGCGCCCTCTTCACGCTAGCCCCAGCCCCTCTCTTCTTTCTCTCTTCGGAGGACGTCCAGACCTAGCCCCGATCCCCTCTCTCAACCACGCGGCTCTCGCCGCTCAGGCGCCTCCTTCCCTCTCTCCGTCTCACGCTAACAGTCCCCTTCCCTCTCTCTGTTAAAAGGCGCAGCGTTCTACACGGATTGGCCACCGAAACCCTAGAATTATCCGTCGATCCTCTCCTGTCGGCGCCACCATCACAACTTCGCAATTTTACGGGTCCTAGGTAATATGCCTCCACTTTGCTTGCTTGTGTATTTTTGTGTTTTTTTGTGCTCGGGTAGAATTTTGTGTACAATGCAGTATCAGTACTGTGCCAATTGAAATTGCTGTTTTAGTTCAAATGCAATTCATAGCAGCACAGAAACAGTGGTATAATGCATAGATTAACAGTGGTACCTTTTTACCAGCTCCTTTCTCTTAGTTTCTTCGTAAGTATCATACAAGCTCCTTTTTTATGTGCTTCCATAATACTGAAACGAGTGTTAACATCACACAGTGTATTAAATACAATATACCTTTTTACGGTTTTTGAACTATGACATTTTGGTAAAAAGAGGAAGTTAATTTGTTCATAATTTTCAAGTGTAGCTTTGATCAAGCGAGTTAGTTAATTTGTCATCATGTGAACTAGTTCCATTAATTAATTAATGGCAGGTTGAGCAGAAGAGATTTCCATTAATTAATTAAGTCTAGTTATTTACTTCTTTGCAGAATTCATGTTTCAAGGAGGGCACATATCTAACTTTCAACAACACTTTTCTGAACGACTTCCATGGATAAGTACATGACACAATGGATGCTAAATATTTTTTTTTTTTTTGGCTTCAGATGCTGAATTGTTAGAGCTAACTTTAGTGTAGAATAGCGTAGAAACTTGATAGGTCTTTTGTGTATTTTGATTGATTGTAGCCTAGAGCTCTTTTTTTTTTTTTTTTGTATACAACTGAAAATACTATCTTTTGATATATGTTGGTGGCAGTACTTCTTTGCTGGAAATTTCATGATACTTCAAAATGTAACGTTGTTATTGCATAATTTTAATAGGTTGAAGTTCAATTTTTATATTGGATACATTATCATTACTTCTTATGTGATTGTTAATGCTAAATTAAGGCACATTATGGTCTTTTAAATTTGATTATTTATCTGGCTCCGAGATTTCAGCTATTTCATCAATGTCAAAACCATTGCTAAATTAAAATAAAATAAGATATAAGTCCAAATAGCATAATAAATTTGTTCATTAAAAAGAAAATGAATAAAACCAACAACCAACTAATAAACTAGTTACTCATGGATACAAGTTGCAATGGATGAAAATTATTGGAGCAACCAACAAACTAGTACCAGTACTGAATGCCAATTTGTACCAGTGCACTCTTTGTACCAGTTCAGCACCTGGTCCTGTACCAGTACCGAATACAGTGCCTCCTTGACTGTCATGAATGCAAATTTTGAAATTTTGTAAGAAAGAAAAAGTGTGACTAATCTAATTAGAAATCCAAACACAGCAATAAAAGTGAAAGCCCATAGGCATGCCTTATAAATTAAATCGCAGGAAGCTGTTACATATTGTTCATACTCTCCTAAACAAAAGAAAATGACAGAAACTACTTGGAAGATACAAAAACTTAGGGGAACAAACATAAACACCTAACATTGCTTCCTTGAAATAAAAAACTTTTCTAAGATGCGCCAGATTGTTGAAAGGGAAAAAAATCATTTCCTGTTAAGCCCCTGATCTTGCTGACATTAGTTCAATATTACAGGTCAATTTTCAGCCGTTTCTGCCCCTGCTGTGCTTGCTTTGCACTGTTGGCCAACTTTGCAATGGAATTATTTCAGGTTCTGTCAAAGTGGTGGAGTGCTTCATTGATCTCATCCCATGCTAGATATATCCCTTCTTAGTATTTAATTGACATCCATAGCCTTCTTACTAATTCTTACAAGCCAATAAGAAACTGATAGCACTGTTGCGCCAGTGCTATGGATGTCAATTAGAAGCATGAAATTGAGAATATATTAATAGAGAAATATACTTTAAGATTGAACCCTATGAAATATACAACTCGTTGCTCAGAAATCTTCTATAGCATTACTACATAATAATACAAAAGCAAGGGTCAATTCTGTAAAAATTTGCACAACTTGATAGTGCATACTGCTTTACAGGTGCTAACAAATATTTACTGGTACAAGAATTGCTCCAAAATACCCAAAAATTCAAATAGAATTTAAAGGGTGATTCATTTTCTGAGTTAAACCATAGCATTTGTACAGTAGATAAAAAAACAAACTCAAGAGTATAGCACCCAAAATTTGCTATTTAAAGGGTTTTCTAGCCAATTTAAATAATTTGTCAAAGTTTGTCAATTGGAAATAAAAACTGCCAGAAAATTGCTTGTTGTCTCCTAACTTCCCCTATGCAAATTATATTTTAAAAATAGTGGAGACCGATCAAATATGGAAACTGCGAGAGAGAGAGAGTTTCAGGACTTAAACAAAGCTTCTGGTGCACCTCTATACACAAGCAAGCAAAGTGGAGACAGATTACCTAGGACCCGTAAAATCGCGAAGTTGTGATGGTGGCGCCGACAGGAGAGGATCGACGGATAATTCTAGAGTTTCGGTGGCCAATCCGTGTAGAACGCTGCGCCTTTTAACAGAGAGAGGGAAGGGGGCTGTTAGCGTGAGACGGAGAGAGGGAAGGAGGCGCCTGAGCGGCGAGAGCCGCGTGGTTGAGACGGGGGATCGGGGCTAGGTCTGGACGTCCTCCGAAGAGAGAAAGAAGAGAGGGGCTGGGGCTAGCGTGAAGAGGGTGCTATTCAATAACTGGAGACGTCCACTCTTCCATATCTCCGAAAATTTCAAATTATCCCATCTGTTGATCTGCACGAATCTTGAAGCAGATCTAACGGTCGCAAATGCAAATTAAAACAAGCCTTTTAATTTGCAATGTACCGTAGCCTTACTCTCTCTCTATATATATATATACTAGCAATGCACGGAATATTATGAGATTGAATAAAATATCAAGAATTAAGAAGAAAAAAATATATAAATAAAAATAAAAACACAAATGCAAAAAAACAGAGACAAATAATAACTGACAGTGAAAGAAACAACAACAAATGGAAAAAAAATATATATCAAACATAACATGAAAGAAATCTTGAAGTATCATTGCTAATGTAATCATCTTCGATGTAGTCTAACATTTTTAAAAATGAACAAAAAAGAATATGAAAAATAGATTTAATTGCTCCATTAAAAAAATTTATAATAAAATTAGAAATATTAAATTAATATGGTCCATATCTTATTCCTTATTCAAGACTTTCCAATAAACTATAATTTTTGTATACACTCCGGAAACATCAATTGTTGTCTCCTTCCCTTTGAATGCGAGTATAATAAATTTAGTATTTTATTATCAATATGTGGATCCATTTGAATGCGAGTATAATAAATTTAGTATTTTATTAGATCATAGTCTGAATGTGAATATAATAAATTAAGCGATGGCAAAAAAAAAGTTTAATTGAGAGAGAACACAAGAGAGAGAAATTGGAAATAAAAGAGTGTTTGATTCGTCAGTGTTTAACTCATTTTGATGATTCGAGTCTTTGGAACCATATGAATAACACATAAACTACATAAGAAAGATTAATGACTCGTATAAATTACTTAATGGAAATTAAGCGAACCCTCCTTCGTGATCCACATATTGATCTAATAAAATACAAATATATTTTTTGTAAATTCATTAAATAAATTCGGATTGGATAACCAGACTATGAATTCACAATTATAATATCATATATGACTTTGACAAATAAAAAATATCATTGTATACTAATGGTATTGTCATTGCATTTTTTTATGATCTTTCTAATTTTGTTTTACATTCCTTCTCTCCGTGCTTAATTTGCTTAATTTGTGCTTTATAATTTTCAAAGAGTTGTGGGTTAGATTCGTATAAAAACAAAATTAGAAATATTTGTAGAGAAGTAAGGAAGTGAACAAAAAATTGATTTCCATTGTGGTATGTCATATAGTAACGGAAGGTGGAGTTAGTTCAATTAGAGAGGGAGAAATAAGGAAACAAATAAATAAGAAAACAAATAATTATATTGCTAAGTTTCAGAGTCTCTTTAATTTTAATTGTAATGCATCGTGTGGCAGCATGTGTGGCGAGTATGTTTGTAGCTAAATTTAGACTTCTACACATAAAATATGTGCTTTTAATAAAAAAAAAATAGATTATGTGATTGGAGAGCTGAGATTAAATCTGAAAATTCATCTTTCAATCATATCCGTTGGCGGATCGGACACCCAACGTGCTTAATAATGGAATGGAGATATATATGAAGCTAGCTATCGTAATTTCCAAAGGCTCAATTTATAATTTCGCTTATCATTCTTTTTAGTGTCATCAGAGAGAACAAGTGTTTCTTTATTGTGTTGTCATTGAAAGAAAGTGCTGGGGTCGTTGAGGAGATTATCTCATCATAACAGCAAAATTATACTTCTACACTTTTTGGTGTTTTGTTGATTTTCTTCAAAGTACATATTAATTGTAATACATATTGCATGTTAATTACGAACTATTCATCTATAGAACACATCTATCTACCATTGTCAATTAGCTACATGTTAACTCATAAAGCATACATATATACATTGCAATATCTCTTATATTTTTGAAGGATGTTGATGTTTCATTCATTGGAGATCCTAACTTGACAAAATAGGGAAGTCCCTGATTTGCAACAATTTAAACAATGTTGGAACTAAACTGCTAATTTGAGCTAAAAAAAAAGTGAGCAGAAGCTTGATGTAGGTTAATTAATCACACCATTAGCATACAAGAAAAAAATATCAAAATTCTAATGATGATTCAAACATGAAAATGGATGGACAAGTGAGGTCAATTTGCTCCTAGATGACTCAACCATCAACTTGAATGGACCAGTGGGTCATCATTTCCCAAAATTGGTGACCAGCAGCAGTAGTGCCAGTTGAAGTTATATAAAAAATGAAAAGATCCTGTTTCTGCGCGCTAAGCTGGGCCCAATATATTGCAGAAAGAGATAATTTTGAATGATTTTAGTCAGGATATTAAGCAAAAACATATAACATATGAAAAATTAATAAGTATACGAAACAAAAAAAAAAAAAAAAAAAACTATAGTAGAGAACGAGGTATCAACTTTAGCAAGTTATTTAAAACAATAATTCTACCAGTTGAGCACTTTTACATATTTTTGACCATTTTATACATCAAAATTCAGCCTATATATCAATAATATACAGTGGAACGCTGAAGATAATAAAATTATATATATTTGTCCAGAATGAAATAATGGGCTTAAGCCCAATCCATATAATGAAATGGGCCCACTGAATCAATTCCCTCCGCAGAAAATTTACACAAGAATAGTCCTCTCAATTAAGTCCGCATACTCTGCATTGGCAACAATTTGGGTCCCACACCCATTAGACAAAAATTTGGGTTTGATGGTTTTCACATCCGTCCAATTCACTTTAAGATCTATGCACACTGATTTAATATTTTTGTGTGTTCACTTTAATATTCGTACGGACATATAGAGAATATTAAGAGCTGATAATAGAAAAAAGTTTGTTTGTTGTTCTCTTCTCTCCACCTAAAAAAATAGTGTTGTATCCACCGTTTATTTTTGACATATTTTTACTGATGTTTAATTTTTTAGAATGAAAATACAGAAATAATAATTATATATAAATCATATTTCACGGTTTTATTTTCATCATTAATAACTTCTATTATTAGGCATTTAAAAAATAGTCATGATAAAAGATAAAAGTGATCAACTCAATTCCTTGAATAACTTTGTGACATATGTACGGAGAATGATAACAATCCATGGTACTTCCATTGTAATTGATGTCATCTTTAATTATAACCGCAAATATAAATCACATTTCATGGTTTTATTTTCATCATTAATAACTTCTATTATTAGGTATTTAAAAAATATTCATGATAAAAACTGATCAACTCTCCCTTGAATAACTTTGTGACTTATGTACAGAGCATGATAACAATTAATCTATGGTACTTCCAATATTGTAATTGATGTCATCTTTAATTATAGCAGAAAATAATTAATCATGTCTAATACTAAAATTATCTCACTTCTGAGTTGGTGAAGGTGACATAATTTATAGAGCATGATCTCGCTTCTTCTTCCTCCGTTACTCTTACATTGAAGTACACTGGCTGCTTAGGCTCTGGTAAAACTATACTTTCTGTGGTAAGAAACACGATCACATCTGACATGATGGGCCGATCAACAGAATTTTCTTGTACACACAATAAAGCCACATGAATGCATCTTTCTATCTGTCTTTGGAACACTTGGGTTAATGTTGGATAAATTAGTTCACAAAAACTCCCATCTTTCCATCTACAAGTTGATGGCTATATATATATATATATATATATATATAGAGGAAGGATCCACTGACACCTTTTTTTTAGTGACACCGGATTACATCCTATATTTTCAAAGTTCAAACAGAATGATTGTTGCAAAAATGTTGGCCGAAGTAGCAAGCTGAAAGATTGTTGAAAAGAAGAGGCAGGCGCAAGGAGCTTTGTGGAGATGAATGAGAGGCCATGTTTCATGTTTGTGGCTTTTGGGATTGAAAACAGGAGGCTTATTTGCTCTTTTCATAGAGCAATTATGTGTCAAAATGGTTATTAATTAAGTGGACTATTACTCTCTTTAAAGTTTGAACCGCCCAAAGTTTGACTTGGCCTAAAGTTTGACTTGGTCCAAACATTTCCTATTAGGCCAAGTCAAATTTATTTTAGGCTCATGCTATAAGAAGTTCAACTGAAGTTGTAAACCGAATAACGTTTTGGTTGGAGTGTTGGAGCTTTTGGGCCAATTCAAACTTAAATTGGAATATCTTGTATTATCTCAATTTTATAATTTAATAGTACAAGTGAAGAACTGAAGCTAGCTTGGAGCGCTAGCTATATAGCTTCATCTACAAGTTTATGGCTATATATATATATAGAGGAAAGATCCACTTACACTCTTTTTTTTTATTGATACCGGATTACATCCTATATTTTCAAAGTTCAAACAGTCGATTCAAAACGTTCAATATGATAGATATATTAAAATGTGCTTCCAGATCATATTTTAGATTTATTTTAATTTTTTTTACTATTTATTAAGATGGGAACAAAAATTCAATGGTATGAAAATAATGATTTTGTAAAATAGTTAATAAATAGCAAAAAATAAAAAATAAAAAAAAATATAAAACTCGGTCTGCAAATATATTTTAATATATCCATCATGTTGAACTTTTTGGATCGACTATTTGGACATTGAAAACTTTAAATATGTAAGGTGTAATTTGGTGTCACAAAAAAAGGTGTAAGTGGATCCCTCCTCTATATATATAGAGTTGGGCTATATAAAGTGTTTCATGAAGTAAAGAAAGTGTTTTACTTCATATCAATATATTCAATTCTGAATTTCAAAAAGTCTATCTAAACCATTCAAAATGATCTATGTATTACGAAGTAAAGAAAGTGCTCCTAAGTTCACCAAACTCGTTTGTGAACTCAACTCTGAAAACTATCGAATTGACTTCAAATGATGAATCCAAACCGTTGAAATACTTCTACATTACGAGTGATGCGTCTACCTGCAAAAATTTTAAAATTTGAAATAAAATTTGTATAGAGTCAAGTGGTCAAAAGGCTTTCAAAAATGAATGCATTAAAATTAATTAATAAACCTTTTACTTTTAACAACTTGACTTTATACTAAATTAATTCGAAACTTTAAAATTTTCACATGTAGATGCATCACTTGTAACGTACAATGATTTCAACAGTTTAGATTCGTCGTTTAAAGTTAATCCGATAGGTTTTAGAGTTGCGTTCACAAAGGGACTTGGTGAACTTAGGAGCACCCTAGTTATGTTCTATAGAGTAGAACTAGGGTGCTCCTAAGAGTACCAAGCTCCTTTGTATTCTTAACTCTAAAATCTATCGGATTAATTCCAAACAATGAATCTAAACCATTGAAATCCTTCTACCTTACGAGTGATGCGTCTACATCTAAAATTTTTAAAGTTTCGAATTAATTTAGTATAAAATCAAGTGGTCAAAAGTAGAAGGTTTATTAATTAATTTTAATGCATTCATTTTTGGAAGCATTTTGACCACTTGACTCTATACAAATTTTTGCAGGTAGACGCATCACTCGTAATATAGAAGTATTTCAACGGTTTGGATTCATCATTTGAAGTCAATTCGATAGTTTTCAGAGTTGAGTTCACAAAAGAGTTTGGTGAACTTAGGAGCACTTTCTTTACTTTGTAATACGTAGACCATTTTGAATGGTTTAGATAGACCTTTTGAACTTCAGAATTGAATATATTGATATGAAGTAAAATACTTTCTTTACTTCATGAAACACTCTATATAGCCCAACTCTATATATATAGAGGAGGGATCCACTTACACCTTTTTTTTGTGACACCGAATTACATTCTATATATTCAAAGTTTTCAATGTCCAAACAGTCGATCCAAAATGTTCAACATGATGGATATATTAAAATATGTTTGCAGACCAAATTTTATATTTTTATATTTTTTTTTTGCTATTTATTAACTATTTTACAAAATCCTTATTTTCATACTATTGAATATTTGTTCCCATCTTAATAAATAGTTAAAAAAATTAAAATAAATCTATAATATGATATGGAAGTACATTTTAATATATCTATCATATTGAACATTTTGGATCGACTGTTTGGACTTTGAAAATGTAGGATGTAGTCCGGTATCAATAAAAAAAGAGTGTAAGTGGATCTTTCCTCTCTCTCTATATATATAGCCATAAACTTGTAGATGAAGCTATATAGCTAGCGCTCCAAGCTAGCTTCAGTTCTTCACTTGTACTATAAAATTATAAAATTGAGATAATCATTCCTCCCTTCTATATTATACTGTTGCTAAATTGGTGACTAGCAGCAACAGCAGCAGTGCCAGTTTAAGTTATATAAAAAATGGGAAGATCCTGTTTCTGCTATAAGATGGACCCAATTCCATATAGAGAGAGACAATATATATTGAATGATTTTGGTCAGGATATGAAAATGGGACCAAGCGTTAAAGATGGCTTCTAGAAGAAGAAGACAGTGCTAATTGGCTTCTAGAAGAAGAAGACAATATATATCCTGTTTCTGCAAGTCAAAATTCACCTTCCAAGTGTGACATACAAGAAACGGAGGTAAAAAAAGATGGCTTCTAGAAGAAGACAGTGCTACCTTCTCAGATCTCAATCACACAATCAATACAAAGAAATGAAATCTGATCACAAAGAAACTCAATTTTACAGATATCAGCGAAAAGGGATACAAGTTGTTACAGAGCAATTCTCCAAAATTGTTCAGATATTCGATAAAAGAAAACCACAGATAGGCGGCACGATTGCAAAATAAATTGATTAAAACCAAGCGTAATTTTAAATTTTTGGATAGTAATCTTAATAATTATCATTTTCATTTTCTGAAATTAAATGTGATCATATTTTAATTAAGTAGCAATTGGATGAGTTTTAGGTTTTATGTGCTGATCAATGTTAATTGTATGATTTGAATTATTTTTAATCTGGTCATTGAAAAAAGAAAACTGAAAGAATTTAGTATTTTGACTGAATAAATACATCAGATTTAGAAGAAATCTTCTAATGACTAAAATACAAAAAAATAATTTTCATTTAGCATGTAGAACTTTTTATTTTGATTAAGTATCGGAGTGGTTTTCTTTTCTATAACTTGAAGACAACTGCGGTATTTTTTCCATAATTTGTTTTCTATAATTGATGGGTCAGATGAATCTAGGCCTAAAGCCCAGTCTTACAATTGATATGCTTGCCGTGCTGCATGTTTATATTTTAATAAGAGGATATAATGTCAATGCCTCAATGGCCTTGAACTGTGGTACAATATCAATATTTCGCCACTGCTGGTGCATGGTAGCAGAGGAATTTATTTTTTTTAATTTTACAGCATTCATTTTTTAATATTTTTTGACCACTTTGACTCTATACAAAATTAATTCGAAAATTTAAAATTTTCACATATAGACCCATCACTCATAAAGTAGACGGGTTTCAATCGTTAGTGTTGAGAAATAAGGAACCAAGCCTCAGAAAATCATCATAAGCCGGTTTAGGAAATAGATAAGCAGGAATCAAAATTACAGCTATATATTAGAGCTAAAATAGATACCTAACTAATTAATTCCTGTAATTAGGCAACTATATAGAATCCAACATATTAGGCAATTGTATAACGGCTATATTCACCAATAGCCTATATATCCATATGTACAGCAAATGTAATAATGTAGAAAAATCAATACAATTCATCATTTATTTTCCCTTCTCAAAACTAATAGTTAGGATTTCTTATTTGAAGTCAAACTGATATGTTTTAGAGTTGAGTTCATAAAGAGGCTTAGTGAACTTAGGAACACCCTAGTTCTACTCATAAAACAAACAACTGTGGTGCCACTGTGCATGAACAGTGTGGCCTATGAATTTTGTAGGCGAGTAATGTGAGCTGAGTTTAATTTGAAAAGTTGAGCAGCCTTCGAATGTATTCACCCTGCTACCTGGAGCCACGAACCAGTAAGAGGTTCTCTAAGGAGAGAAGAGCTGAAAGTCTGATACCTTGTCTTTGATAGGAGAGCTGTGGTGCAGTGGAGGGTACATACCATATACGAAACCTATGGCATAACTCTTTTTCCAAGAAATTTTTATATTTGCAAAGGCCAATTACGACAATATATAATTTTTTTTTGTTACGAATATGAAACACCTAAAAGAACCAATATTGGCAAATAATCAACCAAACAATAAGAAAGGCAGAAGATTTCATTTTTCTGAAGAGTATGAGTTCTGCTCCGAGTTGACTGAGTGCTATCAAAGTTCCTGATGACTTCTTAAAATTGCGCAAGGCAAAAAAGAAAATGAACCCTAGTACCGACCTTATTTTACAAACCTTAAATATTAATTAACATACTAAATCTCTGCTGCTCGCTGAGAAAACTTTGTTGACTTTTACTTTCCTCAATTCAAATCCATCAGAGAAGAGCATTTCCAACCTTAATTTCCAATCTACCTGGGTTCAATATCAATAATTGTAACCTCATTTGATGTCATCGGGTCAGTGTTGCCTCCACGTATACTGCTCTTGGCAATGCAAAATGAAGGCCTAGACGGAGTCTCGAGAGACACTGTTTCGCAACTAAGCATCACGGCCACGTTTGACATAGTTGGTCTGTTTGCTGGGTTTTCCTGGACACACAACAGCGCTATCTGTGTGCATCTCAACAATTCAATCCTCGGATAGTGCTGACCTAAAGATGGATCTACTACTTCTGTAATGGTACCATTGGTCCAGTGCTGCCATACCTATGTTATGACAATTTTAGTTTTGTTAGTATACAGTTCATTTGTTGATTATATAATAATAGATACAGAGGATCAGTGTTGCTACTTACAAAGCTCAAGAGATCTTCGGTCTCATCATTCTCAAAGGTACCACTGTTCTTCTTTCCAGTTATAATCTCTAAAACTAAAACACCATAACTGAAAACATCTGACTTGATCAAGAAGTGACCCCAGATTACATACTCTGGGGCCATATATCCACTACAAAAAGTATGTATATCAACGTCAGTTTTATTATGGTTATTGCAATATATAACTGTATAGTACTTGTAATATAATTGAGTACTTACTATGTTCCTACAACTCGACTTGTGATCTCTTGAGTTTGGTTGTCTCCAAAGAGTCTGGCCAGACCAAAGTCGGATATCTTTGGGTTCATCTCTGCATCGAGCAAGATATTGCTTGCCTTCAGATCTCAGTGAATAATTCTTAGTTGAGAATCCTGGTGTAGATATAACAGCCCTCTTGCAATTGCACAAACGATCTTGTACCTTTTTCCCCAGTGTAGTAGGTGCTGCCTCTCAGTATCTACCGAAGCAGATATTAAGACCTTATTTAGTAGTACATTTCCAATATTTAAACTACTGTACATAACCATCTACAATTTATAGGTCATGTTTGGTTATGGAGTAAGGTTATTCCAGATTAAATTTCTTACTCTGAGATAAGGCGGATTAAAATAATCAGGTTTGGTTGGAAATTGGTTGGAATTTGGTGGAGTAAACTAATGATGAGAGAAATTATAAAATAATGTTACTCTAACCACGGGATCACAGGTAGAGTAAATTATTCCACTTCTTTAGGTAAATTAAATTAATCTGAATTAACTCAGATGTTACTTATTTGACTCCTTAAAGGTGGAGTAGAGGATTTACTCCACCGCTTACTCCATAACCAAACATGACCATAGAGTATTATGTATATATGTGCAAAACTTGGCATTTCCAAATAATTTAAGCCAATAATGCCAACCTGGCAATTAAAATTAACATAAAAGAATAATATTTACAGAGTTGGTTGGTAAGGGACAAAGGGGTATGTTTAACTATTTTTATGAAGGCTAATACAATACTAATTGGTTTGGGTCAAATCTAATAAATAAACTGAAATTCACCAAAAACCAAAAATCACATGAGATTATTAATGTTATAGTTGTTACTCTAGAATTGGAGTCAACCAAGGGAAATTTTTACCAAAAAGGATTTGATCAAGGCTTTTGTTAGGTACATATTCATAAACAAGCAATTTCTCTTGGCCCTCCAAGCAAACACCAAGAAGTCTGACAAGATTTTTGTGTTGAAGCTTTGCAACCGAAATTAGCTCATTTTTCAATTCGCCTAGTCCCTGGCTAGAGCTCTGAGAAAGCCTCTTTACTGCTATATCTCGGCCATCAGGCAGTATACCCTAATGGAAGAATAAAAAAGTAATTAGATACAATAAATGTCCAGATAATTAGTAATGGAGTTAATTTGAGCATATATATTTCTACCTTATATACAGCTCCAAATCCACCTTCACCAAGTTTGTTTTCCTCTGCAAAATTAGTTGTCGCAACTCTTAATATAGAGAGATCAAGAAGCAGTGACATGACACTTTTGATCTCCTCAGGATTACTCACATATGTACATTGACACTAAAATCAATCAAGATGTGTTGAGCTTACATGAGAAAAAAGTTGATCAAAATTAAATTTGATCTTTCTTACTAAGCAATGGTTTTGTCATGAGGCCTGATTTTCTCCTCTTTAAGAAGCATACACAAAGACCAGCGATTACAACAAAATCAAGGACCAGTAGTATAGTGATTACCACAATTGTACCAGTTGAAGGTTTCTTCTTACCTACATAAAACACATCAAAACTCACAAGCACGCCTAAAACACCATTTTATTTGGACAATTTTTAAAGATAAAAAATTAATGTATGAAATAGATGTATTACAAATTACAAATAATACTGAGCATGAAGAAGAAAAGTACGGTCCACAGACATATGACCAGTAGTGACTATTCAAACTGTTCCATACTTTCGGTTATGTTCCTATATATGCCGGTTATTGGCGGACAGGAGAAGAAATTTACACTAGTTCATTGATTACAATTGTGCATACCTGTACTTTTCTTTGGCAGGGGAGAGAGCTCAGGAGGCAAGGCAGGGAGCTCAGGAGAGGCAAGGCAGGGGGCATTGCATCGATGAGAGAAAGATAAAATATGGATATATATCATAATGCATGTAACATTGGAAACCACACATGACCCCACCCTGCTTCCCCCATTCAGTGGCTTGGAACTGGCTGATATATTGCTGTAGGCATGTATAGCAATCATCTGGTGAAATGTCTCAAATACATTGTACCAGTCAATACAATGTGGTAATTCCAGTATATACCACGCCATTCACGGTGATATTTCCAGTATATTTTGTGGTATCAACCTTGAACAAATTTGTGGAATTAGCTGCTCTATCTCCAAGGCTACCCATCAGATTGCTATACTCATCTTCAAATTGGTCAGGATTTGAGATGTTACCTATGTTGTAGCCTATTATTGACCATGACTTTTCATCAGTGGTGGTGGAGTTGGTATCAGAGTACCGGAGGAAGCAGTCATCATACCATAAACCAGCTCTTATGCTACTTGAGCAATTGGTTTTTATTTCTTCTACCGCATTTATAAGGCATGTTTGGCAGGCAGAAGAATTATATGTGACTAGGCATAGTGCACGGCCAAAAACTTGGTCAGGGGCTTCTCCGAGGGTTTGAAAGGAGAAACCGGTGCGCCATCCAGTAGAAGAAAGGTTAGAGAGCAGTTGGTTTCGATTAGATTGGTAGGTACTGTTCCTTGTGAAGTTTGAGTCAGAGCACATTTTCGAAATGCTGGCTGAAGTAGCAAGCTGAATGATTGTTGCAAAGAAGAGGAGAAACAGGCGCAAGGAGCTTTGTGGAGATGAATGAGAGGCCATGTTTCATGTTTGTGGCTTTTGGGATTGACAACAGGAGGATTATTTGCTCTTTTCATAGAGCAATTATGTGTCAAAATGGTTATTAATTAAGTAGACTATTACTCTCTTTAAAGTTTGGACCGCCCAAAGTTGGATTCGGCCTAAAGTTTGACTTGGCCCAAAAATTTTCTATTAGGCCTAGTTAAATTTGTTTTAGGCTCATGCTATAATAAGTTCAACTGAAGTTGTAACCGAATAACGTTTTGGTTGGAGCTTTTGGGCCAATTCAAACTTAAATTGGAATATCTTGTATTATCTCAATTTTATAATTTAATAGTACAAGTGAAGAACTGAGGCTAGCTTGGAGCGCTAGCTATAGCTTCATCTAGAAGTTTATGGCTATATATAGAGAGAGAGAGAGGGGAAGGATCCACTTGCACTATTTTTTTAGTGACATCAGATTATATTATATATTTTTAAAGTTCAAATAGTCGATCCAATCCGTTCAATATGATAGATATATTAAAATGTGTTTCAAAATCAAATTTTATATTTATTTTACATATTTTTTTACTATTTATTAAGATGATAACAAAAATTCAATGGTATGAAAACAATGATTTTGTAAAATACTTAATAAATAATAAAAAATTCAAAAAAATATAAAATTTGATCTGCAAACATATTTTAATATATCCATCATGTTGAACGGTTTGGATTAACTGTTTGGACTTTGAAAACTTTAAATATGTAGGCCATGTTTGGTTGTGGAGTAAACCCCTTACTCCACACTTAAGGAGCCAAATGAAGAGTAAAATAGGAGGAGTAAGATGGATTAAGAAGTGAGCTAAGAATTAAGTTACTCCACCTCTCTAAGTGGATTAACTTACTCTACACTTAATCCACCTATAGGGCCCACTACCATAGACTTGAGTTCATTTTCCAATATCTTACTCCTTCATATGGATTAATTTAATCCATGACATAAACCATCAAACAAGATGTAAAATATGAAGAGTAAGATGGAGTAAGCAATTTAATCCTCATTAATTTTACCCCACAACCAAACATGACCGTAGGGTGTAACCTGGTGTCACCAAAAAAGAGTTTAAGTGGATCCCTCCTCTCTCTCTCGCTCTATATATATATAGAGAGAGAGAGAGAGGTTGGCTAATATCAAATCAGTTGTTCCTGAGGTCCCGTGCAACCAAATTGTTTTTCAATTTTCGAAGTCTAAAACATTGATCCAAACCGTTAGAGATGTGATGTCTATATTAAAATGTGCTTGGAGACCAAATTTTACAATTTTTGGAACTTTTTTACTATTTATTAAGTCACTTTGAAAAATGCTGATCCAACGGTGGCTTAACCAAACAGTAAAATTAGAAGCCACCGTTGGATCAGCGTTTTTCAAAGTGGCTTAATAAATAGTAAAAAAATTTCAAAAATTGTAAAATTTGGTCTCCAAGCGCATTTTAATATAGAGATTACATCTAACGGTTTGGATCGACGTTTTAGACTTTGAAAATTGAAAAACAACTTAGTTGCACGGGACCTCAGGAACAACTGATTTGATATTAGCCAACTTCTCTCTCTCTCTCTCTCTCTCTCTCTCTCTCTCTCTATATATATATATATATATATGAAGATATCTTTTTGTTTGACATTCACACAAGTTATTGAAGATATCTTTTTTATTTGACATTCACACAAAATTAAGAAAAAATATATTAAATAAAAATAAAGGCACACACGAAAAAAAATAGAAATTCAAATAATAAATAACAATAAAAGAAATAACAAATGGAAAAAATAGATCAAATATAACATAGAAAAAGTTATTGAAGTATCATTGCCAGTGTGATCTTCTTCTATATAGTCTAATATTTATGAAAATAAACAAACAAATATAAAAAGTATATTAATTAAAAAATAAAAAATGAACGATATTTATAAAAATGCATGCATTAAAATATGAAGCATAGGGTATTTTCTTACTTTTAACCCACAAAAGAATGGTAGCCTTTGCCTTTAAAAAAAATATGCCAAAGAATTATGTTGTTGGAATATTACTCAAAATCATATAATAACTAAAGAGGGCAATAATTCGACAAAAAGTTGATAATCTTCATTTAAAATAATAAACAAATTTAGTTAACTTGCTAAAAAGTAATTAATTAAAGCTGTATTTTTTCTGGACTAGAAGGTTCATATTTCATATATCCTTTTAATTAATAATAAAAAGATACAATAGCTCTAATGGATATTATTTCTTCTCTTGACACAATATTAGAAAAAATGATTTTTCCCTGAAAATTCGGAAAGATTGAATAATTTGCAATTTCATTGTAACTTTAAACAGAAATAAAGAACTGATCACTAGGGATCCATTCTTAGTTGTGACAAATTATATAGCAGTATGTGTGACAAATATGTTTTTCACTAAATTTAGACTTCTACCCATAAAACATATGCATTTAATCAAAAGAAGACAGCTTATGTGATTAGAGGACAAATATTAAACATGAAAATTCATCTTTTAATCTCAGCTGTTAGCGGATCAGGACAACTACTTGCATAATTTAAAAATGGAGATACATCAATGATAATGATCTCATTAATGCTATATTATATCAGGACATTGTATTGAAAATGTTCTTTCAAAAAATAAATCCAACTATTATAATTAAATTATGATGGGTGCCGAAACTTCTCATATTTATGAACACTCCACTATATGTCTCATAAAATCACATATATATATTTTCTTGAAAATTTTCATTCTCCGTACAATATTTTTAGGTGATCAAATAATATTGTACAACGAGAGCAAAGGTTAAAACAACACATTATCCCACACAAAAAAAAAAATGACAAATAAATATATATTACATTGAAAAGATGGTACGTACAACATACATGATTGCACAACATAATGCATGGAATAATGATAAACCACTGGTACACACACAATTTAAATTGCAATATTCATGATATTATGAAATAAAAGAAAATGATACAACAAGATGATGTATAAATATAAGGTGCATGTGTACTTAGCTTAGTGCAATCATTGTTTATTGTAGCTAAGAACACTATATATGGTCTGAATACAAGTAAGGACAAACAATAAGATGCCGCCTATGACGGAGATGGTTATCCATGGAACCGAGCAGTAGCGTCTCTTGAAATCTGCATAGAATTTTTTGATACGGTTGTTTTTTTCATGATGGGACATCACTTTTTTCATCAACTTGAAAAGATCAACCGACATATCGATAGTATCAGAAAGTACAGTAGTTTTGTACGATTCTAGAGATTTCAAAACATCCTTGTTGGCCTCTATTCTTGGGATGATATGTTTGGCTCGCAATAGTTTAACATCTTCTTCTGTTTTTACCAAGCACACAATGCATGCAATATGGGCTGTGACGGACAACCCACAAACCGTGCCATATCCCTTTTCAAATGCTAATAGTTGTTTATAAATTTCATCTTTGTATTGAAAATGGTACTTGTTTGGTAATTGCATCACTTCAGATAATATTGCCTTATAGAAATGCACATCAATGCCATTTGCGGCATGTTTCTCAAAAACAGTCCCAGATAATTGCAAGCCTGTGGCACTCGGTATATAGAAACTGTCCATCTTCCTAGGAAACCATTCATGTATTGTATGGAACTTCTCTTTGGGGGTTCGAGACCAATGGAAGATGTGTAGTAGATGTTGGAATTCCGGGCGATCGGTAATATGAAGTTTGGACTCGTGTTCTCCGGGATAGATGCCCTTAAAGGATGAGATCGCAAGTTCGTCGATTGGGGTATCAAGCTCCTTGCTTAAGTTGGAATGCTCTTTATATACAGCATCAACAACAAGTAATGGTATCTGGTTCTCCATGGTCAACATGTAACGTTGTATCTCCATTCGTTTATGAAATATAAAAGTTTCTAAATATGTACTCTCATTGATCCTTTGACTTTTTGTATCATCGTTACATCCATGCAAAATCATTTTTAGTTTCCGATTACTATCTATATTTAATATAACCATGGCAAATATTAAGAAGCAACTATTGGCCAGTAGGTTTTCTATGAAATGTTTTCTATTTTCAGCAAGAAATTGTTCATCAACCCCATCATAGTACCTCCATACGTTATCTTCCTCCTTATAGATTTTTTCAAAGAATGAACGTACGTTGAGATTAAACAACCGCTTCATAAGTGCAGCAAATTGCCACTTTATGGTTTCAGGTAAGATATCTTTCGAACCTTTCCAATTACCATATATTGATGGTATTTGTTTAATTTCTTTTTCTTTGGGTGGTATTTCTACAGTACTGTTGTCTAGTAGAGCTTCTATGTCCTCGATCATAACCCAATCATTCACTTCTTTTAATGGTAAGGCATCATTACTCATTTTTGACCTCTTTCAATTCCGGCTGATTAATCCACAAACAAGCTCAAGCGCTTCTGAAATGATATATATAGAACGTGATTAAATATTATTAAATATTGATAATTAATTTTAGATGCTAACCAAAAGAGAATTGTTCATTAGATAA
Organism: Carex arenaria; assembly: GCA_964058825.1. Taxonomy (NCBI): domain Eukaryota; kingdom Viridiplantae; phylum Streptophyta; class Magnoliopsida; order Poales; family Cyperaceae; genus Carex; species Carex arenaria. The sequence continues at coordinate 269,452 of CAXKVW010000027.1, read as the reverse complement.
TTTGTTATTTAATTTGACGTAAAAACTGATCAATTTACAGGTGTAAAACCATAGAAGAAAAAATCAGAATCGGAATCGGAATCGGTTTTTTGACCGTGGGATCCGAATCAGATGAATCGGTCGGAATCAAATCGGAAACTCGGACTTTTTTACCATAATCTTAATTTGTACTAAAAACAGGAAATTTTTTGATAAAAAGTTAATTTGTCAACAATTTATGTTTTAGACAAATAATTATATTCAAATAGCCAACAATATAATATAATACAAACAAATCATATTTGCACAAATAGTTGGAATATATTTGTTTCAATATAATAAGTACAATTTAATAAGCAAATAATATTTTTTTAGATAAATGAACAAAAAAATAGTTAATTAAATGGATTGTACAACATATTTTACTTTAGTCAAATCACAAAAGGCAACAGATTGCTGTCGTAATTAAATGGGTTGTACAAATTACAATTTACAAGATATATACATGTAGCTAGGTATATTTTCTAGTAACTAAAATATTGTATGGTGTAGTGATAGTTGTGTTGGATGGTATAATACCTTTTCCAGGTTCGAATCCCGGCCCATTAAAAAAATATTTTAATTGGTGAGTATAGCACTTTTCGGCCCATTTTTAGTCACAGTCGATCTGAACTGCTCAACATGATCTTCATAATAAAATATGATTGGAGACCAAATTTAATATTTTCTAGAATTTTTAACTATTTGTTTAATTAGGTACAATATCACTTTTTTGGATGGTCCATAATCTCCTTAAAAAAGTGATTTTGGACCCATCTAAAAATATAGTAAAAAATTTCAAAAAAAAATGGAAAATTTGATCTACATACATTTTTTATTATGAATATCATGTTGAGCAGTTCGGACATTGAAAATTGAAAATTGAGACAAAGAATGTAGAGCATAACTGGAGCACAAAACCATGGTGCCTTCGAACCCTCCTCCTTGTATATAATAGTATTTTCCATTTTGACAAAATTGTGTTAATAAATATTTTGTTCTAAATATTAATATGCCATTTGACTAACATGAGAAGCATTAAAGCCCTTAAATTTAAAACAGCTAAAGAATGAAACGTAGCGTTTAAGCCAAGATCAAAATTGTTACAAACGAATCACCATGCATGCCTAACACGATAAACAACTTGTCAGATCTTCATTTAATCTTAAAATATAACGGAAATTAAATCTTACTAATGGATAACGGCCTGAGTAATAGATATAAAGTGACCATTTACTCTGAGCTGAAAACGTAGAGTAAGTATAAACGCGCACACACATTCTCTGGGATATGAGACTAACAAATATCCCAACACAACAATTCACAAACAGATATAGCTAGTAAGCATAAACTGAACCTGTTGGGAAAACTTACCGATCGGAGGATCTACTAAGATCCAATTAAGATTAGGATAAATAACAATTACTATATATAAAATAAAATATGCTGAGAATTAGAGAGAAAATATAGGAAAGTACCAAAGAAAGAGGAGAGGACGCTTGTCTTGGTCTCTACTGCTTTTTCTCCAAATGACGATGAGGAATATTAGAAAACATAGGAGATTTATAGTGGACAAGAGGAGGCTACAGATCCTCTGCTTCTCACTTTTAGTCTCTCGGTGTAGCAAGCTGTGTAGATTCGAATATTACATGTCGGGTCAGAAATGTCCCAATTTTTTTTTTAATTGTGAAATCAAGACACAAACATCTAATATTAAATCTTTGTATACTTGTATATTTTTAGAATTTAAATTTTTTTATAAAAAGAGTTCTAACTTGTTGTTCATAAGTAAAATATAGATCTATTTTTAATTTTCGGATACATAAGCGAAATAAATATTTGCTTGTTGACTGTGTAAAGTTATTAATGTGTACACGTAGAAATAGGCTAAAGTTCAGCAATATTTTGTGCCTTCTCTTTGTTTCTGCTACTCTGCTCCCCACCAATCCGCGAGCGATACGCAAGGCGGGGGAATGCATCTGATGCAACGTTACATGGTACCATTTGGATGGATGCGGAAACAGAAATAAATTCAGACCCATCATTATTGCTAACTACCGCTACTAGTAGAAAAAATGAAATAAGCAGGAATTTCATGGTGCAATGATATGACAGCAATGGAATCTTAATTAATAAAGTGTGGTTGGCGCGACCTATGCATATTCCTTTTCACATTTGACAGTTCCACCATTTGAAATAACAAATCATATAATATATAATAAGCCACTCAATATGATATATATGTTTTAACCATGACTGCGTTAATAATCCGGAAACACTTAACGTATTACAATTATTGTCAATTTGGGAATGAAATTTGATATTTTTCTTTTTAAATTGAAGAAACCTGTTTTTCCATATCCAACTTTTGTTCTCACTGAGATTTATACATACAAAAATTTGACTAGTTGAATGTGAAAAAAATAGGTTCCTGTTCTTCCAAAGAAAAAACAGCCGTTTCGTACTAGTCAATTTTTCACACAACAAATTTTCTTCCGCTCACTCTCTCTCTCACACAATTCAAAGTTCACACATGTTGGACACGTGAAAGTAGGAACGGGCTGTTGAAGTGCCATTCTCCCAACCTAAAACAAAAAAAAAATGAGTAAAACACTTAAATGAGTAAAATTAAGTCTAAACATAAAATGAGTAAATGCAAAATCTTGAATTGTCTAGATGTAGAAATAGGCTAAAGTTCAGCAATAAATAGTACATTTCTTTTCTATTTGGCTAACTTAAACTCAAAGGGAGATCCACAATTTGTGTCAAAGTAGAACACTAATCTGATTTAAATATCTAATTAGGTTCAAACCCATTAACTTATCTGGTACACATTTACAATTTAATCCCTATAACTATGTTTATTATAAAATTTGTTATAATCACAAAATTGATTCACACAGTATTGAAATATTTTTTGTTGAAATTTCTTTTAGCCAATTAGCAAATTGAAGTCAAAGTTTAGATAAAAATTTAACTGAAATATAAGTGTTGAATAATGAAAGCCACAAAAAGTTCGGATAATCCATTTCATAGAATTGTAATAATAGGTCCCACCGTAATATCTTTCTTGTTCTCTTAGTTTATTTCATTCAATTTATGAAATAGAGTATCACATATCTGAAAAAAAAAAATGAAATACACAGAATCAACCATAACTTAGAAGGTATCGGTTCAAGAATTGAACTAACTCGAAACCATGGGTAGGCACATTTTGAATGCTCTTTTTTTTTTTCTTGTGCACCTCAATTAAAGAATTATTCAAGCTAAGATCAATGATGCTTTGGATGGAACTTGAAATTAGCCCTCAATTTCTGTAATAAAATGGGTGATGTGCTGCTTCTGCGAAGATTTTCAAAAAAAAAAAAAAATGGGTGATGTGCTAACATGGATAGCCCCCTATATAGGTGGCTATCCATACTAGCACATCAACTGTAGTAACTCTGTCAAATTAATGCCGAAATTTTTATTTCTACCATATTAAAAAAATAAATAAACTAAAACACCACTTTTTCCAAGAATTATAAAACATACCTCGTCCGCCATTTTGATATGCAGACATAGAAGGACGAATCTGCGGTTCAAAACAGAGGACACCACCCTGTGTCCTCTGACACAGCAGATATATTTCCCTCAATTCCAACTGCTCTCTCTCTCCAACAATTCCAACTGTGCTCAGATTTTCTGTGACACATAGTTTAGATGCAATGGGTTACTGAAATCATGTTGCTGTGTATTCTTGGGTAAATTAATGATAATGATTTAACCATATCACCATATTGTTGGTCTCTATCATGCATGTGAGATATCTCAAATTTTCAGGTTAAAAGCCGGGTCATTTTTTTAATTTTATGTACCTAACAATTAAAGACAATTACTAGCAGCGCAACAATTTTAAAAAATGAATCTGATTGGTAACAAAATATATATTTTTATATAATAATGGGTCCCACACAATTGTTTGAATACATTAAAAAATGTTCGCAGGAAAATGAAATTCAGATTTGATTGGTAAAAGAATATTTTATATCTATGTGGGTCCTACCAAAATTGTTTGAATGAGCAATAATGGATCCCACACAGTTGTTTGAATGCATTAAAAAATGTTCTACTCAAGATGGAATTCAGATTTGATTGGTAAAAGAATATTTTAATAATAGATTGTGCCTGAAAAAAAAAAAGTACGTGTGTCCGCTATTTAATTTGATCTGCGTCTGCGGACACAGGTGATGTCCGCTGTTTTGAACTACAGACTGTGTTTGCATATCGAAATAGCAAACGTGGTACATTTAATAATTCTCTGAAAAAAATCGTCTTCTGATTTTTTTTAAATATGGTAGAAATTATAATTTCGGAATTAATGTACTCCATGATTCATCCAACGTCAGTGAAGACAAATTAATGATAATGATTATAGCCGGGTCATAGTTTAATTTTATGTACCTAACAATTAAAGACAATTACTGGCGGCGCATCAAAAATGTTGATGTGCAATTAGAATGTATTAAAAAATAGAGCAAAGATTTTGTCCCTCGTCATTTGGTCCTCTAAATGTCCCCCTAACTAACTTATCAATAAAGTATAATGGGGACCACTAACTAACTGGGGGGAAACAATAATTACTTGGGAGACCACTTCAATTTGAAAAAAATTGCAATTGGTGCGCACATGTATAAACACTTATGCGCACAAATATTCTTATATAATATAACAAGTATTCATACCTAAGATATTAAGTATTTAAATAAAAAACTGGAAATCAATTTTCTTTTCTCTCTAGTTACACACCCATCTTTTACATATTTTTAGAAGTGGTTTTTTTTTCTCCGTTTAATCCAATCAATATTTCTAACGATCGGCGAGAAATTTTGCAAATCTCACTACTACAAAAAACGTCTTCCTACACTGTACCTTATACACGGATTTGCCCCATTTTATAAAAAAACGTGTATAAAATCGGATTTTTCCAGTGCTCAAGGAATTCTACACGGATAATAACACCCCAATCGGACTCCGTGTGGTAATTAAGGCTTTATACACGGATATTTAAGTAAATAACCGTGTATAAAACTTGAGAGAGCTACACGGATAATTACTGAACTATCCGTGTAGGAAAAATTTTTGTACACGGTTTTTAATTTTAATATCCGTGTACATATTTTGAGAGAGCTACACGGATTTGTACCTATAAATCCGTGTAGGAAAGTTGTTTTTAGGATTTTAATGCGGTAAGCCTCCCCTTCCAGCGCCGTTTTGATCACTCTCTCTCCTCTGGATTGGCTGGAAGCTGATTTGTGCGCTGCTGGGATCTGAGATAGCTGATTTTGTTGTGATTTTCTTCTCTCTCTCTTACTCAAGTTAGTAATTGCTCTCTCTCTCTTAATTACTCAAGTTATTAGTAATTGTTCTTTTTTATTTTCTGTTATTTTCTGATTATATTATTGCACATTTATGATTTAGGGTTTGATTAATTGATGCATGCATGGTTGTTTTAATTTGTTAATTAGAATAATTAGCGTATTGTTGTCCAATAACCGACCAATTAATATGATTTTAGGTCCATGCCCGTTCAAAATTAATCCAATAGGGATTAATTTTGAATAGTCCCCGGTTTGGGACTGCTCTTTGAATATTGTGTCTCATTTAGGATGTGAACACATGTTAGCGGGGTTTAATTAGTATTTGAGAAAAGTTCGACAGTATTTCTCCTTATTACTCCTACGAGTATGTGGTCTTTACGCATACTTGGGGAGTTAAGGGGAAATGCTGCCGAATTTTTCTCAAATACTAATTAAATTCCGCTAACATGTGTTCACATATGAGGCACAATATTCAAAGGGTGGGTTAGGATTGTAAACCGGCCCTTTGTAAGCCAAGAATTAATTCGTCCAAAGCTATATATATGTCGACCATGCATAATGATTAATTAATTGAAATCATTTTTTAAATTTAATTTACAGATGGATCGAAGTTGGATGTATGAATTGCGACGAGATAGTGAAAAATATTTGGTTCGCGTTGAAGAGTTTTTACAATTTGCGGAGAGTTATAGAGTGGAGAAAAGGGATGTCAACATTTTGTGTCCTTGTAGGGATTGTAAAAATTGTGTAGGATTTGGGGACTCGGAAGTAATTAGAGCTCATTTGATTTGTCGGGGATTTAAGGAAAGATATACATGTTGGTTCATGCATGGCGAGAAAATTGGAGAAAGTAGTAGTACTAATAAAAATTGTGAAGATAATGATGAGAATGTAGGAATTTTTGATAATTATGAACTTGATTGCAACGATGATAATGATTATGAGAATCTCGAAAATTTTGATAATTTTGATAATGTTGGATTCAAATGCAGCGACGATGACGAGATAACAGTGAATATTGATGAAAATGTAGAACACGAGTACGATGACAATCTAGAGGACATGTTGAGTGATGTGGGAGATGAAATTGGTGATAAATATTATGGTAAATTTGAGTATTTGAAGAATGAATCCAAAAAGCCGTTGTATCCTGGGTGTACGAAATTTACAAAATTGTCAGCTGTGTTGAAATTATTGAAATTAAAAGCAGAACATGGTTGGAGCGATAAGAGTTTCACGTCCTTATTACAGCTTTTACGAGAAATGCTCCTAGATAACAACGAGTTACCCTGTACAATTTATCGGGCCAAAAAATTGATCTGTCCAGTGGGTTTGAAGATCGAAAGAATACATGCATGTCCGAATGACTGTGTATTTTATCGTAAAGAGTACGAGGCCATGCATGCATGTCCTAAATGCGGTGTTTCACGGTATAAACGTAAGGGCGATGACACTGATGAATTTAACGATGAAGAAAAAAAGAGCCGGCCTCCGGCAAAGTTGCTGTGGTACTTGCCGATAATTCCGAGATTCAAACGGCTTTTTGCAAATACCAAAGATGCCAAATTATTACGCTGGCATGAAGAAGAGCGTAAGAAGGACGGAAAACTAAGACACCCGGCTGATTCTCCCCAATGGAGGAACATCGATAGACACTTCAAAGAATTTGGTTCCGACCCGAGAAACCTCAGGATTGTGGTGAGCACAGACGGAATGAGTCCGTTTGGAAGCATGAGCAGTCGGCACAGTACTTGGCCAGTTCTGTTATCTATCTACAATCTGCCTCCATGGTTGTGCATGAAACGCAAGTATATTATGATGTCATTACTAATCCAAGAACTCAGACAACCCGGAAATGACATAGATGTGTATCTCGCACCATTAATTGAGGACCTCCAAAAATTATGGAAGGATGGCGTCTCGATGTGGGATGTGTACAGTAAAGAGGTATTTAAATTGCGGGCCATGGTATTTTGCACCGTAAATGATTTTTCCGCATACGGGAATTTGTCGGGTTACAGTACTAAAGGGGCAAAAGCGTGCCCTATCTGTGAAGATGACACGCAGGTGCTGAGGTTGAAGCATTCTAAAAAGAATGTTTTTATGGGCCATCGTAGGTTTCTCCCTGTGAATCACCCATACTGTAAGCAGAAGAAGGTATTCAACGGGAAAAATGAGCTTGGAGTGGCACGTAGTCCATTGGACGGGAAGAGTGTCTTTAAGCGAGTTGAAAGCCTTGATGTTGTCTTCGGAAAATGTGCCAAAGCACCACCGAAAAGTATTTGGAAAAAGAAGTCCATATTTTGGGAGCTATCGTACTGGAAATTTTTAGAAGTGAGACACTGCCTTGATGTCATGCATGTTGAAAAAAATGTGTGTGACAGTTTTATTGGCACATTGCTGAACATCCCGACCAAGACTAAAGACGGTATTAAAGCTCGAAAAGACCTGGTGAAAATGAGAATACGACAAAAGCTTGCACCGCAGGATAAAGGGAAGCGGGCATACCTACCCCCCGCAATGTGCACAATGTCGAAGATCGAGAAAGAAAACTTTTGTAAATGCCTTCACAGTATTAAAGTCCCATCAGGGTATTCTTCGAATATTAAGAAGCTGGTGTCAATGAAGGACCTAAAATTGATTGGTATGAAATCCCACGACTGTCATGTTTTAATGACACATGATTTCCGTTGCAATTCGGGGTATTTTACCAAAGGCTGTTCGGCAAACCATTACGAAGCTTTGTTTTTTCTTCAATGCAATTAATTCGAAGGTGATAGACCCGCTAAAATTGGACGCTTTGCAAAAGGAGGTCGTCGTTACTCTTTGCCATCTTGAGATGTATTTTCCACCATCTTTTTTCGATGTTATGGTTCACCTTGTTGTTCACCTTGTGAGAGAAATTAAGATTTGTGGTCCTGTTTTCCTGCGGTATATGTATCCATTCGAGAGATACATGGGCATTTTGAAGAAATACGTAAGGAATCGACATCGGCCCGAAGGTAGCATTGTAGAAGGATATTCCACGGAAGAAGTGGTTGAGTTTTGCACGAACTACCTGACCGGTGTGTGTCCTATTGGCGTTTCAAAATCTCGATACGAGGGACGGCTCCAAGGAGTAGGGACAATCGGTTTGAAAGCCATAATTGTTGACCAAGATGAACTACAAAAGGCAAATTTTATTGTACTACAACACATTGCAGATGTCGCTCCCTATATAGATGAGCACATGACATTCCTTCGTCAAGGGAACTACACGAGAAGCCAGAAGTGGATTAATAACGAGCACAATCGTTCTTTTGTAGGATGGCTGAAAGAAAGAGTGAAATCACACCCCGTAAATGAAATTGTTAGGCTGCTAGGCCAAGGACCTCAAATTGTGGTCAGAGCATTCCAAGGATACGAGATTAACGGATATACATTTTACACTAAATTCCAAAGTGATAAGAGCGCGACGCAAAATAGCGGGGTGACGTTGGTGGCGACCGCTCAAGAATTCAGTAGATCCGGGGATGCCCGGCCTGTAATAGCATCAAAGTCATATTACGGTGTTATTGAAAAAATCTGGGAGCTCATTTACAGCCCTCGCCTAAGCATTCCCGTGTTTCGGTGTCGATGGGTCGAAGACCGGGGTGTTAAGGTTGATAACAATGGGTTCACACTTGTTGATTTCAACAAAGTCGGGTATGTTGATGATCCATTTATACTCGCCAAGCAAGCCACACAGGTCTTCTATGTCACTGACCCGAGTGATGCTAGGTGGAGCATTGTGCTCTCGGAGAAAAGAAGGATTGTTGGGGTCGAAGATGTCGTCGACGAAGAAGAGTACGACCAGTTCGAAGAGATACCTCCATTTTGTACCGACATGCCAAGTGAGGCACCAACAATTGAAGAACAAGACGAAGCAAACTACATGAGATCCGACCACGACGAATGATTATGGGCCGATGTTCAAAAAGTGAAAAAAAAAGAGAAAAAGAAAAAGAAAGAAAAAAGCCAATGTGTAATATTTTTTTTTTAAACTTGAGACCTAGCTTTAATATTTTTTTTGATGTAATATTTAATATGTTAGATAATTAGATTAAATGTTTTAATATTGTTACATTTAATTTTATAGATTTTGAAAAAACATAGATTTTGAAAATTAATAAGATTATTACAAAAATATAGATTACATAAAAATACATTCAATTTAAAAAATTTGAAGGTAATTTAAAAAATTTCAGATTATTACATTCAATTTGAATGATATATATAAATTTCATTCAATTTCAGATTGAAAATTTCATATACATTTTAAATTTCAGAAATAATATATATGTATTTTAAAATTTCATATACATTTTAAAAATTAATTAAATTATAAAAAAATATAGATTTTATTTCAATTTCAATGCAGAAGTTATATATTATACATTTTAAACATTATTTCAATTTCATATATTATACATTTTTTATTCAGAAGTTATATATATATTTATTTCACTTTCCTACACGGTTTTTAATTACAAAACCGTGTACAATTCCTATCCTATACACGGATATTTAAATTAATATCCGTGTAGCTCTCCTCTATTCCTACACGGATATTAACTTAAATATCCGTGTAGCTCCCTCCTATTTCGACACGGATTTGTAAGCTAATATCCGTGTAAGATAAGTATTGCACACGGATTTTAATAATAATCCGTGTAGGAATCCGAGTTCAAGTTCAAAACCAAATTTTGGGAGCCAAATTTTCTAAGTCCGATCAGTTCTCTTCTTCCTCCTCTCTGATTTTGAAAATTTCTCTAAGTCCGATTGAGTTCAACCTTCACCTCTGGTCCGCCGTCCTCCCTCTACGCCGCCTCTCCTGGTGCTTGTCTTCCTCCCTTGGTAATACATTTCTCCTCTTTCTATCTCTTTTATTTTTCAAATCACCAATGGTACCTCAAAAAACCCCAATTCGGTTTTGTTAGGGTTTAGGTGTTGTGTGCTCCTCCATTGCTGCCTCTCTCTCTCACTCTCCACTACTGCCATTGCTGCCTCTCTTGCTTTCTGTCTTGCTGCCTCTAAGGTAACTAATTGGGTTTATTGAATAATTAGAGTTAGTGTGAAATAATTTGGGTTAAATTATTGTGAAATTATTGTGCCAAAATACAAATATTGTTGGGTTTATTGAATAATTAGGGTTTAAGTAACTAATTGGGTTTATTTTGTACCAATTTAAATTTATTTTGTAGAGTAACTAAAATTAGGTTTATTTTGTACCAAATTGGAATGTTTATTTTGTACCAATTTAAATTTATTTTGTAGAGTAACTAAATTTATTGGAATATTTTAGACCAAATTGGAATTGTTTTACACCAAATTGGAATTGTTTTACACCAAATTGAACCCATATGCAAAAACACCAAATTGAACCAATATCCAAATTATTGTACCAATATGCAAATTAATTAGATTTGGAATGTTAATATTAACTTGTTATAGAAATTTAAAATTAGGTTTGGTAATTTTTTTTTTGCAGAATCATGACAAATTCGGGTGATCACTTCAACAATCCTGAAGACGAGGACATGCAAGGTCCATCACAGTTAGCCTCGTCACAAAGAAGGAAGCGAGGTCCGACCAAGTGAAAAAACACGGCAGAGGCGAAGGAATTTGTCATCGAGTTCACTGAAGAAGGCCATCCGACGGGGCCAAACCGATTGCCGTACTCAAATTGGGTGAACAACCTCGTGAAGGAGAAGGCGAACATTAGGATAGATAACTGGAAGAAGGTTAAAAAGGAAGATAAAGAAGAATGGTGACAGCAGATTAAGGTAATCGGATTATATTTAAATATTTCAATTTGATTGTTGTTAATCAGGCTCTGACACTGATAATTGTTTGCTGTCAATCAGGCTCAATGGAACATCAAGGATGACACACCGAAGCAGAACACCTTGAAGATGCAGAACACCTTGAAGATAATGAACGAGGGGTGGAAGCAACATAAGAGCACCCTCATGACAGAATGGATGAATAAAGGGAGGTGTCCGGTCGGGTACTATCAAAATGTGACTCAACCAATATGGGACGAGTTTGTTGCTTTGAAGCAAACACCTAAGTTCAGGGTAACTAAATTTATAAAGTTTTAACTCTTTTTTTCTCGATCGGTTGTTATATTTGAACTAACGGTTTGATTTGCTTTTATTCTTGAAGGAAAAAAGCGAAAGGGGCAGGAGGACTGTTGCTAAGAACTTGTACCCGCACCATTTAGGATCAGGCAGGTACGAGGGTAAGTCAAAGGAATGAGAGTCCGTGCTTGAGTCAAACAAAGATTCTGACTCACCCGTGGTAAAGATCGCCAATCCCCGGGGCACGAATTGGCTCATGGCAAGGTCTGAGATTACTGCCGACGGGAAGATCCGACTGCCTCAAGAGTTGTAGCCCGTGGCTCATAAAATGGTAAGACATTCTTTTTATAACCCTGAGTCATTCAAAAAAAAATTATAGCTCACTCACTTGACTTATTCTTTTGTTGCATTCAATTTTTTTATTAACAGTTGCAAGTGGAGGAGGAGGTCACATCGGGTGTCCGGACCTGTTCCAGGGAGAATGACTCTCTCTCTCAAACGCTTGACAATCCGGAGCACCCGGGTCGGGTAAGGGGTGTAGGCGTCTACAAGGGTTTCAAGGATGTTTTCCGTTCAGAGAAACCCAAGCGAAGATCGCGCGCCAAAGTCACCGACGAAGAGAGAGATGCGCAGCTCCGCTGGGAAATCCAACAAGATTACGAGACGAGGATGGCGGAGATGGAAGCAAGGATGGAAGCAAGGATTGTAAACCGCGTGCCATCTCCTGAGTTTACACACCCATCCGAGCAAGGACCCCCCATTTCGCCGGAAATTCGGCGAAGCAGTCAAGCATCCGGGACCTGGGAGGACGAGTTCGATAATCCAAGGTAATACCAACTATTAATAATCTAAATGCAATTAATGTTGGTTCGTAAACTTGGTATCAAATATGGCCATCTTAATAATAATTGCAGGTGGCCACCAAATGCGACTTGATCATTTGGAGCGGTGCGGTGCCTATCACTGTTGCCAAGGGTCTCGTACACCCGGGGCAAACATTGGTGCACCATGCTCCGGTCGGGTGCGGCTATGCATGCGTGGAGATTGACTTTGTTGTGTCAGAATGGCGTAGGATACCTCTTCCTGTTCTGACCGAGGACATGCTAGTTGTGGATGACATCCGTAAGTCATTTATCCAATGGCCCAAGAATCAGATCATTCTTGATCAGGTAATCTCTAAATTATCAACATCTCTTGTTACATTCAAAACCGCTCTTTTTAAATACTTGAAATTTTTAAAATTTGATGCATGCGTAGGAGGCCCATTTATCACCGGTACGGGGGGAGAGTGGGATGGTCCGCACGACCGATGTCGTAGGAGAGACTGATGCTGGAGTCTAGCCTGAGGCGCCAGACCGCCGTCTGATCAGCCCAGAAGAATACAAGAATTTGCCTCTCGATTGTCAGCGTCTTCATGACCGCTTGATGAAGGCACCCGAAGGCATGACCAGCATCGTGATCGAGACACCACCCGGTATTTTCCTGCATGACGGCTGGCCATGCATGCTCTCTTTCGACGACTTCAAGGACTTTCTATATGCCAAGGGTCGCGATAGATGGCTCGATTGCTCATTCCTTACCATTTTCGCCATGTAAGTGACCTTACTTTATTTATATATTGTATATCACTCAAATATATATTCAAAATGTAAAGCATTTTCAGGAAGCTGCTCCGAACTTGCGAATCATGGTCGCTCGAAGATAAGGTAAACAACACTGCAATTTTGGACCCCGGCAAACTCAATTTCACCGTGCTACAAGGTCAGGGTCAGCAGTGTGTCGACTATATGTGCTATGCGATGCACCGTTGCTCTGCGGATAGCAAGAAATTTATTCTTCTGCCATACCACCAGAGGTACGATTCTAACCTTCAATTTTTCTCGATTTTTTTAATTCAATAATTATAAAAAAGAAATTAAATTTGATTATAATTGTGTTAATATTTCTCATACCACAGGATACACTGGTGTTTGTTTATCATCATTCCGACTGCAAATAGGGCTTTTATCATGGATTCTGCAAGGCCAAAAGACGTCACACCTGAAGAGAGCAGAGAGATCTGTCCCTTTTTGACACAGTAAGCAATAATTTTTCACTAGGTTTGATTTTTTTTTTCAATTGTAATTAAATTGTGGATCGAAATTGCTAATTACAGTCGCTTAATTTTGTAAGGGCTTGGACCAAATATGTTAAAGAGGGAGGACTGCAAGGAAGAGCTAGAGGGACCGTGAAAGATAAATTCAGAATTGAGTGGTTACCGGTGAGCACACATGCAATAATTTTTTAACTTAAATATTATAGTTCCAAAAATTATTTTCATTGTAACATAGCCCAAAAAATATAAATTTCAGTGCGCGCGACAGAAGGCGTCTTGGGAGTGCGCTTATTACACGATGATTTTCATGTTTAATTGGATCGAAAGGACTCAATTTTCCTTTCCAAATAACGTAAGTAATTCACATTAATTTTCATTTTAAAAATATCAATAATTCGATCTGTTTCTCGTTACTAACTTAAATTATAATTGCAGTATAGCCGGAGCCAAGCCCCTTTGTCACACGAACAAATCAACGAAATTAGAGCAATGTGGGCAAGGTGGTTTGTATCCGAATTTTGTAAAGAACAATATGGATTTGTATAACTTAATTAGTGTAATTATCAATTTTGAATTGTTATGTTATGTTTTGGCAATTTATATTCTGTTTTGGGCAAAAAAAACATTATGATTATATATAATTTAATGGCTAGCAAAAGTGGAGGCTAGCCAGAAACAAAAAAAATTCCAAAAAAAAAAATGGAAAATCCTACACGGATATTTTAAAATAAATCCGTTTAAAATGTGATAACAAAAAAAATATATAGAGCTAGACGGATTTTGTAATCAAATATCCGTGTAGGAATACTATTTACACACGGATATTAACATAAAACCGTGTAGAAATAGTAATCCTACACGGATATTGTTTTAGTAATCCGTGTAGCTAGGGAGGAGAGCTACACGGTTTTTAGTTAATATCCGTGTGTAAACATGATTCCTACACGGATATTATATTGCAAATCCGTGTAGCTCTCTTGCGGTGTGTGCACTTTGGGAGGTTTTTCACACGGCTCTTTAGTAAAAAATCCATGTAGGATTTGTGTAATCGTACACGGATAAATTATCCGTGTGTAAATGCTGGACTTTCCTACACCCCAGTATTGCACACGTTTCCAAATCCGTGTAGCTCTCCAGTTAAAGTCCGTGTACAAACTGTATTTTTGTAGTAGTGCTCTAAAACTACGAATGTTTTCTACGTAATTTTTTCTTTCAAATAAGATCCATGATGAAGTACTTTCGGATTGTTCATCGTTCAAGTACTCATATCTCGGCATGCAAGTATTCATACCTCGTCGAGCAAGTATTCATACCTTGTCAAGTATTAATACTTACTCAATAAAGAGCCATTTTGTTATTTCAAATTGTTCAGAGAACAAACTTGCCTGTGAAGAAAATAATTCCTTAAAATAGTAGGTCTAATGTCCTACAAAATAATACACAAATGAATAAAATTTTTAAAAGTATTAATGCTAAAACTTAGAAAGTATTCATGCTAAAACTTAGAAAGTATTCATACTAAAACATATAAAGTATTCATAATATAACTTTCAAAGTATCATTACTATAAAATATTCAAATTACAAAGTATTCATACTAAAACATATAAAATATTCATACTAGAACATTGGAAGTATACATAACAAAATTAATAAAATTAATCTTACTAAAATAATGTAAGTATTCACACTATAAGATTGAAAGTATTCATACAATAAGTATTAATACTTGACAAGGTATGAATACTTGCTCGACGAGGTATGAATACTTGCATTCCGAAGTATGAGTACTTGAACGACGAAGAACCCGAAAGTACTTCATCATGGATCTCATTTGAAAGAGAAAATTACGTAGAAAATATTCGTGGTTTTAGATTTGCAAAATTTCTCACGGATCGTTAGAAATATTGATTAGATTAAACGGAGAAAAAAAATACACTTCTAAAAACATGCAAAAGATGAGTGTGTGACTAGGGAAAAAAGAAAGTTGATGTCCAGTTGTTTGTTTAAATACTTAATATCTTAGGTATGAATACTTGATATATTATATAGGAATACTTGCGCGCATAAGTGTTCATATATGTAGGCACAAGCTGTAATTTTTTTCAAATTTAAGTGGTCCCCAAGTAATTATTATTTCTCCCTAGTTAGTTAGTGGTCCCCATTGTATTTTATGGATAAGTTAGTTAGGGAGGACATTTAGGGGATAGAATGGAGAGGACTATTAGTTGATTCATGAAAAATGAATCTGATTTAGGGAGGACATTTTGGTAACAACATATAGATTTTTATATAATAATAGGTCTGTAACAATTAGCAAATTGAAGTCAAAGTATAGATAAAAAATCTTGACAACATTAATACTATAACAATTAACAATTAAAACTGTAATAATGGCGATCAAAACAAAACAAAACAATTCATGCTGCTAACGTGTTATAAAAAAAAAAAAAATTGGAGAGAGACTAAGTCTTATTTCTGTATTATATCTCCATATTATTGTCCTCAATTATTTACAAAACCTCTATTTATATGGTAGAAAAAATAAATGAAAAATCATACAATTAATAAGAGAGTTAATACTGAAATTAAATCTAATAGAAAGTAGATAAGATGAAAAAAAAAAATACCTTTTGTTTATTATTTCATAACACTTATCAATATTTTGTGCCTTCTCTTTGTTTCTGCTACTCCGCTCCCCACCAATCCGCGAGCGATACGCAAGGCGGGGGAATGCATCTGATGCAACGTTACATGGTACCATTTGGATGGATGCGGAAACAGAAATAAATTCAGACCCATCATTATTGCTAACTACCGCTACTAGTAGAAAAAATGAAATAAGCAGGAATTTCATGGTGCAATGATATGACAGCAATGGAATCTTAATTAATAAAGTGTGGTTGGCGCGACCTATGCATATTCCTTTTCACATTTGACAGTTCCACCATTTGAAATAACAAATCATATAATATATAATAAGCCACTCAATATGATATATATGTTTTAACCATGACTGCGTTAAAAATCCGGAAACACTTAACGTATTACAATTATTGTCAATTTGGGAATGAAATTTGATATTTTTCTTTTTAAATTGAAGAAACCTGTTTTTCCATATCCAACTTTTGTTCTCACTGAGATTTATACATACAAAAATTTGACTAGTTGAATGTGAAAAAAATAGGTTCCTGTTCTTCCAAAGAAAAAACAGCCGTTTCGTACTAGTCAATTTTTCACACAACAAATTTTCTTCCGCTCACTCTCTCTCACACACAATTCAAAGTTCACACATGTTGGACACGTGAAAGTAGGAACGGGCTGTTGAAGTGCCATTCTCCCAACCTAAAACAAAAAAAAAATGAGTAAAACACTTAAATGAGTAAAATTAAGTCTAAACATAAAATGAGTAAATGCAAAATCTTGAAATGTCTAGATGTAGAAATAGGCTAAAGTTCAGCAATAAATAGTACATTTCTTTTCTATTTGGCTAACTTAAACTCAAAGGGAGATCCACAATTTGTGTCAAAGTAGAACACTAATCTGATTTAAATATCTAATCAGGTTCAAACCCATTAACTTATCTGGTACACATTTACAATTTAATCCCTATAACTATGTTTATTATAAAATTTGTTATAATCACAAAATTGATTCACACAGTATTGAAATATTTTTTGTTGAAATTTCTTTTAGCCAATTAGCAAATTGAAGTCAAAGTTTAGATAAAAATTTAACTGAAATATAAGTGTTGAATAATGAAAGCCACAAAAAGTTCGGATAATCCATTTCATAGAATTGTAATAATAGGTCCCACCGTAATATCTTTCTTGTTCTCTTAGTTTATTTCATTCAATTTATGAAATAGAGTATCACATATCTGAAAAAAAAAAATGAAATACACAGAATCAACCATAACTCAGAAGGTATCGGTTCAAGAATTGGACTAACTCGAAACCATGGGTAGGCACATTTTGAATGCTCTTTTTTTTTTTTCTTGTGCACCTCAATTAAAGAATTATTCAAGCTAAGATCAATGATGCTTTGGATGGAACTTGAAATTAGCCCTCAATTTCTGTAATAAAATGGGTGATGTGCTGCTTCTGCGAAGATTTTCAAAAAAAAAAAAAAATGGGTGATGTGCTAACATGGATAGCCCCCTATATAGGTGGCTATCCATACTAGCACATCAACTGTAGTAACTCTGTCAAATTAATGCCGAAATTTTTATTTCTACCATATTAAAAAATTGTTTGAATGCATTAAAAAATGTTCTACGAAATATGGAATTCAGATTTGATTGGTAAAAGAATATTTTAATAATAGATTGTGCTTGAAAAAAAAAATAGTGTGTCCGCTATTTAATTTGATCTGCAGACACATGGACTCATCTTTCTGTGTCCGCAGATCGAAATAGCGGACGTGGTATATTTAATAATTCTCAGAAAAAAATGTGTTATGATTTTTTTTTTAATATGGTAGAAATAAAAATTTCGGAATAAATGTACTCCATGATTCATCCAACAGTGAAGACAAATTAATGATAATGATTATAGCCGGGTCATTGTTTAATTTTATGTACCTAACAATTAAAGACAATTACTGGCGGCGCATCGAAAATATTGATGTGCAATTAAATTGGAATTGGAATGTATTAAAAAATGAATCTGATTGGTAACAAAATATATATTTTTATATAATAATGGGTCCCACACAATTGTTTGAATGCATTAAAAGATGTTCACCGCAAAATGAAATTCTGATTTAATTGGTAAAAGAATATTTTTATATTTATGTGGGTCCTACAAAAATTGTTTGAATAAATTCCTCCTATAATGGATCCCACATAATTGTTTAAATGCATTAAAAAATGTTCAACGCAGAATGGAATTCAGATTTGATAGGTAAAATAATATTTTAATAATAGATTGTGCCTGGAAAAAAAAATGTCTGCTATTTTAATTTGCGATACAGGGTGGTGTTTGTTGTTTTGAACTGCGGATTTACTTTTCTGTGTCCGCAGATCGAAATAGCGGACGTGGTGCATCTAATAATTCTCAGAAAAAATCTATTATTATGTTTTTTTTTAAATGAGTTTTAATAGAAAATGTAATAAAATTAATAAATGTTTGTATTTTTGAAGTTTAGAAGGGTAAATACAATATTATGAAATTTAGAGGGGGAAACTACATAATTTATAAATTGTTTAGGGGTATACATGAAATTCTCCTTTTTTATTATAAGGTATGCTTGCTTAAATTTTTATAACTAACATATTTTATCTAGGATCCGAGTAATTATACTCAAGAGTTTGTATCCACTTTTTACTCAAACTAACTGTCATTTGACCACCAGCGGAAATACTATAAGAATAAAATCTAATATTGTAACAAACAATATCGAATACTGCAAAAGACGTAATCAATTTTTTTAAAAATGACAACTCGAAACTTCCAACCTCTCTGTACTTGGTGTACTTTGTACTTTTAATCTTGTTGAATTTTGACAGTTAATTACAGTTAACTGTACTTGTTGTACTTTTACCCTTCTAGAAGATTTTAATTTTTTTTAAAGTTCTTTCTATCATTTCTATCCATCTAGAAGTTTTCAATATTAATTTTTTTTTACCTTTTTTATTAAATTTCTCATCTTTTAAATTTTTGTTTGCAAAAAACTGTAAAAATAACAGATTAAAACTTTGAAAAATGAATACTTTAAAAAAAAGCTACATAAACTGTAATAATAACTAAAAAATCTAGACAACATGAATATTGTAACAATTAACAATGAAAACTGTAACAATGGCGATCAAAACTATAAAACATAAAAACTATCAAAAATATTATAAACAAACATAACTTTGTTATCCAACAAACACATATTTTGTCCAAATAATATACTTGCAAACTTACAAAACCACAACTTTACAAACTATGTCCAAATAACATACTTGTAATAACATTTTCAACAAACATAAATTTTCAAACAAAATTCTTAGAGCATAGGTATTTGATGTTCATTGTTAGGATGCGTAAGAAGTTTCATCATGAGAATCAGACGCTTCTTTGAGATGTCTTCCTGCAATACAAAATAAGACAAATCTTACAATTAAAACTATAAATATTAGTATTACAAAGTAAATAATACTGTAAAAACCAATATTGTAACAACTGTAAACCAATAATGTAACTTAATGATTCAATATTATAACAATTGTAAAACAATACTGTAACACTGTAAAAAATATACACCAATATTGTACATCAATGATTATCCAATAGTGCAAGAAAGTTAAACCAATAATATAATATAATGATATAAAATTATAACATAATGATCCAAAACATAGATATAAAAAAAGTAAAACTTCAAAAACACTTGACTGAAGTTATGAGAAACTGATCAAATCCATACTATAACACTGTAACCCTGACAGATATATTGATCAAATCCGTACTACGACATATATATTGTAAAACTAGCTAATCAACACTGAATCAAATAACGATAAAATTGAACAATTTTAGTAAAAATTTCAAAATTATTACACGAAAACAGTTCAATGCACTGTAAATAAGTATAAAAAGAAAAAAAAAGAACAAAAATCTAATTAATACTAGCTGTAAATCCACACTATAAATAAGTACTAAATAAGCATTTCAATGAAAAGGCTAACATATTGATTTCAATGAAAAGCATTTCAAGCCCCATTAATACTAGCTTTAATACTAGCTGACTAACACGATATTTTAGATGATGACACTTAATGCTAGTCCAATTGCAAGCATTTGCTGAGCCCTAGTCACTGAGAGCATTGTTTGGATCAGCAATAATTAAGGATCGAGGAGAGTTATAGATGAATCTTACTTTGTTTACATTAGGGGCGATGAACTGCAAGTCACCGATCGGTGGTGAGAGAGAGAAAGAGCTTCATCGTTGACATACTTTTGGTTTTAGTTTCTGCATCGGAATCAGAGAAATAGCTCCAATCGGTGGCAGATAGAGCTCCGATCTGCATCGGTGGCAGGGAGAGAGCTTCGATCGGTGGTGCCAGTGCTTGATTGAGATCAATAGAGAGAATTGATTGGAAGTTTATACGGAGAGAGATTCGGAAAGAAAAGAGTCTGGGGAGGCATCCGAAATAAATTTTTAAAAACCATTAAATTACGTTAATTGGGATGGTTGGTTTTATTTAAGGTAGTATCGGACTGTTAAAATTTGTTAGAAGCGCAGGGAGACTTGTCGCTGGGTACAAACTAGGTAAAAATTATTGGGTTTAGAAAGCTTTTTTCTTTTCACGTAAAGAGATTAAACCGCAACCCAGTCCAGTTAGCCAGCTTAGCAAGTTGAGTCAAGCACCGCATGATCGTTCTATATCGCACTGCCACATTTTTGAAGCCAATGACAATTTTTTATCCATAAAATTCTTGAAATGACAGGATGAAATTAAGAGTATATTCACTATGAACGCCTTGTCTTTAAAAAATAATAATGAAGTTGTTAACCATTTTAAATAATAGGAGATATTGTGATTTTCTTTTTGATAATAATAATTAAAACATTAAAATTAATTGAACTTCTTTGTTTTGTAAAAAAATATAAGTGGGTATTCGGTACATTCAAAGGTGGACCGAATATTTTTCTCGGTACATTCCAATTTCACCTTTTTAGACTGCTCGGTACATCCTAATTTCACCCAATCCCACCTGTACCGAGGAGCCTATTCGGTACCTCGTCCGATATACCGAATAGACCATTCGGTTCTTATTGTTTTTATAAAAAACCAGTCACTCGGTTCAGTATATTGTTTTTTTTTTTATTATTATGGTTATGAAAAATAATTCACATATGGTGGTCAAGGCCAGAAAATAACAAATTCCCTGCCGGCTTCATCCCGATCGTTGACTTCGGTTCGTCTGAAAACAATTAGATCTAAGTCATGAGTTTTAACTTGGAACAAATCTCAAAATGAACTCTCTATAGTTTTCATAGACATCGAATCGAGTTTGGTTGGGATTAATTAGTTGCTAACTTTCCTCAGTCAGTTACCTGGGAGGAAAAGGGTCACAGAAATGGTCTCAGACATTCATTCCTAAAATTACCATATCAACCTTCTCAACTATTATTTTATTAGTTATTTAATGTCCATACATCGTAAAACCCAAGGGCATCTTAATAATTTCGTCAACCCTCGCTTATCTCCTTTCACAAATAAGCAAGGTCCAAACTCTCTTTGATGCCCTTTATATACTCATCGAATCGGGGAGCTTAATTGGTGATCAAGTTCGTCACTTGTTTCCGTTCGCATCAATAGGTACAATCTCTCTCCTTTTTTTATTTTTATTTTTCTTATCTAGATTAATTTCATTTGCTTTTTCATTGTTCCCTGTTCCAAAGAATTCACTTCCTATTATTTATTAGCTAGTTGAAGTTAATTTATTTCTTTTTCATTATTAAGAGGTGATTTATATCCTTTTCTTTTCTCGTGTTTCACAGATTAATTAGATTTCTGTTGGTATTCCAGTGATTTTTGTAGGCTTAATCAGTGATTACTGTATTTTGTTTTATCCCGATTTAGACCTTATAGTTGCTTATTCGATTACTAATTAGGGGGAAAGGCTACAGTGCTATCCATAGCACCGTCCACACTATGCAACGGCTCAAAATTTGAGTTTTTTAAATCGTAACGGTCGATCCGAACCGTTAGATGTGTTCTCCATATTGAAATGTGCTTGGAGACCAAATTTTACATTTTTTGGAATTTTTTTACTATTTATTAAGCCACTTTGAAAATCGCTGATCCGATGGTCCAGACTTTTTTTACTGTTCACCCGTTTTTAGCGATTTTCAAAGTGGCTTAATAAATAGTAAAAAAATTCCAAAAAATGTAAAATTTGGTCTCCAAGCACATTTCAATATGGAGAACACATTTAACGGTTCGGATCGACCGTTACAATTTAAAAAAACTCAAATTTTGAGCCGTTGCATAGTGTCTTGGGTGCTATGGATAGCACCCAAGCCTTACTCCTAATTAGGAAGATATTTTGTAGTACCGAAATACAAAGTAAACTAAGAAAATGAATATCAATTGCTTTCATAAAGAAATTCATTGAGCAGTTATGGTTTGTGCAAATAGATAACAACAAAAATTACCAATCTAATTTTTAAGGGAAAACATTTTCTTATTTTTGAAGAAAAGTGGTAGATCCATCGATTTCATATTAAAATCAAGAGTTTAAGGTCTGGTATCTAAAATAGGTACCAAACCAATTACATACTATCTTACATCAAATGCCACAACAAAAGCGAGTACCAACTAAAAGCATAAAGTGCTGACTGCAGATACAAAAGATGATATTAAACCTGCCTAAGCACCAAAAATAAACTTAGTCACCAACTATACTAATCTAAAGAAAATCAGAGCAAATTAAACTAGTTATTTCCAGTTTATCGGATCTTCATCAACCAGGCCTTATCTAGACATTAGGTTGCCAGCACCAGAACTCTAATTGGTGTCCTCGCTGGATCCCTCTTGTGCCATGGATAACAGCAACGCCACGGCCTGAATCGTGTCCGGGCTGCTGGTCGTTTCCTCCATGAGTTGATCTGAGAGATCCTTAACAGCCGATGAAATCATTAGGCTTAGTTTAAGTCAAGAATTAGTGGATTTAGCCTTACACCAAAAAGAACTAAGGATATAATCTTAGCCCCTAAAATCTTAACAGAGAGGGGCTTAGTATCATTAAAACAAATCCGATTTATTTCTAACCATACACTCCATAATACAACCCCCTTAATAATTCAACTAACAATCTATCCTAGAGAGGAATAACTGCATCGAAAAACCACAGGTCTTCTAAACATGTACAGTCAAACTGGAAATTATTGTACAAGGCAATCTAGTCAGGAAAACATTTTCTTAATAGGGGTTTTGTTGGGTATTCAGTTCGTTGTTAGAGGGACATCTTAATTAGCCTTCCTTATTCAACTAGTTGGGCTGTTTAAAAAATATTGAATATCAATCTAATATTTTTGGTAACAATTGTTGAAGATTGTCCAAATTTAAGAAAAAATAAATGTGTGCATGTAAATGTATTATCCATAATTTCAGTTGGTGTATATCATTTTTGGTTTAATTAATTGCAAGTTGTTTGGTCATCAATTATAGAGCCGTGAAAACTGAACTGTTACAATTTTCAAATGTTTGATGGTGGACAAACATTTTATTAATTGGAATTTGTTTGGTCACTAATTTTTTATTTATTTAACCTAATCGTTAAAGATTATAAATCAATTGATGAATGACCAACTGATTTGTGAACCAGTTTGATGCAATAGTGCCAACTGTACCAAATTGAGCAATGCTATAATTGCTTCTAAGATATTATATTCAAAACTTACATACCATAAAATATAGAATTTTTACATCAATGAACATTGTATAGTGATTTTTTTTAATTATCTAATTGTACATTAATTATACATAGTTGCAAATTATTCAGGTGACATGATGTCGATTGCCACCCTTTCTTGCCACTTTGAACCCAAATTATTCAAAGCCCGCTCCATCATTTTTGCTCACTCACTCCCATATCTACCTTCCCGTAGACTATCCTACCGAACAACCATTCGCACACATGCCGAGTATAAAATCCAATTGGTGGAACCAGATGGGAAAAGCCATGAATTTTTTGCACGAGATGACACCTCCATACTAGAGGCAGCAGAGAATAAGGGGGTGCACGTGTTAAAGGCCACTTGCAGGACAGGGGAATGTTCCACTTGTACCGGAAAACTCGAATCGGGCAAAGTTGACCAATCAAAGGGAAAATTTTTGAATGGTAGTCAGAAGAAACAGAAATATATACTGACATGTATTTCCTATCCTAGGTCCAACTGTGTCATTCACACTGACAAGGAAGGGGAGCTCTACAAATAAAAAAAATAATGCTTGCTTCGGCTAAATTCCTTTTTTGTTCTTCATGGGTGCAGTTTTTCTTTGGTTCTTCATTTGCTTGTAGTTCAAAAAATGTTCACCAGCTTCGTCTGGGCAATAAGATCTATTTTGAACATGGTAGGGCGCAAAAAGTTGTACCGCGGGTTAGATTAGCTAACGAGTGCGGGGGAATGTTGAATTGAATGCTCTAGGATTTAGTGCTCTTTTCTTGAGACATGAGAGGGCACCAACCACGGGGCATTCCTGATTTTCTTTCTACATTCCTTTGGGTTCACACCTAATGGACCTACGGTTCATTATCAGTCTATCAGGGGTTTTATTATTTGATTATAGGGACGTTTAAATTCCGACGAACGCAAGTCCCAGCCGTTAATTACATCAGCAGACCTTTCAAGTCAGACTGAGTAACTCGTTCATTCTAGAATTTGTGCCTATTTTAGTGTGAACTGAATAATGGGACTAAAAGAAGGGTTTATGTAAGTTTCTTGTTGGTCATTGGTTAGTTCTCGTTGTTTGGACATATATACTTGTGTGTGTTCGTTTGTGTGTGATTGCATGTGTATTACAATAAATCTCGAATTATTTTAAGAAAGCATATCTTGATCATCATTTAGAAAATTGTGAGATTTGATTTGAATTTTAGTTAGTGTAAAGCAAGCTCAATGTTTGATTAAAATTGAGTGTGAAGTCAAAAGAGGGGTATTTTGGTAATTTTCAGAGCATTTGTGAGAAGTTAGAAATTTTATGCTTCATTATGATTGTACAATATATGAGATTTGATTTGAATTCAATTTGATGTATAAAACCTTGGAACTTAAAAAAAGTTAAGCTAATTTGTTCAATGAGGGTATTTTGGTCATTTCAGGTATTGGCTATGGTTTGAAAATATTGGAATTTGATTTAAAAAGATAGGAAACTTAATTTGGGTTAATTTGGAACTGATTTGAGTTCATTTGAATTTGAAATGAAGAAGTTATAATTAAAAAGTGCTTGTTTGTAAAGTTTTTATATTTGCAGGGACCCATTTATAATTAAAAAGGGCATGTTTGTAAATTTAGACTTTTGACGAGGTTTAGAGAGTAGAACTAGAGTGCTTCTTGGAGTACCAAGCCCCTTTGTACTCTTAACTCTAAAATTTATTGGATTAACTTCGAACGACGAATCCAAACTGTTGAAATCCTTCTACCTTACGAGTGATGCATCTATAAGTGAAAATTTTAAAGTTTCGAATTAATTTAGTATAAAGTCAAGTGGTCAAAAGGCTTCCAAAAAAGAATGCATTTAAATTAATTTAGAAACATTCTAATTTTGACCACTTGTCTTTATACTAAATTAATTTAAAACTTTAAATTTTCTCATGTAGACGCATCACTCGTAAGATAGATGAATTTTAACGGTTTGGATTCGTCGTTTAAAGTTAATCCGATAGGTTTTAGAGTTAAGAGTACAAAGGGTCTTAGTACTCCTAGGAGCATCCTAGTTCTACTCGGGTTTAGAGAGAAAATTCGGCCTTCAAGGGCTTGTTTGAGAAGGTTTTAAGGCGCCATGGGTTTTAATTTGCAATTTCAATATCTCAGAGGGGTTAATTTGCAAAGAAACTTTTATTTATTTATTTATTTGAATTTTGGATTAATCATAACCATTGGATCATTGTCCGAACTTAGAGATTTGCATATTGGGCTTAAGTATTCGCTCTGGGTTTTAAGATTTGCATTTGAACTTATTGCCGGCCTAAGTATCGCATTGGGCTTGGGCTTCGTTTATTTTAATTATATTTGTTGGGCTTTGGGCTTTGTATATTAAAAGGGAGGTTTAATATCTGTGCAAGACAGCCTGTCGGCTTACTGTCGTGCGGGACCCATGCTCCAGGAACCGTTGGGCTTTGGATTTAATTAAATATGAGCCTTTGGATCGTTTATTGCTTTAAGATTCACATTCATCTTTAAACTTTTGTTTCAGCACCAAGATCTTATGGTTTGAGTTGCATCAAGAGTGGTGCGAACCTAGATGTGAACCGATTTCATTGCCTGAGACTAGGGTTTCATGTTCAACGATGCTCCGGTACGTCACCGTAAGCTTAGGGGAGGGTGCATTCTACATCGCCTTGGTGTCAGGAGCATGTTGCTCCACTTGTCGGCGGTCATCGATTGCCGGAGGAGGCGGTTCTCGGTCGAGCAAGCTCCTATTGGTATCGATTGAAATTTAACTCGATTACTTCAGTTCTTTTATGGTTCTCTTCTATTGGATGCATATTTAGCATCGTCTTGGGTTGTCAAAGCTCTAGGAAGCATCAATTTGGAGCTTGATCGAGCTTTAAACATGATTTGGGTTTGATGGTTTCGGTTTGATACCGATAAGGTACTGGTTCATAGCATGAAGGGGTAGGTCTTAAATTGGGACTTAGGATCACTTTGTTTGAGCACATGTAAGTGGACCAAGAGCATCAAAAGTGATACAATAAAATTCATCCTGATTTGGAAGATACTGTCCCGTAATTTTAAATCGTTCATGGAATCTCGACATGAACTGGACAAATTAGATCATATATACATCATATATAACCCCGTCTCAAATATGATCTCAATTAAAAAAAAATTACTTTTACTTGCACTTGGTACACAATCATTCCTCCCTTCTATATTCTACTATTGCTAAATTGGTGACCAGCAGCAGTGCCTGCTTAAGTTATATAAAAAATGGAAAGATCCTGTTTCTCCTATAAGATGGGCCCTATTCCATATATAGAGAGAGAAATATATAAAATGGGATCAAGCGTTCATGGTGACAGAATCAATTTTTTCCAGCCCGTGCTTGCTGCCCCGCTTTCGTTTCTTCCAAATAGAATGTTGACCAAGTTAAAATCCGCCTTCCAAGTGTGACATAAATAGTTGAGGTGAAACAACAAACGGAGGTTAAAAAGGATGGCTTCTGGAAGAAGACAGCTAAGTTCTCAGATCTCAATCACACAATAAATACAAAGAGACGAAATTGGACCACAATGAAACTCAATTTTACTGATAACAGCGAAAAGGGATACAAGTGGTTACAGAGAATTTCCCAAAATTGTTCAAATATTCGATAAAAGAAAACCACATATAGGTGACACGATTGCAAAAGAAATTGATTTAAACCAAGCGTAATTTTAAATTTGGATAAGTTTTAGGTTTTATGTGCTGAGTGTTAATTGTATGATTTGATTAAAACCAAGCGTAATTTAGTATTTTGACTAAATAAATACATTAGGGATTTAAAAAAAAAGACTAAATAAATACATTAGATTTAGAGAAATCTTCTAATGACTAAAATACAAAAAATAATCTTCATTTAGCATATGTAGAAATTTTTATTTTGATTAAGTATCTGATTGGTTTTCTTTTCTATAATTTAAAAAGACAACTGCGGTATCTTTTCCATAATTTGTTTTCTATAATTGATGGGTCAGATGAATCTAGGCCTTTGGGCCTAAAGCCCAGTCTTACAATTGATATGCTTGCCGAGCTGCGTATTTATATTTTACCAAGAAGATATAATGTCAATGCCTCAATGGCCATGAAGTGGTACAATATAAAAAAAAAAAAATTTACAGCATTCATTTTTTAACATTTTTTAACCACTTGACTCTATATAAAATTAATTTGAAAATTTAAAAATTTCACATGTACATGCATCACTCGTAAGGTAGATGGATTTCAACGACTTGGATTCTTCATTTAAAGTCATTCTGATAAGTTTTAAAGTTGAGTTCACAAGGAGACTTGGTGAACTTTGGAACATCCTAGTTCTATTCTTAAAACAAACAACTGTGATGCCACTGTACATGAACAGTGTGCCCTATGAGTGTAGGCGAGTAATGCGAGCTAAGTTTAATTTGCTGAGTTGAACAGCCTTCGAATGTATTCGCCCTGCTACCTGGAGCCACGAACCAGTAAGAGGTGCACTGAGGAGAGAAGAGCTGACAGTCTGATATCTTGTCTATGATATGAACCGAGGAGAGCTGTGGTGCAGTGGAGGGTACGTACCATCAAACCTATGGCATAACTCTGTTTCCAAGAAATTTATATATTTGCAAAGGCCAATTACGGTAATATATAATTTGTTTTGTTACGAATATGAAACACCTAAAAGAACCAATATTGGCAAATAATCAACCAAACAATAAGAAAGGCAGAAGATTTCATTTTTCTGAAGAGTATGAGTTCTGCTCCGAGTTGACTGAGTGCTATCAAAAGTTTCTGATGACTTCTTAAAATTGCGCAAGAGAAAAAAAAAATGAGCCCTAGTACCGACCTTATTTGACAAGCCTTAAGTATTAATTAACATACTAAATCTCTGCTGCTCATTGAGTAGACTTTGTCGACTTTTACTGTCCTCAATTCAAATCCACCAGAGAAGAGCATTTCTAACCTTAATTTCCAATCTACCTGGGTTCAATATCAGTAATTGTAACCTCATTTGATGTCATCAGGTCAGTGTTGCCTCCACGTATACTGCTTTTGGCAATGCAAAATGCAGGCTTAGACGGAGTCTCGAGAGACACTATTTCACAACTAAGCATCACGGCCACGTTTGACATAATTGGTCTGTTTGCTGGGTTTTCCTGGACACACAACAGCGCTATCTGTGTGCATCTCAACAATTCACTCCTCGGATAGTGCTGACCTAAAGACGGATCTACTACTTCTGTAATGGTACCATTGGTCCAGTGCTGCCATACCTATGTTATGATAATTTTAGTTTTGTTAGTATACAATTCATTTGCTGATTATATAATAATAGATACAGAGGATCAGTGCTGCTACTTACAAAGCTCAAGAGATCTTCGGTCTCATCATTCTCA
This sequence comes from Carex arenaria, assembly GCA_964058825.1. Taxonomy (NCBI): domain Eukaryota; kingdom Viridiplantae; phylum Streptophyta; class Magnoliopsida; order Poales; family Cyperaceae; genus Carex; species Carex arenaria. Next base: position 240,085 of record CAXKVW010000027.1, on the reverse strand, counting down.
AAGGTACCACTGTTCTTCTTTCCAGTTATAATCTCTAAAACTAAAACACCATAACTGAAAACATCTGACTTGATCGAGAAGTGACCCCAGATTACATACTCTGGGGCCATATATCCACTACAAAAAGTATGTATATCAACGTCAGTTTTATTATGGTTACTGCAATATATAACTGTACAGTACTTGTAATATAATTGAGTACTTACTATGTTCCTACAACTTGACTTGTAATCTCTTGAGTTTGGTCGTCTCCAAAGAGTCTAGCCAGACCAAAGTCGGATATCTTTGGGTTCATCTCTGCATCGAGCAAGATATTGCTTGCCTTCAGATCTCGGTGAATAATTCTTAGTTGAGAATCCTCATGTAGATATAACAGCCCTCTTGCAATTGCACAAACGATCTTGTACCTTTTTCCCCAGTCTAGTAGGTGCCGCCTCTCAGTAACTACCGAAGCAGATATTAAGACCTTATTTAGTATTACATTTTTCAATATTTAAACTACTGTACATAACCATCTACAATAGATCATGTTTGGTTGTGGGGTAAGGTTACTCCGGATTAAATTTCTTACTCCGAGATAAGGTGGATTAAAATAATAATGTTTAGTTAGAGATTGGTTAGAATTTGGTGGAGTAAGCTAATGAAGAGAGAGAAATCATAAAATGATGTTATCTAACCATGGGACCCACAGGTGGAGTAAATTGCTCCACCTCTCTAGGTGAAGTAACTTAATTTGAACTAACTCAAATGTTATTCCATCTTACTCCTTCAAATTTACTTCTTGTTTGGCTCCTTAAAAGTAGAGTTGAGGATTTACTCCATCACTTACTCCACAACCAAACATGACCATAGAATATTAAGTACATATGCGCAAAACTTGGCATTTCCAAATAATTTAAGCCAATAATGCCAACCTGGCAATTAAAATTAACATAAAAGCATAATATCTACAGAGTTGGTTGGTAAGGGACAAAGGGGTATGTTTAACTATTTTTATGAAGGCTAATACAATACTAATTGGTTTGGGTCAAATCTAATAAAAAAACTGAAATTCACCAAAAACCAAAAATCACATGAGATTATTAATGTTATAGCTGTTACTCTAGAATTGGAGTCAACCAAAGGAAAATTTTTACCAAAAAGGATTTGATCAAGGCTTTTGTTAGGTACATATTCATAAACAAGCAATTTCTCTTGGCCCTCCAAGCAAACACCAAGAAGTCTGACAAGATTTTTGTGTTGAAGCTTTGCAACCGAAATTAGCTCATTTTTCAATTCGCCTAGTCCCTGGCTAGAGCTCTGAGAAAGCCTCTTTACTGCTATATCTCGGCCATCAGGCATTATACCCTAATGGAAGAATAAAAAAGTAATTAGATACAATAAATATCCAGATAATTAGTAATGGAGTTAATTTGAGTATATATATTTCTACCTTATATACAGCTCCAAATCCACCTTCACCAAGTTTGTTTTCCTCTGCAAAATTAGTTGTCGCAACTCTTAATACGGAGAGATCAAGAAGCAGTGACACGATACTTTTGATCTCCTCAGGATTACTCACATCTGTACATTGACACCAAAATCAATCAGCATGTGTCGAGCTAGCTTGAGAAAAAAGATGATGAAAATTAAATTTGATCTTACTCAGCAATGGTTTTGTTAGCCCTGATTTTCTCCTCTTTAAGAAACATACACAAAGACCAGCTATTACAACAAAAGCAAGGACCAGTGGTATAGTGATTGCCACAATTGTACCAGTTGAAGGTTTCTTATTGCCTGCATAAAACACATCAAAACTCACAAGCACGCCTAAAACACCTTTTTATTTGGACAATTTTCAAAGACAAAAAATTAATGTATGAAATGGATGTATTACAAATTACAAATTACAAATAACACAGAGCATGAAGAAGAAAGGTACGGTCCGCAAACATACGACAGGTGGCATAACTAAACGAGGTATATACTATAGAAAATGCTGTTGACTAACTAATTGTCTAACGAATGAGCGAGTAGTGACTATTCAAACTGTTCCATACTTTCGGTTATGTTCCTATATATGCCGGTTATTGTCGCAAAGGAGAAGATATTTACACTAGTTCATTAATTATAATTGTGCATACCTGTACTTTTCTTTGGCAGGGGAGAGAGCTCAGAAGGCAAGGCAGGGGGCTTAGGAAGCAAGGTAGGGGGCTTAGGAGGCAAGGCAGGGGGCATTGCATCGATGAGAGAAAGATTAAAATATGGATAGATATCATTACGCATGAAACATCGGAAGCTTAACAAGAACCCACCCTGCTTCCCCCATGCAGTGACTTGGAACTGGCTGATATATTGCTGTAGGCATGTATAGCAATCGTCTGGTGAAATGTCTCGAATACATTGTACCAGTCCATACATAGTGATACTTCCAGTATATTTTGCTGTATCAACCTTGAACAAATTTGTGGAAATTAGCTGCTCTATCTGCAAGGCTACCCATCAGATTGCTGTACACATCTTCAAATTTGTCGGGATTTGGGATGTCTCCTGTGTTGTACACAATCTGAATCCATGAATTTTCGTCAGAGGTGGTGGAGTTGGTATCAGAGTACCGGAGGAAACACCCATCATACCATAAACCAACTCTTATGCTACGTGAGCAATTGGTTTTTATTGCTTCTACCGCATTTATGAGGCATGTTTGGCAGTCAGAAGAATTATATGTGATGAGGCATAGTGCACGGCCAAAAACTTGGTCAGGGCCTTCTCCGAGGGTTTGAAGGGAGAAGCCTGTGCGCCATCCAGCCAAAGAAAGGTTAGAGAGCAGTAGGTTGCGATTAGATTTGTAGGTACTGTTCGTCGTGAAGTTTGAGTCAGAGCACTTGAAGAAGGCCGAAGTAGCAAGCTGAAAGATTGTCACAAAGAAGAGGAGAAACAGGTGCAAAGAGCTTTGTGGAGATGAATGAGAGGCCATGTTTGTGGCTTTTGGGTTTGAAAACAGGAGGATCATTTGCTCTTTTCATAGAGCAATTATGTGTCAGAATGGTTGTTAATTAAGTTGATTAGAACTCTCTTTGAAGTTTGGGCCAAGTCAAACTTATTTTTGGGTTTAGTGCTGTTTTTTCTATTGTTAGGCTCATTTTATAATAAATTCAACTGAAGTTGTAAACCGAATAACGTTTTGGTTGGAGGGTTGGAGCATATATATATATATATATATATATTTGGGCCAAGTCAAACTTAATTTGGAATCTCTTGTTATTATCTCACTTGTACAATTGAGTGAAACTAGTACAAGTGGACAACTGAAGCAAGCTTTAGCTTCATCTATAAGTTTATGCCTCTCTCTCTCTCTCTCTCTCTATATATATATATTATGAGGGTTCCAATGCCTCATCTCTTCATACCTCATATTCTATATCTTCATTTTTAAAGTCTAAACAGTCGATCCGAGCCGAGCAGTTGATTGCGATTAGATTTGTAGGTACTGTTCCTCGTGAAGTTTGAGTCAGAGCACATTTTCCAAATGTTGGCCGAAGTAGCAAGCTGAAAGATTGTTGCAAAGAAGAGGAGAAACAGGCGCAAGGAGCTTTGTGGAAATGAATGATAAACCATGTTTGTGGCTTTTGGGATTGAAAACAGGAGGATTATTTGCTCTTTTCATAGAGCAATTATGTGTCAAAATGGTTATTCATTAAGTTGACTATTACTCTCTTTGAAGTTTGGGCCAGTTAAACATTGGGCCAAGTCAAACTTATTTTTGGGTTTAGTGTTGTTTTTCTATTGTTAGGCTCATTCTATAATAAATTCAACTGAAGTTGAACAACGAGTAACGTTTTGGTTGGAGGGTTGGAGCATATATATTTGGGCCAAGTCAAACTTAATTTGGTATTCTCTTGTTCTTATCTCACTTTTATAATTTAGTGCAACTAGTACAAGTTGACAACTGAAGCTAGCTTAAAGCGCTGACTATTATAGCTAGCTTTAGCTTCATCCACAAGTTTATGCCTACACACACACATATATATATATATAGATAAAGCTAGCTATCGTAATTTTCAAAGGTTCAATTTATAATTGCGTTTATCGTTCTTTTTAGTGTCATAAGAGAGAACAAGTGTTTCTTTATTGTGTTGTCATCATAACAGCAAAATTATTCTTTTAGAGTATGTTTGGATGCACAAGAATAGCTACTGTTTTTAGAATAGCATTGCTATTCGGAACAAGGTGCATCCAAACAAGAAATAGAGCTATTCGGAATAGCTATTGTTTTTAGAATAGCATTGCTATTCGCTATTCTTACAAAAACATAGAATAGCATTTGTTGCTTTCAATATTAATACTAATCTAATATTTAAACTAATATTATATTACATTTAATATTTAAATTAATATTATATTGTATTATATTGTATTATATTTAATCTAATATTTTATTTAATACTCATATAATATTTAAAATAATATTAGATTACATTTTAATATTTAGATTAATATTATATTATATTATATTTAATCTAATATTATATTTAATAATAATCTAATATTTAAAATAATATTATATTATATTTAATAATTAAATTAATATTACATTGTATTATATTTAAACTAATATTTTATTCAATACTAATATAATATTTAAAATAATATTATATTACATTTAATATTTAAACTAATATTATATTACATTTAATCTAATATTTTATTTAATACTAATCTAATTTTAAAATTAATATTATATTACATTAATATTAAAACTAATATTATATTACATTAATATTAAAAGTAATATTATATTGCAGTTAATATTTAAAATAATATTATATTATATTTAATATTTAAACTAATATGATATTATATTTAATCTAATATTTTATTAATACTAATCTAATATTTAAAATAATATTATATTACATTCAATATTTAAACTAATATTGTATTACATTAATCTAATATTTTATTTAATACTAATCTAATATTTTATTTAATACTAATCTAATTTTTAAAATAATATTATATTACATTTAATATTTGAACTAATATTATATTATATTTAATATTTAAACTAATATTATATTATATTTAATATAATATTTTATTTAATACTAATTTAATATTTAAAATAATATTATATTACATTTAATATTTGAATTAATATTATATTGTATTATATTTAATCTTATACATAAATTATTAAATAGTAGCTATTCCCTCCAAACTCTATTCCAAATATGCAATCCAAACAACTTTTGCACTGTTCTGAATAGCACTGTTCTTAAACAGTTGCTATTCTTATTTACTATTCTAAACAATAGCTATTCTAGCTATTCTAGAGTTCATCCAAACGTACCCTTACACTTTTTGGTGTTTTGCTGATTTTCTTCAAAGTACATATTAATTGTAATACACATTGCCTGTTAATTACCAACTATTCATCTAGGTATGTTTGGATGCACAAGAATAGCTACTGTTTTTAGAATAGCATTGCTTGTCACACCCCGGTGCCCCACGAGGTGCGACGGGTGCTCCTGCCGTAGGCATACGGTTGCCCGTATACCTACTAGGCAATTACGATATGATAGAAATAAAACATAACACGCAAACAAAACAAACAAGTAACATAAACAGATCTCAAACCCCAACTGGTCAGGTTATAGTATACAAAACCCGTATCTCGATGGATACGCATCACCAAATGACATAGAGAATATATATATATATACAACCAAAACATAACTGTATACATAATCTCTAATGTCACTATACCAGACAAGCCACGTAGAGGTGAAACCAGGGCCTACCGACCTCGCGTCTCTCTCGGATCCGCTGACCCGGAACCTGAAAATATTACCCAAAGAGGGGATGAGAATTGAATTCTCAGTGCGATAATTGCCACAAATAAATCCCTGGACTTGCAATCACAGATTATATTCAAAAAGAAACACCAATAAAGCTCAGATCGATTTATAAACTTTTGTAAACATGAGTGCATAAATCCAACGACATATATATATCCAAATGAAATCACAAATTAGGAATTGCCAAGATGAAATTCAATCACACCATATCTGGTTTACTCGGTTTCAGAATATCTGGTAGTAATAGGCCTAACCGTTTAATTAAAAGTCTGGTTCTGATTCACATCCAGAAAATTCATATAAAGCGAATTGACATCCAAACGCGTTACCCCCTGGGTAATGCCTCCGATACACAAGTCACATATAATCACAATCATTATACAGCGTCACTTACCCCTCGTCCCAACCGGTACTGGGAACTGTTGAGGGCCAGACGATCTAAAGCTTTAGAACACTGGGTGTCAAAGTCCCTGCAGAGACCTTGACAAATCCGGTTTCACCTCCTGGGTGACATCATCACGGCGGATGACAATAATACCATATCCACTAACCGATGGTGATATAAAGCACGGTGACTTTAATTCCAAAATCAGATCATTCTGATCAACATAATTTATAACCATACCAGCATGCAAGTCAATTAGATAAAACAATTCAAGTTTCACTTTATTTGGACAATGCAATGCATATGCAACACAATCCGATAATGCAATTCAATCAATAATCAACATGTCAACCGAAACACAGTTTAATTTTGAATATAAAATATCAAACAAGTCCAGAAATCCCGCACCTGAATATGCTGCGTATAAACCGACCTTACGTCTCGGACGTCTCGTGAGATTCCGTACCCGGTTGTCTTACCAACTCTATTTAACATATATACATAATTAGGGTTTAATTAGCTATAGTTTCTATATAAATGAAATTAATACGATTACGATTCGATACTCATTCGATTCGGCTTAATTTAGACTCAGCTTACCATTTTGAACTACTTGGTCACGGCCCGTAAGGGTTCTGTTGCGGCCCGCAACCAATACACAGAAAACCCTAATTCCTTTGGTTTCGATTCCGATCGATCGACGCTCGATTCCGGTTAATCGGGGTTACGTACTGTATCATATTTCAAGGTATATGGAGCTATACAAGTATTCGACATAATTCATAATTCAAGTTTTAATACCAAAACCCTAATTCCAAATTCAAAGTCCAAAGGGTAGTTAAATCAAATAATACGAATCGAACGGTTTTAACGAATTATAACTCGATCAATTCTAATCAAATTTGAATTTCACAAATAATCATCCCAAATTCCATACCAAACCTTAAATCATGATTCCCAATTTCAAAAGAATATCTATTCAATTCAACCCAATTCAATATACTAATCGAGTTATAATCTTTCGATTCAAACCCGAATTCGAAATTCAAACGAAAACCACAACAAATTGACTATTAGGGTTTTGCTAATTGAAAAGGAGAAATATACCAATTTGAAGCTTTAGAATCGATCAAGGATCGTCAATTCCGCTCGAATCTCAATTTTCCGACAAGTTCGATCAGTTTCCGCGCTCGATTTCTCTCTCTCTCTCTCTTTCCCTTTGGCTCGGCACCCACCTCCACAACTCACGGCCAAGAAATGAAAAGGAACGAAAATGAAAGGAAGAAGGAAAGGTAATTTCTAGATTGTTTTTGGATTTTTGCTAATAAGTCCCTCCACTTTATAATATTACAAAGGATACATGTTTTACCAATTAGACCTCATACTTATTTTTATTATGATCTTTAGTATAATGTAACAATTCTCCCTCCCTTAAAATAAAGTTCAGTCCTCTGAACTTGATTTCGTACCTGAATTGTCGAATAACTCCGGATACTTCTCTCGAATGCTCTCCTCGAGCTCCCACGTCGCTTCCTTATCGGAATGGCGTCCCCATTTTACCAACACGAGCCTGATCACCTTACTTCGAAGCCGTTGTTCTTTTCGGTCCAATATCTGCATTGGTTCTTCTTGATAGGTCAGATCATCTTGTACGTGCAAACCCGAGTGATCAATACAATGCGACGGATCTCGCACATATCGGCGTAGCTGTGATACATGGAACACTGGATGAACCCGGTCTAATGCCGGTGGTAGCGCAAGCTCGTACGCTACCGGTCCAACTCGTCGCAAAATCTGAAAAGGCCCAATATATCGGGGACTTAGCTTACCCGAAACACCAAATCTGTGCACGCCTCTGACAGGCGAAACTCGAAGCCATACATGATCACTTTCTTGGAATTCCAACGGTCTTCGATGAATATCTGCATATTTCTTTTGTCTTTCTTGAGCCGACTTGAGCCGACTCAGAACCATTTTCGTTTTCTCAGCAACTTCTTCTAACATTTGCGGTCCCGTAGGTGGATATGTACCCGCTGGTCCCCACCACAGCGGAGTACGGCACTGCTGTCCTGTCAGCGCTTCTTGCGGTGACATACCGATACTCGAATGATAACTGTTGTTATACGCAAATTCCACCAGATACAAATGATCAACCCACGAACCTTGTAAACTTAGCGCGCAGGAAAGCAACATGTCTTCTAATGTCTGAATAGTGCGCTCAGACTGACCGTCAGTCTGTGGATGGTGTGCAGTGCTAAATTTCAACTTGGTACCCATTGTTTCTTGAAAACTCTCCCAAAAATGAGAAGTAAACCGAGGATCTCGGTCAGAAATGATATTGCGCGAGCAGCCATGATATTTAAACTGATATTTCAGAAACAATTCCGCCAATTCTTGCCCAGATGTCTCAATTCGAAGCGGAATAAAATGCGCTATCTTCGTCAGCCGATCCACAATTACCCAAACTGTATTATACCTTCCGACCGTCCTCGGAAATCCACTTACGAAATCCATTGTAATTGATTCAAACTTCCTTGTAGGTATCTCCAGCGGTCTCAGCAATCCGGCTCTTCTCTGCCGATCCGCTTTAACCTGCTGACATATTTGACATTTTTCAACATACCTTTGCACTTCTCGCTTCATTCTCGGCCACCAGAAATACTTCTTTAGATCTTGATACATCTTTACTTCTCCCGGATGAATAGCATAACCCGAATCATGCGCCTCCGATAAAATCAGATCTTTCAGCTCCGAATTACTTGGTACACAAATACGGTTATGAAACCGTAAGATACCATCTCTTTGAATTTGAAACGGTGAATCAGCATTTGACTCGTAGTGCAGTTTAAATTTCTGAAATTTCGGATCATTTTGTTGCTCTGCACGAATTTGCTCGTGTAACTCTGATCGGATTTCAACCGCTGCTAGTACAACTGATGCAATTGCGGGTGTACCCGCCTCAACTCCATCTCCGACACACTTAGATACCACACCCATTGCAAATTCGCGTGATGCACCAACATGTATTTCCAACCTGCGCATTTCCTCCAAAAGATATGCTTCACTTGTGATTACCGACGCCAGGTTTACCTGACTCTTTCTGCTTAATGCATCTGCTACACTGTTTGCTTTTCCTGCATGATACTGGATATCCAAGTCATAGTCTTTCATCAATTCTAACCACCGCCTTTGTCTCAGATTCAATTCTTTTTGTGTGAAGATGTATTTCAAACTCTGGTGATCTGTAAATATACGGCATTTCACGCCATACAGATAATGCCGCCAAATCTTTAACGCAAATATCACCGCTGCTAACTCCAAGTCATGAGTCGGGTAGTTTTGCTCGTGTGGTCTCAATTGCCGAGATGCATAGGCAATTACATGATCATCTTGCATTAATACACAACCCAAACCCGATTTAGAAGCATCGGTGTAAACCGTATACTCCTTATCAGTAGTCGGCATGGCAAGGACTGGCGCAGATACCAGCCGACTCTTTAATTCTTCGAAACTCTGATCTTGCGCGGTACCCCAATCGAATTTTACACCTTTGTGTAACAACTTTGTAAGTGGTGCGGCTAATTGCGAAAACCCGAGTACAAACCTCCTGTAGTACCCGGCTAACCCCAAAAAGCTGCGAATTTCAGTAACTGTCTCGGGCCTTTTCCAATCTGTCACAGCCCGAATCTTCTCGGAATCCACCGCTAACCCTTTTCCAGATACCACATGCCCCAAAAATGAAATTTCTTCCAACCAGAACTCACATTTCGAAAATTTTGCGAATAACTGATGTTCGCGCAGTCTTTGCAAAACAATTCTTAAATGTACCTCATGTTCCTCTCGCGAGCGCGAATATATCAGTATATCATCAATGAACACCACAACTGTCGAATCCAACAAATCATGAAATACGCGGTGCATTAAGTCCATGAACACTGCCGGTGCGTTCGTCAGCCCAAACGGCATAACCAAGTACTCATAATGCCCGTACCTTGTACGGAATGCTGTCTTATCCACATCGCTCGGTCTAATCCTCAATTGGTGGTACCCTGTTCTCAGATCAATCTTCGAATATATTGAGGATCCCTGCAACTGATCAAACAGATCATCAATCCGAGGTAACGGATATTTATTTTTCACAGTTACCTTATTCAGCTCGCGGTAATCAATGCATAACCGCAATGTTCCATCTTTCTTCTTGACAAACAGCACTGGTGCACCCCACGGTGACGTGCTAGGTCTGATAAACCCGCTTTCCAACATATCTTCCAATTGTGCCTTGAGTTCCTTCAGTTCTGCCGGTGCCATTCGATACGGCGCTTTTGAAATCGGTGTTGTACCCGGTACCAATTCGATACCAAATTCCACTTCTCGCTCGGGTGGCAGCCCTACAATCTCATCTGGAAATACATCCACAAATTCCGAAACCACCGGAATAGTGCTGATCTCTGGAACTGCCGCAGCCGCATAAACCACGGCCGCCAAATAAGCATCACACCCTGACTCTATTAGCCGCCTCATTTCTAAGGATGAAACACAAGTTGTTAGTTTCCCAAGTTCTCTACAATTTAGAACACATGACATACCTCTTGAATTCGCAAAATGAATCCGTCGATGCGGACAATCAATAGTAGCAGCATGTCTCGTCAACCAATCCATACCCAATAACACATCATAACCGGTAATCTCCATCACCAACAAATCCGCTTCGAACTCCCTCCCGTTTATCTTAATCTTTCGGTCTCGGCATAAGGTGATTTCTTGATCATTTGAACCAAACGGGGTTTGAACATTTAAAACTTGATTATACGTCTCAATCGGCCAACCACCCTTTTCTACCAACGCCCTCGACACAACCGAATGACTGCACCCCGTATCAATCAAACAATAAGCATCATGATCGGATATAGAGAATATACCTGTCATGACATTAGTCTGGCCATCTCCCAGTGCAGTTGCAGCATTGCGTGAAGTTCCAGCAACGTTAAGTGCATGCGCCGCCGCCCTGCTGTCATTCCTGCCGGCACTACCAGCGCCGCTTACCCTGCCGACGCTACCAATGCTGCTAGCCCGGCTAGCGTTAGCCCCGCTAGCATGAGATGCGCCCCGTCCGCGCCACGTCGGTGCGCCACGGCCAACCCCAGCGGACATTCCCCCGCTGCTAGCGCCCCGCATCCGCACGAGTGCATTCGGGCACTCCCTTGCCCAGTGTCCCGCGCTACCACACACGAAACATGTGTTTGCCTTGCGCCTACAATCAACCTCGTCGTGTGCTTGATTGCATGATCGGCACCACTGCGAAGGCATCACCGGTCTAACACTCGGCATGGATGTTTGCCTGAACGGGGGTCTCGGTGCCACACTCGGCCGAGCGGATCTAGCAAATGATGGTCCTCCCCTCGACCTCGACATCTGCCCACTCTGAGTTTCTTTCTGTTTCACATTTCTTTCGGCTATTTGCTCTTTCCTTCGCTTACCATGCATTTCAATTTGTTCCGCGTGATCCATCATTGCTTGCAACTCTGTTGCCATCGGAGTATCCACAATCATAGAGATATGCCCATCCAACCCATCCAAGTATTGCCTGTTATACCTTTCCACATCATTTCTTATATCCGTAGCGTAACGCGACAAAGCCAGAAATTCACCATTGTATTCAGCTACCGGACGACCGTCTTGCTTTAACTCCAAAAATTTTCTTCGCAGCGCTTCACGCTGTATATTGCTCAGAAACCTTCTATTGAAATGTTGTTCGAACCATTCCCACGGAATCCTCGCTTCCTCTCCATCATAACTTCCTCGGGTTCCATCCCACCAGAATCGAGCATCACTCTCCAGCTGCTGCTCAACTAACTCCACTTTATCTTCCTCAGGAGCACGGCATAATTTTAACTTCGCATTTATTTGCACCAGCCACTCCTCAGCTGCCGCATACCCGCCGGTTCCATCATAACGCGGCGGATTCAAGCGCAGAAATGCATCATATAACCTTCTGAAATCTTCGGGTGCACCACCGTGAGCTACCGGTGCTGCATCCTGCATCTGTGCTTGGCGACCTCTCTCATAGGCCGCAATCAACCGGTCATCCAAGTCCCGGTCTCTACCAGCTCCTCCAGCGCCACCAGCACCAGCTGGACCAGCCCCAGCCTGATTTACCACTGGCTCGATAACCAACTCCAGGTTTGGTTCCGGATTCCTCCGAGGTCTGCCTCTACCTCGACGTGTTTCCATTTTCTGAATAAACAAAGTTAGTTTATAATATTATATAATCTTTACTTATCATACGAAATTCGTATAGTCGTGCCGACCCCAATTAATACGTATACCACTCTCGTATCCAAACAAGTCTGGTTCGGTTTTAAACCATGCTCTGATACCACCGAAGGAAGGACCTGTCACACCCCGGTGCCCCACGAGGTGCGACGGGTGCTCCTGCCGTAGGCATACGGTTGCCCGTATACCTACTAGGCAATTACGATATGATAGAAATAAAACATAACACGCAAACAAAACAAACAAGTAACATAAACAGATCTCAAACCCCAACTGGTCAGGTTATAGTATACAAAACCCGTATCTCGATGGATACGCATCACCAAATGACATAGAGAATATATATATATATACAACCAAAACATAACTGTATACATAATCTCTAATGTCACTATACCAGACAAGCCACGTAGAGGTGAAACCAGGGCCTACCGACCTCGCGTCTCTCTCGGATCCGCTGACCCGGAACCTGAAAATATTACCCAAAGAGGGGATGAGAATTGAATTCTCAGTGCGATAATTGCCACAAATAAATCCCTGGACTTGCAATCACAGATTATATTCAAAAAGAAACACCAATAAAGCTCAGATCGATTTATAAACTTTTGTAAACATGAGTGCATAAATCCAACGACATATATATATCCAAATGAAATCACAAATTAGGAATTGCCAAGATGAAATTCAATCACACCATATCTGGTTTACTCGGTTTCAGAATATCTGGTAGTAATAGGCCTAACCGTTTAATTAAAAGTCTGGTTCTGATTCACATCCAGAAAATTCATATAAAGCGAATTGACATCCAAACGCGTTACCCCCTGGGTAATGCCTCCGATACACAAGTCACATATAATCACAATCATTATACAGCGTCACTTACCCCTCGTCCCAACCGGTACTGGGAACTGTTGAGGGCCAGACGATCTAAAGCTTTAGAACACTGGGTGTCAAAGTCCCTGCAGAGACCTTGACAAATCCGGTTTCACCTCCTGGGTGACATCATCACGGCGGATGACAATAATACCATATCCACTAACCGATGGTGATATAAAGCACGGTGACTTTAATTCCAAAATCAGATCATTCTGATCAACATAATTTATAACCATACCAGCATGCAAGTCAATTAGATAAAACAATTCAAGTTTCACTTTATTTGGACAATGCAATGCATATGCAACACAATCCGATAATGCAATTCAATCAATAATCAACATGTCAACCGAAACACAGTTTAATTTTGAATATAAAATATCAAACAAGTCCAGAAATCCCGCACCTGAATATGCTGCGTATAAACCGACCTTACGTCTCGGACGTCTCGTGAGATTCCGTACCCGGTTGTCTTACCAACTCTATTTAACATATATACATAATTAGGGTTTAATTAGCTATAGTTTCTATATAAATGAAATTAATACGATTACGATTCGATACTCATTCGATTCGGCTTAATTTAGACTCAGCTTACCATTTTGAACTACTTGGTCACGGCCCGTAAGGGTTCTGTTGCGGCCCGCAACCAATACACAGAAAACCCTAATTCCTTTGGTTTCGATTCCGATCGATCGACGCTCGATTCCGGTTAATCGGGGTTACGTACTGTATCATATTTCAAGGTATATGGAGCTATACAAGTATTCGACATAATTCATAATTCAAGTTTTAATACCAAAACCCTAATTCCAAATTCAAAGTCCAAAGGGTAGTTAAATCAAATAATACGAATCGAACGGTTTTAACGAATTATAACTCGATCAATTCTAATCAAATTTGAATTTCACAAATAATCATCCCAAATTCCATACCAAACCTTAAATCATGATTCCCAATTTCAAAAGAATATCTATTCAATTCAACCCAATTCAATATACTAATCGAGTTATAATCTTTCGATTCAAACCCGAATTCGAAATTCAAACGAAAACCACAACAAATTGACTATTAGGGTTTTGCTAATTGAAAAGGAGAAATATACCAATTTGAAGCTTTAGAATCGATCAAGGATCGTCAATTCCGCTCGAATCTCAATTTTCCGACAAGTTCGATCAGTTTCCGCGCTCGATTTCTCTCTCTCTCTCTCTTTCCCTTTGGCTCGGCACCCACCTCCACAACTCACGGCCAAGAAATGAAAAGGAACGAAAATGAAAGGAAGAAGGAAAGGTAATTTCTAGATTGTTTTTGGATTTTTGCTAATAAGTCCCTCCACTTTATAATATTACAAAGGATACATGTTTTACCAATTAGACCTCATACTTATTTTTATTATGATCTTTAGTATAATGTAACATTGCTATTCAGAACAAGGTGCATCCAAACGAGAAATAGAGCTATTCGGAATAGCTACTGTTCTTAGAATAGCATTGCTATTCGCTATTCTTACAAAACATAGAATAGCATTTGTTGCTTTCAATATTAATACTAATCTAATATTTAAACTAATATTAAATTAAATTTAATATTTAAATTAATATTATATTGTATTATATTTAATCAGATAATATATTATATTTAATCTAATATTTTATTTAATACTAATATAATATTTAAAATAATATTATATTACATTTTAATATTTAAATTAATATTTTATTTAATACTAATCTAATATTTAAAATAATATTATATTACATTTAATAATTAAATTAGTTTTATATTGTATTATATTTAAACTAATATTTTATTCAATACTAATCTAATATTTAAAATAATATTATATTCCATATAATATTTAAACTAATATTATATTACACTTAATATTTAAACTAATATTATATTACATTTAATCTAATATTTTATTTAATACTAATCTAATTTTTAAATTTATAATATATTACATTAATATTTAAACTAATATTATATTACATTTAATATTTAAAATAATATTAT
This sequence comes from Carex arenaria, assembly GCA_964058825.1. Classification (NCBI taxonomy): domain Eukaryota; kingdom Viridiplantae; phylum Streptophyta; class Magnoliopsida; order Poales; family Cyperaceae; genus Carex; species Carex arenaria. Next base: position 224,695 of record CAXKVW010000027.1, on the reverse strand, counting down.
ATTACATTTAATATTTAAACTAATATTATATTATATTTAATGTAATATTATATTATATTTAATCTAATATTATATTATATTTAATCTAATATTTTATTAATACTAATCTAATATTTAAAATAATATTATATTACATTTAATATTTGAATTAAAATTATATTGTATTATATTTAATCTTACACATAAATTATTAAACAGTAGCTATTTCCTCCAAACTCTATTCCAAATGTGCAATCCAAACAACTTTTTCACTGTTTTGAATAGTACTGTTCTTAAACAGTAGCTATTCTTATTTACTATTTTAAACAGTAGCTATTCTAGAGTACATCTAAACGTACCCCTATAGAACACAACATCACATGTTAACTCGTAAAGCATACATATATACATTACAATATCTCTTATATATATGAAGGATGTTGGTGTTTCGTTCATTGGAGATCCTAACTTGACAAAATATATAGGGCATTCCTGATTTGCAACAATTTAATATCTAAATTGGCCTTCTAAAGCAAGAGTTTTATATACTGTGGTGGTTTAAAAATAAAACATAATATATAAGAGAAACAATGTTGGAAGTAAACTGCTAATTTGAGCTAAAAAAAAAAGTGAGCAGAAGCTTGATGTAGGTTAATTAATCACACCATTAGCATACAAGAAAAATTATCAAAATGACAAAATTCTCATGATGATTCAAACATGAACTTGGATGGACAAGTGAGATCAAAACTTGGGCAAATGCTAGTTTAAGTTATATTAAAAATGCAATGATCCTGTTTCTAAGCTGGGCCCAATTCCAGGGAAAGAAAATTTTGAATGATTTTAGTCAGGATATTAAACAAAAACATATAACATATGAAATTAACATTAATAAGTATACGAAACAAATAAAAATAAAAAAATATAGTAGAGAACGAGGTATCAACTTTAGCAAGATATTTAGAACAATAATTCTACCATTGGAACTTATATACATCAAAATTCGCCCTATATGTTAATAATTTACAGTGGAACATTGAAGATAATAAAATTATTATATATTTTTCTCCAGAATGATATAATGGGCTGAAGCCCAATCAATCTAATGAAATAGGCCCACTGAATCAATTAATTAATTCCCTCCGCAGAATTTTGAATGGTCCTCTCAATTAAAGCCGCCTTTTCAATTAAAGCATACTCTACATTGGGAACAATTTCGGTCCCACACCCATCGGACTAAAATTCGGGTTTGATGGTTTCCAAGTCGGTCCGATCTGCTTTAGAATATGTGCGTCCGGCTTTAATATCCGTGAGTGTCGCTTTAATTTTTGTGCATCCGCTTTAATATCCGCTTAAATTGACAATGAAATTTTGATTAGAATTACACAATATCACTAAACTTAATTACACAATTAGATAAACTAACTCATAATTAAATTGACATTTCCACTTAGGCATGAGTTAAGAAAAAATATTTCAAATTAGATTTTTTTTTTCATTTTTTAAAAATTAATAAATTAGGTGATTTAATTTAATTGGTTCGAGAGTTTTGGTCAACAAAATTCTCCTTCCGCATGATCACTTTCATGTAGCCTGCTTCATCATCATATTTACTCGACTTTTCGACAGTTAGTACGCCAATAAAAAATGAAGGTATTTTATATGATCGTATTCTTTCTCATCGATCACGTTTTCGACGTTAACTATCCGTCTTTAATTTTATCGTGAAGGACTACATTAATTAAGGTTACTATCACATGAATTGTTTGACAAATTTGAAAGGATGATGCATCCTGATTAGGGTTGTAAATGAGCCGAATTTAAGAAGGTTATTCCTAACTCGTGCTCAGCTTATTTTGTTAATGAACAAGTCAACTCGAGTTGGGATAATAATAACGAGCTATAAAGCTAACTCGAGTTCAGCTCATTACCAATTCGAGTTGGCTGACAACTTGTTTGACCAGTCTTTAGTTATAGTTATATACCAGTAGAGTTTATTTAAACACAAACAATTCAAATAGATTAGTAAGAGTTTATCTAAACACAAACAATTCAAACATAATTAACAAGACAACTAACAAAACAAACAATCCAAACAATAACTTAGGAGTCATTCCATAGGGTATGAGATTTATTGTGACGAACTTTGTGTAACTCGAGTTATTAATGAGCGAGTTGAGGTAAGCTCAAACTCAACTCATTTATTAAATGAGTCGGACAACTCGAGTAGGAACTGACTTGAGTTATAAATGAGCGAGTTAAAGCGAGCTGTTAGCAAACGAGTTATGAGCGATTTACAAATTTAAGCTATTTTGTACAGCCCTAATCCAGATATCATAATTTGAGAAATGAATGATAGAAAAAGTGGCACCATCAACTTCAACGCCACGATTGTTATCCGCCCATATACACCGGAATTGGAGAACCGTAAATCCTATATATTTGATTCGGATGCACGACCCGTAATTGGCTTGTTTCGGATGCACGACCCGTACATCTCTGATTCTGTAGTAATCATGTAAAACAGCTATCCGAGTTACGTCACTATTTTGCAAGATACTTTTACTGTCCATACATCAATTCATTATATCGCTCCCAAACTTGGGTAGCGTCAAATTGAAGCATATATATAGCAGGAATATATAGTGCAGGTCTCGATCTCTCGCCTTCATTATTTGTTTGATTGATTTGTGAACACCATTTTATTTGTTAATGATACAGGTACTAAGTGCCTCTCAGATGTGATAATCAACAGAGAGGTCTCAACATTAGTACTTACTAGTGTTTTGTTCTTGTGTTGTAACAAGAATATATTATAAAAGAGCAAAAACAAACTCATACAAAATGATATATATTAACAAACAAACAAAAATATCAATAAAAAATAATTATTCAACGGAATCCATACATAATATTAAAACCTAATGGATTGTTTTTAAATCCAAATTATAAATAAAAAGTCAATTAGTATAATAAAGTTGAATGGGTAAATTTATACACCTTTTATTTGTCAAAGAAAGAGCATAAATTCAATTGTTACAATTGAAAACATATAATAAAAGAATAATTATTTCAATCCCCCCACTCTAGTACATACAGCAACAATAAATGAAGGTTGTAATATGGTCCCTCTAATTATATGGAGCCCCTTTTCATGTTCCTGCAATTGTCTTCGCGTCAATCTTTATAGGTGTAAATACTTGGAATATAAGATATTAATACTTGCAAAATAAAATATTAATACTTTCATGTGTAACTTGATATGATCATCATCTTTTTCAGTCCCCTAATCGTTCCCGCGTCAACATTCCTCTAATAAAGTGGTAAGAACCCCGTATCCCCTCATCAACGTTCTCCAATCGTCTCCTCATTAACTTTCCTATAACAAAATTAGTTGACCTCATAGGTATAAATACTTGAGCAAATAGGTATAAATACTTGCAATATTTGATATTAATATTTTCAAATGTAATCATGTGTCATATATAAAAAAAATACTTGCAAGTATAGGTATAAATACTTGTGTGACGACAATCCTAAAAAATGTCATAATGGATCTCATTTGAAAAAGAAAATTATGTAGAAGTCGTTCGTGGTTTTAGATTCGCAAAATTCTTCACAGATCGTCATAAATATGGATGAGATTGAACGAAGAAAAAAAAAAACCACCTCTAAAAATGTGTATGGTCCCCCCCCCCCCCATATAGTTTGAGTTGTCCCTCATTGGTTTTTATGGTGCAGTTTTTGGGAGATTCTGTTAGAAAAATAATTATTTATGTAAAAATTGTCCACTTGTGTGCATAGATATAAATACTTTCGAAAAAATTCAGCATTGCAGTTTTTGTGGTCCCTTCCAAGCAGTTATGGTAGTTAAGGTATAGGTAAAATGCGGGTACTGAAGTGCAAGTACTCATATCAGCTTTCATAATAAATGAAATGTGAAATCAATATAGGTCATATACACTTTATTTCTCACTTAATATCTCCCAGTAAACTATATTTTTGTTATATACTCTAGGGTATCATGTTTTTTTTCCAACTAATAAAATAATAACTGACAATTAAAAATACTTATTTGAAATTCAAATTTTAAGCTGCGAAGTCGCAAATTTTGAATTATTAATAGAAATTTATAGGGTTAATTAGGATATGGGAATAACATTATATATAAGTTTTGAATCGGTCATTGTCCATACATCAATTTATATAAATCCAGCATATATGTGCTCAGCTTATAGTACTAAAAAATGATTCTCCGCATATATAATTAAAGTGATGATGAGAATATAAGATATGGTATATATACTACGACGCGCACAAAACCCATAGGCCAGCAGGCCCTTACAAGCACTAATTAAGTGACACTTCCAATATATAGTGGGTGGTTAGAGGGTCAAATTGAAGCTAATAGTACAGGTCTCGATCTCTCGCGTGCATTTTGTCTGCTTGATTTGTGGACACCATTTTATTAGTTGTACAAAAGCTACAGATATTCCTACTCGGTGCTCTTGAGGTTGTGACACTTGGAGAGACTATCTAAGGCATGACAACTTAATAAGCTGGGAAAAGTTTGGTGGGATTAAAAATTCATTATTCGGAAATAATTTGAAGTTATACATAGAGTTCGGAACGGAGATCTTAGTCCCACAAGAGATTAGCCAAAAAAATATATACTAGAAAGTTTTTGGGTTCATAATATAATTATGATATAATATGTAAAATTTGCGAATAATTTGATAATAATTCAAGTATGCTGAATAATACATGAATTGATTTGCCAACGGCTCAAATCTGAATAATTCGTAAATCTTGTTTGTATGATCTCAAGTGTGGTCAGCATAGGGGTCTTTGCATTCGTACAACAGTATAGATATTACTACTTACTAGTGTTGTTCCCGTGTATTGCAATGGAAACATATTATAAGAGAACAGAAAAAGTTCTCATAGAAAATGACATATTTTCATAAAAAAAATAGATCAATGAAAAGAATAATAATTAAACAATATCTATGAATGATATTAGAATAAATGATTCTAAATTGAAATTATAAATAAAAAGTCAATTGGCATAATAAATTTCAATGAGAAATAACATCTGACTCTGTGCAAACTGTAGTAGTAGCTATACTATACACGTTGTATATGTCAAAGAGAGAGCAAATATTCAATTGCTACAATTGAAAACATATAAAAAAAATTAGAAATATCAAATGAATATGGTTCATATTATGCCTTTGTTGTAATTCTGAGCCCACTTCTCCCCTTCATAGCTGCCTTTTAGTTCTTCTATCCAGCTTTTATTCCTCACTGAAGATATTTCACGAGTAATCATGTTTTTTTTTTCAGCTAATAGAATAGTAACGGACAAAAATACTCTTTTGAATTTCAAATATATGTTTTAGTTATAAAAAGTTAAAACACAACACATAAATTTAGATTGACATTAATTTTTTTTTTGTAAAAAATAAATGTCGTAGGTTGTGCACCGCTCTCTCTTTTGAACGCTTCAAAACATGTTACAACTAACCAATATTAATTATCACTGTGTTTTAGGTTGATAAGATTCAACTTATTGCCATCTTATCATTACTCCCTCACTTCCTGAAATTTTTTTATCTGTAGAAAATATCAAAAAGAAAGAGAGAGAAATATAAATAGTATAACTGATTTTTAATGGGTAAAAGCATCGGTATAGATTTTACCGATCCAAACCACATATTTTCTTTCTTCAAAAAAAGAAAGAAAAATATGTCTGGATTCTCTCATATGATTTTCTTTCTTCAAAAAGAAAAGAAAAATGTATCTGGATTCTCTGTAGCTTCATCATATGAGAAGCATAGCATAAATTAAGGACTCGTGGATAATGAAACTACAGAAAATCTGAACATATGTTTACATGTGGAAAAACAAAATTAGTTTGAATCGGTGGAATTTATACATGTGCAAAAATTCTCTTCCTTCTCGCCAACTCCAATCCTTCCCCTCAAAAAGGCAAACAACCGTCGAACTGTTGTAATCCTTCAACAAGCACTCCATCCCAATGTCATTCCTCTACATTCATCGCTTCTCCTTTGCTTTTACTGTTGTAATCCTCCTCTCCTTCTTGCTCCCCTTCTCTACACACTCCTTCCACTTCACTGAAGCCACTGTAGACTCCATCCATGAAGCATTCACAAACCGCTCTCTCACCTCCGTGCAACTCGTTCAACATTACCTTTCTATGATCCGAAGCCTCAACCCGCTTCTTCATGCAGTCATTGAAGTCAACCCAGATGCATTGACTCAAGCTGCCCGTGCCGATCACGACCGGATAAGAAACTGTTCTATGAACCAAAACAGATTGCATGGTATACCAATTTTGTTAAAGGATAACATTGCCACTGCTGACAAGCTTAACACTACAGCTGGTTCCTTTGCATTACTTGGTTCCGTTGTGAGTCAAGACTCAGGCGTGGTTAAACGGCTAAGAGAAGCAGGTGCTGTGATTTTAGGCAAGGCCAGTTTGAGTGAATGGTCTTATTATCGGTCATATATAGCACCAAATGGTTGGTGTGCACGGTCTGGACAAGGCAAAGTTAGTTTGCCTCTCTCTCTCCCTCTCTCTCACACACACACACACCAACTGCGCTTTGCATTATGCCATCAGTTTATTTTTATTTTTGTAATTTTGCTCTGGTACAGAATCCATATGTGTTATCGGCGGAACCATGTGGGTCAAGCAGTGGGCCTGCCATATCAGCGGCAGCCAACCTGGTGACAGTGACTCTAGGGTCAGAAACCGATGGTTCAATCCTCTGCCCATCATCTGCCAATTCGGTAGTGGGGATTAAGCCGACTGTGGGGCTCACCAGCCGGAGTGGGGTGATTCCCATTTCCCCTAGACAAGACACCATTGGGTACGCATAAAATTTCTTATTTTTCGTTTAAATCTTTGTTTATATTATTCTTTTTTGGTGCAGTATAAATATAATTTACTGACATCATATATACCAATGCAGCCCGATTTGCCGAACAGTGGCAGATGCAGTGTATGTATTAGATGCCATTGCAGGATATGACCCATATGATGCTGAAGCGACCGGAAAAGCAGCAAAGTATATTCCTCAGGGGGGCTACATGAAATTTTTAAAAATTGAGGGGTTAAAAGGTAAAAGACTTGGAATTCTTAGAAAAGGTTTCTTTGATTTTCCAAAGAATTCTCTGCTGGAAAAAGTATTTCAACAGCACTTCAATATAATGAGGTATGGCATAAAAAAAATTAGTATCAAAATGTCTACGTAACATGAGAATGAAAAAGATTTCGTTGGATTGATCTCATTTTGTTTTCTTAATTTAAATGTAAATTTCAGGAAAAAAGCTGCAATTCTAATCGACAATCTTGAAATAACAAATGTTAGTGCAATCTACGACCAAAGTGGCGAATCACTTGCACTTGCTGCTGAGTTTAAAGTGGCACTAAATGAGTATTTATCTAAATTGGTGTCTTCTCCTGTCAGATCACTTTCTGATGTCATATCTTTTAATGAAAAGCACAAAAAAGAGGTATTAATAATATTAACCAACAAATAAAGCAAACATTAGCTAAAAATATAAATTAATTGGGTTTTGTGATGATATATATTTCTTGATTCATTGGTAACCATGGATAATGTGGGTACCAGTATTTTCCGTGTCAGTATAATTTTTTTTATTCATACAAGTACTTCAACTAACATGCATGCCTTGTTTTAACATATTGTTATTGTGAATTTCAGGAAAAGATAAAAGAATATGGCCAACAATATTTCATCACGTCAGAAAGCACGAATGGAATTGGTGCAAAAGAGAGAGATGCAATTTCGAACATGGCGCAACTCTCCTCCAAAGGGATCGAAACCCTTATGAGAAAGAAACAACTGGATGCAATAGTTACACCAAATGCAGTTGTGTCCACCATTCTCGCTATAGGAGGCTACCCTGGTATCAGTGTACCAGCTGGATATGATGAAACAGGTGTCCCATTCGGTATTTGTTTTGGTGGGTTGAAGGGGTTTGAACCTAAATTGATTGAGATTGCTTATTCATTTGAGCAAGCTACTAAAGTCAGGAAACCACCGCAATTTAAAATTTAAATCACTCATTTGAGTGGCTTATGTTATGCATGTGTTTCTAGTGAATTTTGTCCTCCTCTTAAAAGATAGTAAGATACTAATATTTATATTCTCAAGAAAGAAATTAACTAAGGATGGCAATAATTTGTGAAAATTTGTCAGGATCTCAAAACCAATGTAATATATACGAGTTTTCCGACAATTTCACTGAAAGCTTGTACGTTTGACTTATTATATTTCATATGATGTCCATATTTTGATTCAAAATTAGGACCTAATTTGGCTACAAGAACTAGCCTTTGGTCTAATCAAATACAATGCTCTTCATGTGAGATGTTACAGGTTCAAAATCCAGATGGATAATCCCTAATTGATATTAAAACAGTTGATGTTATATGTTTGTTTTTAAAAATAAAAGATCAGGGCCATGTCCTTTCGTTAACTCAGAAAAAGAAACATTTGAAGTTAACCACACTAATTTGAGCTATTAAAGTTGCAAACTCAGAGATTATTATTCACCTGACAATAATTTTACAAACTTAGTTTTATGTACTTGGATTGTTGGTATGCTACGACCTTAGATCACAGCAGCTAATTGAACTCGATTTGAGTTGATTGAAACACAGATAAAGGATATATAATTTGGTGGATATTTAGAATACGAAAGAATACGAAAGAACGGAACTTGAGATAAGGACAAGTGGAAATTCAACTAACTTTGTTATTCATTGCATAATCTGTTACGTAGTTACATTAGCCTTCTAAAGGCGATTACAACGCAATTAAAGACTGCCATCTACAGACTATATGGCAACACCAAACATGTAGTTTGGTGTATGATTCATTTTTCTCTAAAAAAAGGTTGTAAAAATATTATTTACAAATTCGGTTTTATTATCCAATCTAAAGATTTTGAGTTTGGAAGGATACTAAGGTGTCCGCATCATTCCCCTCTTCTCATTTTTGTCTTCTCTTGGAACTTTCACTGCAACTACTATGTATGTCCAGGTCAAGGAAATAAATCTGCTGCGATTCCAAAGGATCGCAGGGTTCATGCAATTTAATTCCAACCGTTCTTATGTTTTGAGATTCGTACACAAAAACTATATATATATAACTTTTTTGGAGATTCTTGTATTCCAATAAATAAACGGTTGGGAATTGTAGAACCCTGCGATCCTTTGAAATCGCAGCACTTTATTTACCGAGATCAATAGGTCCCTACCTCGCCAGCTCATGCTTTTCCTCTGTTAACAGCTATCCGGGAAGGGTTAAAATAGAGCAATTGATTATTGACAAGTCAACGCCAGCAAATACCATTTACTGACTTTTTCCATTAATTATTATTATTATTATTAATATTATTATCATAGCTATATATGTTTGATAAGTACACTGCGTTAACTTCATAAAAATAATATTTACTGACTTTTCCAGTGGAATAAGTGCGGAGTAACCATGAGAAATTTATATTCTATTGCAGTTTTTTTGACTGAGAGAGTCAGCATGGTATGAAATTTCGGAGGTGAAACTTGACTTGGTCCCATTTTTTAACATTAAGAATATTTAAATTTATCACATTAAGCAATAACATAGACTTCAGCGTCCTCTAATAGTATAAAAATAACAAATATCACGGATTTGGGTAAGTTGTAAGTGGATCTAGATAGAGTTTGAAAGGATGAGAGAAAGAGGTATGTGCACAAAAGAGTATGGCATCTATGAAAGCTGATATTTCTTTTTATAATTAATCATTGAGAGAAAATTCAGACTCTCATCTAACAAGATTTGTGTAGACTGATTTAATATTCTTGTGCGTTCGCTTTAATATTTGAACAGACATAGAGAGAATATTAAGAGCTGATAATAGAAAGAAGTTTGTTTGTTGTTCTCTTCTCTGCATCTAAGAAAGAGTGTTGTATCCACCGTTTATTTTTTAACATATTTTTACTGAAGTTTAATTTTTTTAGAATGAAAATACAAAAGTAATAATTATATATAAATCACATTTCATGGTTTTATTTTCATCATTAATAACTTCTATTATTAGGTATTTAAAAAATAGTCATGATAAAAGATAAAAAGTGATCAACTCAATTCCTTGAATAACTTTGTGACATATGTACAGAGCATGATAACAATCCATGGTACTTCCAATATTGTAATTGATGTCATTTTAATTATACCAGAAAATAATTAATCATGTCTAGTACTAAAATTATCTCACTTCTGGGTTGGTGAAGGTGACATAATTTATAGAGAATGATTTTGCTTCTTCTTCCGTTACTCTTACATTGAAGTATGCTGGCTGCTTAGGCTCTGGTAAAACTATACTTTCTGTGGTAAGAAACACGATCACATCTGACATGATGGGTCGATCAACTTGATTTTCTTGTACACACAATAAAGCCACATGAATGCATCTCTCTATCTGTCTTTGGGACACTTGGGTTAATGTTGGACAAATTAGTTCACAAAAACTCCCATCTTTCCATCTAATCCATGCCTGCAAAAGGGAAAAAAAATGCTAGATTTTAACAGGAATTCTATTTTGTTCCTGAGATTAAATTGAGTACAAATAATTTCAATGTATAAAAGTGTGTTTGTATATGTCAATATATATATATCATGAATTCCTTACATATCCGAGGAGGTTGAGAAAGTGTCCGTATTGGTGGAAACCCATATTTCTTTTGCCGCTTACAATCTCGAGAAGCAATACACCGAAGCTGAATACATCTGATTTCATTGAGAAAAGACCCTCGGATGCATACTCCGGAGCCATGTAACCGCTGATAAGAATAAATCCTCATCAGAAAATAATTTCTTTATCTTATTCATAGACAGGTTTATGTTGAATTATTCATGTAACCACTTGACACATACGTAGCATCATATATATATACTTACTATGTTCCTACCACCTGATTGGTATTTGCTTGGAGCTCCTTGGGACCAAATATTCTGGCTAACCCAAAATCACATATCTTTGGGTTCATTTCAGTGTCTAAGAGAACATTGCTCGCTTTCAAATCTCGATGAACAATTCTTAGCCTCGAGTGTTTGTGGCGATATAGGAGTCCTTGACCAATGCCTTCAATTATCTCAAATCGCCTTTCCCAATTTAGAAGTGCTCCTCTTGTTTCATCTGTGATCGATACAACAAATACAGTAATATAGCTAGGAACATGATGATTTGAATTATCTTTGCTATTACATTCCAACAATTCAAAATTTCCTTGGTCTTGAATTAGTGGTTAGATAACAACCCCAGTGATTTATTACAGATCGATGAATCAGTAAGTACTAAGGAAAACAAAGAATACTTAGTTTTGCAAAATGGAACTAGTACTCTAATTATGGAAACATAAGGAAAAAACTGATAAAAGATTACAAAACCCTTGCAAAAATAGGTTTCTAGAAACATACCAAAAATGAAATAGTCTAAGCTCTTGTTAGGCATAAAGTCATAAATCAAAATTTTCTCCTCTCCTTGGATGCACCACCCGACTAGCCGGACTAAGTTTCTGTGTTGTAACTTTGCGATAAGTTGGATTTCATTATTAAATTCAACTAGACCTTGACCGGAATATGTAGAAAGCCTTTTGACAGCGACTAAAAGAACATCGAATTAATCACAATAAAACCTAATTCTTCTTTAAAGTTCATCATAAAGTATTTGTATGCATTTTTCTAATTTGTTGGTTCTTTTAATGATTCCCTATAATTTAACTGCCACATTAACTAATGATTTTCTTGCTCTACAAAAATAACAATTCAAATAAATAAGAACGAAAAAAGGAAAGTGGTATCGAGAAGGAAGGAAATATGAAGCACCTTATAAACGGGTCCAAATCCACCTTCGCCGAGTTTATTGTCCAATGCAAAGTCACTTGTTGCATTTGCTATTTCATTAAAATCGAAGAGGGGGAAATCTGCATTTCGTTCTCTGCTCCATAGATCCAGTGTGTCGTTGTTAGTTGCGAGCATTTTTTCTTCTTGAGAATTCTCAGTTTCTAAATCATTAATGAAGGTATAAATTGTTAGCTAAATTTTCATGCAAATGAACATTCTGACAGGTACTGTTCAATTATATAAAGAGCTAAACCTGCATATCTCAGTTTTCTGATCAACAAAAGGCCGATAAAGCAGTCAATAATAAGCAATGACACCGATACACTGATGATTATAATGAGGCGCCTTCTCTTTCCTCCTGAAGAAATTTGTGAGGTTGAAATAATCAAGAGATATCAAAAGTTTAGTTATTTTGCAATTTTGCATAGATGAGGACTGAAGAAAAATATTCAACATTTGTAAGGAACTAGTGGATACATTCAAAAATTCGAAATTAGGTGGCAAATGTTCATCAAGTTGGATTATTCAAGTTTATTATTTGTTGTCAGTTAATTTGCTCTTAGGCCTTACCTGAAAGTCGGGCTTCCAGTCAACTCCCTGAATTTAGTATTTGTTTCGTGCGTCTTGATTTTCTACAAAAATTTAATTGATTGATTGATTGATTGATTGATGGGGGCATTGTTAATTGATTGATTCCTAGGAATTAGACCGATTTTAATTGGAAGGATTTTCTCATATGTTGACTACTAATAGTCTTTCTTGGAATTAGATCCATTGCTTGGAATTAAACCAGACTTGGTCCAGATTTACCGTAACTTGTTATTAATAAGTCATCCAAACATCAACATTCAGGTTTTAAAAATACCAGACTTTGTTCAGGTTTACCATAACTTGTTATTAACCCATTCAAATACCAGACTTTCTTCATATTTACGATAACTTGTTATTAACCCAGACTTTATTACCTGACTTGGGTTTTATTTACCGGTTATTGGCACACAGGAGAAGAAATTTATACTAGTTGATTAATTATGATTGTGCATACCAGTACTTTTCTTTGGCTGGAGAGGGAGCTCTGGAGGCAAGCCAGGGGGTGTTGTATCGATGAGAGAGAGATTAAAATATGGAGAGAGATCCATACGTATGTAACATTGAAAGCCAAACATGCGCCCACCCTGCTTCCCCTCTGCATAGTCTCGGAGCTTGGATCTATATTGCTGTAGGCAAGTATAGCAATCGTCTGGCGAAATGTCTCGAATACATTGTACCAGTCCATACATTGTGATACTTTCAGTATAATTTTCTTTATCAACCTTGAACAAATTTGTGGAATTAACTGCTCTATGTGCAAGGCTACCCATCAGATTGCTGTACACATCCAGAAATTTATCAGGATTTGAGATGGGATTTGAGATGCCTGCTGTGTTGTAGATTATTATTGCCCATGAATTTTCGTCAGAGTTGGTGGTGTTGGTGTCAGAGTAGCGGAGGAAGCAGTGATCATTCCATAAACCAGCTCTTATGCTAAGTGAGCAATTGATTTTTATTTCTTCTACAGCATTTAGGAGGCATGTTTGGCAGTCAGAAGAATTATATGTGAGAAGGCGTAGTGCACGGCCGAAAACTTCGTCAGGGCCTTCTCCGAGGGTTTTAAAGGAGAAGCCGGTGAGCCATCCAGTCGAAGAAAGGTTAGAGAGCAGTTGGTTGCGATTAGATTGGTAGGTACTGTTCCTCGTGACGTTTGTGTCAGAGCACTTGAAGTGACCGAAGTAGCAAGCTGAAAGATTGTTACAAGGAAGAGGAGAAACAGGTGTAAGGAGCTTCGTGGAGATGAATGAGAGGCCATGTTTTTGGCTTTTGGGGTTGAAAACAGGAGGATCATTTGCTCATTTCATAGAGCAATTATGTGTCAAAATGGTTATTAATTAAGTTGACTATTACTCTCTTTGACGTTTGAACCGCTCAAAGTTTGACTTGGCCCAAACATTTTTTGTTCGGCCAAGTTGTAAACCGAATAACGATTTGGTTGGAGGGTTGGAGCATATATATATATATATTTGGGCCAAGTCAAAATTAATTTGCAATATCTTGTTATTATCTCAATTTTATAATTTAATGCAGATATTACAAGTGGAGAACTAAAGCTAGCTAGCTATAACTTAATATATAAGTTTATGGCTATAGCTATATATATATTTACGGAGAGAGAGAGTTGGGCTATGGTGCTTCATGAAGTAAAGCAAGTGTTTTTCTTCACACCAATATCTTCTATTTAATTTGAAGTTCAAAAAGTCAATCTGAACCGTTCAAAATGATTTCTGTATTAAAATATGCTTGGAGATCAAATTTTAGAATTTTTTAGAAATTTTTTACTATTCTTTTAGAATTTTTTAAAATCACTATTTTTCAAAAAATTGTGGACCATAAAAATTATGTGGTTTTCAAAAATTCGGAAAATTTAGTAATAAATTTAAAAAAAATGTAAAATTTGGTCTCCAAGCACAATTTATATGGAGATAAAGTTGAAAGGTTCGGATCGATGTTTTGAACTTTAAAATCGCAAAAATATGAGTGTCAAGTAAAAAACTCGCAAAATATATCTAGATGAGGCTAGTAATTCCTAAAGGCTCAATTTTTATATTAGATGAAAGCAAGTGGTCGTTGAGGAGATTAATTATCTCATCATAACGGCAAAATTATACTTTTACACTTCTTGGTGTTTTGCTGATTTTCTTCAAAGTACATATTAATTGTAATACATTTGCTGTTAATTAGGTACATTTTCTGTTAATTGCCACTATTCATCTATAGAACACAACATGCATCGATCTACCATTGTCAATGAGCTACATGTTAACTCGTAAAGCATACATATATACACTGCAATCTCTTATATATATGAAGGATGTTTGTTGTTTCATTCTTTGGAGATCCTAACTTTACAAAATAGGGCAGTCCCTGATTTGCAACAATTTAATATCTAAATTGGCCTTCTAAAGCAAGAGTTTTATAAATCCTCCTGTGGTGGTTTAAAAAGAAAACATATTAAAAGAAACAATGTTGGAATTGTAAACTGATAATTTGAGCTAAAAACCCAAAGAAGAAATGAGCAGCAGCTTGATATAGGTTAATTAATTACATCTTTAGCATACAAGAAAAATTATCAATTTGCTCCTAGATGATTCAAGCATGAACTTGGATGGGCAAGTGAGATCAATTTGCTCCTAGATGACTCAACCATGAACTTTGGTAAGCAATAGCACTTGCATCATAAGTGGTACAATACAATTCATCCTGATCTGGATGAAACAGTCCCGTAATTTTAAATCGTTCGTGGAATATTGACGTGAACTGGACAAATTAGATTATACATCATATATAACCCCCTTTCTCAAATATGCTCTCAATTAAAAAAAAATAACTTTTACTTCCACTTGGTACACAATCATTCCTCCCTTCTATATTCTACTATTGCTAAATTGGTGACCCGCAGCAGTGCCACTTTAAGCTGGGCCCAATTCCATGTAGAGAGAATTTTGAATGATTTTGGTCAGGATATGAAAATGAGATCAAGCGTTCATGGTGACAGAATTCAATTTTTTCCTGCCAGTGCTTGCTGCCTTGCTTTCGTTTCTTCCAAATAGAATGTTGGCCAAGTCAAAATTCGCCTTCCAAGTGTAACATACATAGTTGAGGTGAAACAACAAACGGAGGTAAAAAAGGATGGCTTCTGGAAGAAGACAGCTACGTTAATTCTCAGATCTCAATCACACAATAAATACAAAGAAACGAAATCGGATCACAATGAAACTCAATTTTACCGATAACAGTGACAGGGTTACAAGTGGTTACAGAGCAATTCTCCAAAATTGTTCAAATATTCGATAAAAGAAAACCACAGATAGGCGACAGGATTACAAAAGAAATTGATTAAAACGAAGATCCAAGCTGGTAAATCCCCAGCAGACATGGCCGAACAAACTTCTCAACCGCCTGCCTCGTTTGTCGTGATGAATTGCTACCCTTCAGTTTTGTCAACTATTGCTGGTTCCTCGGAAACTGGCGTGGCCTCAGTTGTGGAAGCTTCTTCCTGTGCTGTATTCACAGCGTCAACCGTGGCAGGAGCTAGAGCTAGTACCTTGGGATCTGCCTTGACTGGTGCCTTAGGCTCTTCAGTTGGAACTGGTGCATTGAGCTCTTCAGTTGGAGCCTCTATTGGGACACAGGCAACTGGGACTTCATACCATACATATAGTATCACACCACATACAACATCACATAGAAGTAGTAGTATAATTTTTCCAAGTAGGAAATAACTATCTAAAGAGAAAAAAAAATCATGTATGTCAAAAGCTCCATAAATAGTGAAAATCATTATCAGATCACTAATTAAACAAGTCAAGCATACAGCAAAGCAAAGCTCATAACTGTTCATAACTGCATGCCATTGTCGTTTTCCTGACTGCATAATTAAATAATTTTCTTTATTTAAATTTGTCCACGATATATTAACAACGATTAAAATTTGAAATCAAATATAAGTATTAGTTTTTATTTAATAAATTTTCTTTGCTTAATTTCGAACATTCAAACCTACCGTTCTCTTAACATATATTCCATAAGGTACATTTACTTAATTTTCTCTGATTTCCCATTTTAATTAGAATATGACTCTTTTTTTGGATTTGGATTTCTCAGTTACAGAATACTAAAGGAATTAATAAAATGAATTGATTGATATAACAATTACAGAATATTGTTATATGTAGTACCCACATAAATAAATCTCATGAAAGCAATATCACATTTTTTATATGCAAATGAATCTGGTAAGTCATACATGTGTGTATGTTTTCTTCACCAATTTTATGTTGTTATGTATATTTTGAATTGATCAAAATATAGAGGGAAGCCTACTAAAAAAGGCCCAATTTTTTAATCTAAGGTTTTAAATTATAATTTGCAGTCTCATCACGAGTAAATCAAATCGCCGAAAGTATCTTTTGAGTTGTTTCTATTCAAATGTATCTTTTTAATTATCTAAAATATATCTTCTATTTTTAATCAAACCTCCTAGGCAATATGCCTAAGGCCAATCTCCATAAATGATTATAAAAAATATATATATGAAAGAGACATAATTAAAACAAAAATTAAATACATAATCACATAAAAATAAGTCATGCATGATGCAAAAGAGAAATTCTACAAATATACGCAATTAGAGATAGTTTTAAGATTCAGTAATATCAAATTTTTGTTAGCTATTAAGCCAAGTTCAATTAAACAAAACCATATAACATATGAAAATATAAGAAGTATACGCAAAAAACAAAAATAAAAGAGTATAGTAGAGAACGAGGTATCAACTATTTTACAAAAATGGAACTCTTATATACATTTTTTACCATTTTATACTTCAAAATTCGCCCTATATATTAATTATAATTTTCAGTGGAACATTGAAGATAATAAAATTATTATATATTTTTATCCAGAATGATGTAATGGGCTTAAGCCCAATCCATCTAATGAAATAGGCCCACTGAATCAATTAATTAATTCCCTCCACAGAATTTGTACACAAGAATGGTCCTCTCAATTAAAGCCGCTTTTTTAAGTGAGGCCGTAACAATTTGGGTCCACATCCATCAGACTAAAATTTGAGTTTGATGGTTTTCACATCCGTCAAATCAGCTTTAGAATATGTGCGTGCTGCTTTAATATCCGTGCACATTGTTTTAATTTTCGTGCATCTGCTTTAATATCTTCTTAAATTGACAATGAAAATTTGATTAAAATTGCACAATTTCACTAAACTTATTTACACAATTAGATAAACTAACTCATAAATTGACATTTCCACTTAGGCATGAGTAGTCTTCATTCTGTAATAAAAAATACTTCAAATTATAAATTTTTTTCATTTTTTAATAATGCAAAATTAGGTGATTTAATTTAATTGGTTCGAGAGTTTTGGTCAACAAAATTCTCCTTCCGCATGATCATCTTTCATGTAGCCTGCTTCATCATCATATTAAGTTACTCGATTTTTTGACAGTTAGTACGCCAATAAAAAATGAAGGTATTTTATATGATCGTATTCTTTCTCATCGATCACGTTTTCGACGTTAACTATCCGTCTTTATCATGAAGGACCAAAATAAGGTTACTATCACACGGATTGTTTGGCAAATTTGAAAGGATGATGCATTCTGATTAGAGCTGTAAATGAGCCGAGTTCAAGCAAATCATTCCCAACTCGTACTCGGCTCATTTAGTTAAAGAGTGAGTCAACTAAAGTTGGGATAGCAATAACGAGCTATAAAGCCAATTCTAGTTCAGCTCATTGCCAACTCGTTCATAACTAGTTTGACTGATCAATTTCCTTAGTTATAGTTATTATATACTAGTAGAGTTTATCTAAACACAAACCATCTAAATAGATTAGTAAGAGTTTATCTAAACACAAAATTTCAAACATAATTTACAAGACAATTAACAAAACAAACAATCTAAACAACAGCTTATAAGGAGTCATTAGAAGGGTAGGAGTTTATTGTGATAAACTTTGTGTAACTTGAGTTATTAATGAGCGAGTTGGGGTATACTCAAACTCAACTCATTTATTAAACGAGTTAGCCAACTCGAGTGGGAACTAACTGGAGTTGTAAATGAACAAGTTAAAGCGAGTAGTTAGTAAACGAGTTATGAGCAAATTACAAATTTAAACAATTTTGTACAGCCCTAATCATGATTTCCCAATTAGAGAAATAAGTGATAGTAAAAGTGGTACCATCAACTTGAACACCACGATTGTTATCGGCACATATACACTGCAATTGGCACTACAGCAGAAACGGATTTCAGCGACCGATATCAGAGACCAGCTTATTGGAGACCAGTATCAAAGACCGGCGAAAATTGTGGTCACTGAATCTAATTTTTTATTTAAAAAAAAAATATTCGGCAAGATATACATTTGAGCGCTCAATTTGAGAATATATGATTTGGTAGTAATCATGTAAAATATATGATTTGGTAGTAATCAATTTGAGCGCTCAATTTTTTCAATTTTATCATAGTAGGTTCGTTTCGGATATACATCTCTGATTCTGTAGTGATCATGTAAAATAGCTATCTGAGTTACGCCACTATTTTGCAAGATGCTTTTACTGTCCATACATCAATTCAGTTTGCATGTGTTCACCTTGTAGAACTGAAATGATTCTCCAAGTGATGAGAATATATGATTTGGTACTACGCCCACAAAAACCATATAGGAGACCAGCAGGTCTTTACAAGTACTAAGTGGCACTTCCAATAGTACGGATATCACTCCCAAACTTGAGTGGTTCCATGGTCAAATTGAAGCATATAGCAGGAATATATAGTGCAGGTCTCGATCTCTCGCCTTCATTCTTTGTCTGATTTGTGAACACCATTTTATTTGTTAATGATACAGGTACTAAGTGCCTCTCAGATGTGATAATGAACAGATGGGTCTCAACATTAGTACATACTAGTGTTTTGTTCGTGTGTTGTAACGGAAATATATTATAAAAAGAACAAAAACAAACTCATACAACATGATATATTTTCCGGTATTTTTTTAAGAACCAATTAAAAATATAAAATAATATAAATAACCAGTTTTTTTAAAATATTTTAACCATAACCAGACTGTCCCACTGTGGGGCGGTTTACCCTACTGACCAGACCCCCCCACAGTGGGGCGGTTTATCCTGGGCACAAAAACACCCTCCAAGGGGGCGGTTTGCTCTGTCTGGCCTATATATATTTGGCTGTTTTCTCTCTCCTGTCTCACCATAATTCACTCACTCTTCTTCCTTTAATCCATCCTGCTCTCAAACAGTGTTCCAAGGCGATTTTTTAGGCGATTCTGAGGTGATTGCTCCCAACAGTGATCGAGGTATATTTTTTTAAATGTTAGAAATTTCAGAAATAAACAAAAAACTGATATTGAACGACAAATTTCTTTTGTAATGTCAGAAATAAACAAAAAATGTTCATTGCATTGCACTTGGGTGGAAAAATCACGAAAGGAGAGTTCGGATGCCAATACTCGAAAGATGCGACTTACGGCTTCCAGGTGAATGCCAATACTTCAATTTATTAAATTAAGGAAGCAATCTTGTAAAAAACCGGTTGGGACTGTACCCGATTTATCATAGGAATCAGTACTCGAATTAACAACCAACCGCCCAGTGCCAAACCTCACTATGTAAAATATCCTATAGCAGAGCAGGATATATGGACAGCTATGTACGATTTTTTTTAGTCCACTTCAATCCCGGTAATGGACCTGTTTTGCAAAAAAGTTTTGATTGGACTAGTTGGTGCCGATGTAGAACCTTCTACCCAGAACAACTTGGACACTGGGGCTGGACCTTCTACCCAGAACAACTTGGACACCGGGGCTGGACCTTCTATAGAGCACAACTTGGACACCGAGACTGGACCTTCTGTCAAGAATTATTTATCGG
This sequence comes from Carex arenaria, assembly GCA_964058825.1. Lineage (NCBI taxonomy): Eukaryota > Viridiplantae > Streptophyta > Magnoliopsida > Poales > Cyperaceae > Carex > Carex arenaria. The sequence continues at coordinate 204,264 of CAXKVW010000027.1, read as the reverse complement.
GTTATGATAACCCGGGATATGACAATTATGCCATTGATTATGGGTATGATCACAACTAGGATGTACCATCACCCCCTCGTGAACTTGTGAGACTAGATAGGTACCACAGGTACGGAATATGAAGTGCAGGTTCCAAGTGAGATCATTCCACTGGTTGTGAGCCAAAATGGCATTCTAGAAACTCATCAACGCGCATGCAAGTACAGAGTCATTTTAGGCGCGAACAATCAAGTAACGTGGAAGTGCCAAGGCCCCCAATTAGTTCGCATACCGTGTTCTCATGTTATGGCGATTTGCTGAGAACAAAACTTTTCCGAGGACGTATTTGTTGACAACTATTACAGTACCGATTTCCTTCTGCACACTTGGAGAGCATCCTTTCACAGCTACCCCAACCAGTACCAGTGGACATACTACCTTGGGCCTACGGTGGTTCCCGATAACAAAAGGATCAGGAAGGGGAGGAGGAAACACAACCGATGCGTAATGCATATGGACAGGATGCAAGGTCGGCAAGTGGGACATCAGGCTCATTGTTCTACTACTAACAGGCAGAGGGCAGGTATGCACATGATAGTACACAACTTAAAATTAATTTGAAATTAAATTTAAATATTGATCCTGAATGTTCAATGAAATGCATTGCAGAGGCAATAACCGAAGCCAACGAAAGAGAGAATGCTAGAGTAGTTGCCGAGGCGGGACCTTCTGGAAACAGACGAGGGAGTCACACAAACCACTCAGGGAGTAGTCAGGGCCCTACAACTTCTGGTGTCGCGCCGTCGTCCAATTCCAGAAGCCTAAGAAGTATACTTGGTACGATCGGACGTAGGAAGAGTTCATTCAGCAAATGTTGTATTTATATTTGTATCTTATGTTCCAGATGTATTTTTAAATTCAATTAACTTATGTTGTGAACCATTTTCCTTAGATGAATTTTTAAATTCGGTTCGATCCGATTACAAATACTAATAATTATTACACGACTGATAAATCACAATTACTAAATAATTATTATAGACCTTCAAATAATACTACTTCTGAGAACCAGTACCGAAGGTACATGGAACAAAATCATTGTTTGGGTCTGATTCAGTCGGAGCAGACGAAGAGACAGTTTTACCAGTATTTTTCTTCCTTTTGACCTCACCATTACAAGTCGCACCAGACAAAGAGACAGTCTTACCAGTATTTTTCTTTGGATCAATCGGATTTTTTTTTTATGTAAAGGCTTTCTGCAAAATCATCATCGTCATTGACTTGGATTGACCTACAGTATGCTAAATCCCTTTTACAGATACAATCCTTTCTAGTACAATTACTAAACAACTTCTAAGATTTCTCTTTTCAACCACCGAACAATTGATTTGGTGTGTTTTTGCTCATCGTTTTCACCTAAAAAAACAAACATCATAAACAACATATAAAATAATAATACAATAAAAAAAAACCAACATGCATATAATAATATAGTCTACAAATGAGCATGATGGATTATACAATTTCTAACATTTTTGTTTATTTTTGAAATTTCTAACGTTTTAAAAAATTAATTTAAAAAAAATATATACCTCGGTCATTGTTGAGCGCAATCGCCTCATAATCGCCTAAAAAATCACCTTGGAGCACTGTTTGAGAGCAGGATGGATTAAAGGAAGAAGAGTGAGTGAATTATGGTGAGACATGAGAGAGAAAACTATCAAATATAGGCCAAACAGAGCAGACCGCCCCCTTGGGTGGCGTTTTTGTGCCCAGGGTAAACCGCCCCACTGTGGGGCGGTCTGGTCAGTAGGGTAAATCGCCCCCCAGTGAGGCGGTCTAGTTAAGGTTAAAATATTTTAAAAAACTGGTTATTTATATTATTTTATATTTTTAATTGGTTATTAAAAAAACTGGATATATTTTAATAAAAAATATATCATTGAAAAAAATAATTATTCAGCGAAATTTATAAATAATATTAAAATGGATTGTTTTTAAATCTAAATTATCAATAAAAAGTCAATTTAAATGAGAAATAATGTCGACTTAGTGCAAATAGAAGATATCATATTAGTAGTTAGGGGAAATTGTTTTTATACCACTCTAAAACATGGACTTGCCACCTCAAAACATGAAATTATGAAATTGCCACTCTAAAATCACTAAATTCAACAAATTGCCACAAATGTACATTTTATATACAAATTTGATTAAAATTATACTAAAACTTGTTGTATAAAAACTGTATTTTCAAAATTCCAAAAATGCCCCTCCAATTCAATATCAAACACTTGAGAAGGCCTGCCCAAACCCTTCTTCTCCACTGAGAAGCCCTGAACCCCTTGCAATAGAGTTACTAATGTGTCAAAAACCGTGCAGCAGCCACCTCCGCCCCACAGCTCCGCCAGCAGCGCCGCCACCTCCACCAGAGGCTCCGCCGTCCCTGAAATGGCTCCGCCAGGCTGGTAGGTGCTCAGCCAAGGCCGCTGCTGCTGGTCCGAGTGTGCTCTGTCAAGCTGCGTTTTTGGTCCGACTTTTGTGTCGCTAGTTCGTTTTTGGAGCTGTTGTGTTTGGCTGCGTTTTTTTTTATTTTTCGTCTTTCACTTTAGGTGGGTTTTTTCCACGGTCATAACAATAAGAGGAAGACATGTCAGAACATGAATAAGGAACTTTGATTTATCTGGTTGCTGGGTAATTCCTTGCTCCATTTGATTCATCTAGAACTTTGATTGAGGAAGGAAGGAGGACATGTCAGAAGATGAACAACGGAGGAAGGAGGATATTGAATTGGAGGGGCATTTGATTCAAAGGGTTTGATATTGAGTTGGAGGGGTATTTTTGGAATTTTGAAAAATATATTTTTTATACAATAGAGTTTAGTATAATTTTAATCAAATTTATATATAAAATGGACATTTGTGGCAATTTCATATTTTAGGGTGGCAATTTCATAATTTTAATGTTTTAGAGTGGCATAAAAACAATTTTCCCTAGTAGTTATATATATTATACACCTTGTATTTGTCAAAGAGATGGCAAATATCCAATTGTTATAATTGAAAACATATAATAAAATAATTATTATTTCAATCCCCCCACTGCAGTACCTGCATGGTACCCGCAACAACAATAAATGAAGGTTGTACTATAGTCTCCACTAATTATATGAACCCCGTTTTCCAGTCCCCGCAATCGTCTCCACGTCAACTTTCATAGGTATAAATATTTCGAACACAATATATTAATACTTGCATGCGTTACCTGATATGACCTTCTCCTTTTCCAGTCTCCCAATCGTCCCTGCGTCAACCTTACTCTAATGAAGTAGTAGGGACACCATATCTCCACATCAACCTTTCACAATCGTCTCCATATTGACCTCATAGGTAAAAATATTTCAGTGCATAGGTGTAAATACTTGCAATACTTGATATTAATTAATACTCAATACTTTCATATGTAATTCATGTGCTATATGTAAAAAATTACATGCAAGTATAGGTATAAATACTTGCGTGATGACGAACCTAAAAGTATGCTGTCATGGATCTCATTTGAAAGAAAAAATTACGTATAAGACGTTAATGGTTTTTGATTCGCAAAATTCCTCACAAATCTTTAGAAATATAGATAGAATTGAAAGGAGAAAAAAAAACCACATCTAAAGACATGTATGGCCCCCCATGTAGTTTGAGTGGTCCTCCACAATTTTTTATTGTGTGGGTACGTTTAGGGAGATTTGGTTGTAGAGACAATTATTTACATAAAAATTGTTCACCTCATAAGTATAAATACTTCTGTGCATATGTATAAATACTTTCGAAAATAGTTCAGGATTGAAGTTTTTGCGGTCTCCCCAAGCAGTTATGGTAGTTAAAGTGTGGGTACGATGCGTGTACTGGAGTGCAGGTACTCATATAAGCTTCAACAAAAAAATTAGAAATGTTAAATCAATATAGTTCATATATACCTTATTCCTTGCTTAAGATCTCCCGGTAAACAGTATTTTTGTTATATACTCTGGAGTATCACGTTTATTTTTTTTGGGCTAATAGAATAGTAACTGAAAAATTAAAAATACTAATTTGAATTTTAAATTTATGTTTCAGTTATAAAAAACTAAGCAAAACACAGCACAAATTTTGATAGGTGCTATTTTTGGTTAATTTTATTTTTTGTAGGTCGTGATGTCGTGTACCGCTCTTCATTTGAAAGCTTCAAAATATATTACACCTTATTAATATTAATTATTATCCTGTTCTGTGTTAATCACCAAGCATTTGTAAGAAAATGTTCTACAGGTCAAATAATTTGAGCCAAATTAATATATTAAATATGTATTAAGATATTGGAGTTGATATATTATGGGCCTAATAATCTGCTATATATCTCTAGATAAGTCTTTCTGAAGTGGTGCGATTGAATTGGTGCATTTGAACTGGTACATATATTTTATAAATATGCAGTGATTTGTTAATTTTTGCACACTATTTAGTTTACATTATTTATAGAAAACAAAAGAGAGATACAGAGAAAGAAAAGCAACTATCTGTTGATACTAGTATACTGACTTATGGTAGTTTGTCAACATCACTAGTGGAAAAATCACTTTCAGTATCGCCCTAATAGTATCGGTTCTTTGAATGAAGTGATACAAAAAACATTTAGTATCGGTTAATTAAAAATAAACAATACAAAAAACATTTAGTGTCGGTTCCATAAATGACCAACACAAATAATAACTTTTTGTATCGGTTCCCTGATAAAGAACCGACACAGAATTTTTTGTATCGGTTCTATATTAGTAACCGATACTAAAATTCCACCTTTTGTAGGGGTTCTCTATATAGAACCGATACTAAAAATTCTGTGTCGGGTCCTTGATTAAGAACCGACACAAAGGGTTATTATTTGTGTTGCATTTTTATTTATAACCGATACAGATGTTTTTCAGTAACTTTTTTTAAATAACCGATACAGATTGTACCTTTCTTCCTATAAGTCCGATTAAACTGAATTAGAACTAGGTTTTCGATGGCTGAAGCTTTCAGCAGCTCTCTCTTTTCTCTCTTTGTGAAAAATCACTTGTTTTTCTTTGATCTAAGGCAGGAAGCTTTAGGAGAGGAGGATTGAGGTAATTTTGCATGTAAGTCCTTAATCTCCTTGATATTTCTTTGATCAACATTGTAGCTCGGTTCAAAGCCAAATTCCTGAAATCATTGAGAGTATGGAAGAAATAATTTGGAATCATGCTATAATATTGTTGGAAAATTGTTTATTAGGTTAAGTTTGTAATTTTGTAGCATGCCATTGTGTTAATCCCGCAAAAATCTTAATTTTGTAGATAATTGGATTTTTTTGAGGGATTTGGTCGGTGCAACGATCTCTTTATCTCGCTCGATCCGGCATGTAAGCTAGCCCAACCTCAAACTCTTGTTTTTAATTAGTTCGTACTTTGTGCATTGTGTGTATAGTTAATTAGGTGTATTGATCTATAGTAAATATATATATGTAGGTAGAGTATTGTCTTACGAGCCACAACCGAACTAATTAATACCTTTAGGTCGTGATACCAGTTCAAAATTAATCCATTAGGGATTAATTTTGAATAGTCCCCATTTTGGGACTGCTCTTTGAATACTCTGTCTCAATTAGGATGTAACCACATATTAGTCGTGTTTTAGTATCTAGGAAAATTTCGGCAGCATTTCCCCTTAGTTCCCGAGTACTCGGGGAACTAAGGAGAAATGCTGCCGAAATTTTCCTAGATACTAAAACACGACTAATATGTGGTTACTGTGAGACAGAGTATTCAAAGAGTGGGATAAAATGGTAACCGGCCCATATAAGCCCTACTGTGAACACTTACTCCCAACCGTGTGGTTAATTGATTGTGTTTTCTTATAATTAATTGCAGATGGACCGTAGTTGGATGTATGAAGCATCACGTCTGTCGAATGAATATATGACAGGTGTTGATGAATTTATGAAAGTTGCTGAGGAATATATGGCAGGTGATGGGAATGGTGTGATGTTGTGTCATTGCTGTGATTGTAACAATCTGAAGAAATTTTCCAAACCCATCCAAGTGAGGAACCATTTGATCCGTCGTGGATTCAAGCACCATTACAAGCATTGGATATGGCACGGTGAGAGTAATTTGCAACCAGACAAAGGTACCAGTTCTGAGCATCAAGAATACCATACCGATGTAAATGACGGTAGTGATGATGTGCCGGTCGACGAAAATGAAGTCGTGGATATTTTTGATCAAATGCTACGTGATTTAGAAGAGGATTTTGGTAATGATAAGCAGTACTGTGTATTTGAAAATTTATACGAAGATTGTAATAAGGAATTGTATCCTGGATGTGCTAAATTTTCAAAATTGAAAGGTGTATTAATATTGTATAATCTGAAAACATATAATAGTTGGACTGATAAGAGTTTTACATCGTTAGTGCAAGCTTTAAAAGAAATTCTTCCGGATGGAAACGAGATCCCCTCTAATGCTTATGAAGCAAAGAAAATATTGTGTCCAATGGATTTAGAAGTTCAAAGAATACATGCATGTCCAAATGATTGTATATTGTATCGGAATGAGTACGAAGATTATCACAAAAGTCCAAAATGTGGTGCATCGCGTTATAGTAGAAAGAAGTCAACTGTTAATGAAAGTTATATAGACAGACCGAGTAAAGAACCTCCAGCAAAAGTAATGTGGTACCTTCCCGTGATACCGAGATTCAAACATTTGTTTTCCAATGCTAGAGATGCAAAATTATTGCGCTGGCATGCCGATAGCCGGAAAAAAGACGGGAAATTACGGTACCCTGCTGATTCTCCTGAGTGGAGAAATATCGACAGAAAGGTCTCCGACTTTGGCGGTGACCCAAGAAACCTAAAGCTCGGGCTCAGTGCCGATGGAATAAATCCGCACAGTAACATGAGTAGTAAACATAGCAGTTGGCCGGTTCTATTGTGTATTTATAATGTTCCGCCTTGGTTATGTACGAAACGCAAATACATTATGATGACCCTGCTGATATCAGGACCTAAACAACCCGGAAATGACATAGATGTGTGTCTAGTGCCATTGATTGAGGATCTGAAAAAATTATGGGCTCCCGGAGTAGAGATATTTGATGCATATAGTAAGGAGATTTTCACTCTACATGCCATGATTTTCTGCACCATCAATGATTTCCCGGCTTATGGTAATTTGTCGAGTTATAGTGTCAAAGAAGAGAAAGCGTGCCCTGTTTGTATGGACGGGACAATCGATCTGTATCTGCCTAACTCCTCTAAAAATGTGTACATGGGTCATCGTAGATTTCTTCCTGCCAATCATGCCCACAGAAAGAGAAAGAGAGAATTCAATGAAAAGAGCGAAAATGGTAGAGTGAAATACCCGTTGACCGGTCGAGAAGTTTATGCGCGAGTTAGGGATATCAAGGTAGAATTTGGAAAATTTAAGAAAAAGGTCACAAGAAAGATAGGGGATCCAAAAATTATGTGGAATAAGAGGTCGGTATTTTGAGATTTATCGTACTGGGGAGCATTTAGAGGTTCGACACTGTCTCGATGTGATGCATGTTGTTAAAAATGTGTTCGATAGCATAGTCGGCACATTGTTGAATATTCCGGGTAAGACAAAGGACGGTATCAATGCTCGGAAAGACATGCAGTTGTTGAACATACGGCAGGATCTACAACCCATAGAGAAGAAGACTAAGAAGGGTAAAATCTGGTGGTATATTTCTCCTGCAATGCATACGTTGTCGAGTGACGAAAAAAAAAGCCTATGCGAATGCCTTCACGGTGTCAAAGTTCCATCTGGATATTCTTCAAACATTAAAAACCTGGTTTCAATGGAGAAATTAAAATTGACGGATATGAAGTCTCATGACTGTCATGTTTTAATGACACAGTTTCTTCCTGTTGTAATTCGGGGCATACTGCCACCGTGTGTTAGGCAGACCATCACAAAGTTATGTTTTTTCTTCAACGCTATTTGTTGCAAAGTAAATGATCCTGAGACGTTAGATGATTTGCAAAAGGAGGTTGTTGTCACTCTCTGTAACCTCGAAATGTATTTTCGCCGTCTTTTTTTGATATCATGGTTCATCTGATTGTCCACCTGGTTAACAAAATTAAGATGTGCGGACCAGTTTTCTTGCGGTACATGTACTGTTCGACAGGTACATGGGAATTTTAAAGGGATACGCCAGAAAATGGTATCGTCCTGAGGGCAGCATTGTGAGATCCTATGCCGCCGAGGAGGTTATTGAGTACTGTACTAATTATCTGGAGGATTTAAAACCTGTTGGCATTCCTAAATCTCCGCACGAGGGAAGACTTCACGGTGTAGACACAATCTGTTCAAAATTATTCGTGCCCCAAAAAGAGATTATGAAGCTAGCACATTTCCATGTTCTACAACACCTCACAGACGTTTATCCATATTTTCAAGAGCATATGACCGAGTTGCGGCAACAGAACCCAAAGAGGTCCGATAAGTGGTTGATTGGCAAACACAAAGAAAAGTTTGAAGATTGGCTGACTCATCAAGTCTTGAAGGCTCCGAAAGGAGAAAGCATTTAGGAAACCATCAGAATGTTGGCTCTTGGCCCAAGGGAAGTCGTGAGGACCTACAATGGATACGATATCAACGGGTACACATTTTACACGAAAAATCAAGATTTAAAAAGTACTGTGCAGAATAGTGGAGTGACGTTAGTAGTTGTTTCGAATGATTTTTCAGGAGCTAAAGCTGCCGGACCCTCGCATGCATCGATGTCATATTACAGGTTTGTTGAAGAAATTTGAGAAATGGATTACAGACAATTTAATATCTCGTTATTTCGTTGTAAATGGGTCGATAACAGTTGAGGGGTTAAAGTTGACAATGATGGCTTTATTTTGGTAGATTTCAGTAAGGCTGGGTATAAGGACGATCCATTCATAGTTGCAAGACAAGCCACACAAGTGTTCTACATAATTGACCCCGCGGATCGTTCAAAACATATTGTCCTACCAGGAAAAAGACGTATCATTGGGGTCGATAATGTGGATGATGAAGAAGCGTTCGATCATTTTGACGAGATACCTCCATTTTCCATAGGCATAGCATCTTCACAAAGCATTCCAGATGGCGACACCAGTCACACACGCAGTGACCATAACTAAGGAGAATGGGTCCAAGAATAAGCTTGAATGATTGGTATGTCTATATATACCAATTGGAATTGTCGTTTTCAGTTATAAAAAATAATTTAATTAATTCCAAGATATATATGAATTAAGAAGAGTTTATTTTTTCTTTCTTTCAGGATGCATTACATTACTGAAAGAGGGGACGCACACAAGCTATCTACTTTCTTTTGCATTACATTTCCCTTCCCTATGTAATTTATTTATTTTCTTTTGCACGTAATTTATTAGCCTAATTTAATTTATTATCCATATTTTATCTAAATTAAAATACATTACATCTAAATTTAATTTTATTTTATTTTTCTAAATCTTATCTAAATTAGTTAATAAATTAAATTACACCTTGTTTAAATAAAATAAAATTAATTACTAAGTTATCCATATTTTATCTAAATTAAAATACATTACATCTAAATTTAATTAAATTTATTTTTCTAAATCTTATCTAAATTAGTTAATAAATTAAATTACATTTTTTTTAAAGAAAATAAAATTATTAAGTTAAATTAACCGATCACATTTCAACATATTACATTTAGTATCGGCTTTATAGGCATTAACCGACACAAATAATATTAGTATCGGTTGTTAATCAGAACCGACACAAATACGATAAATAGTATCGGTTCTATGTATGAACCGACACAAACTTATATTTAGTATCGGTTAGGGAGTATTAACTGACACAAATTGCTATTTAGTATCGGTTGGTAAGTTGTAACCAACACAAAATTTCGTTTCCCTCTCCAAATATTTAGGTTCAAGAACTTAGAAATTTTTTGAGTTTTCAAATCCCAGCCGGCCTCTCTCTCTCTGACTCCGCCTCTCGTTCTAAGCCCTCTCACTCCGCCTCTCTCTTTTACTCCGCTTCTCCTCTTCTCTGTCTCCTAGGGTTTGCTCAGCCGAAGAAGAAGTCGGGTGGTTCCCTCCGCCTCTCCTCTCTGTCGCCGTTCTATCTCTTCTTGACCGAGTGTGGTACCGGCCACCACATCCGCCTCTCCTCTCTCTTCCTTGGTACCGACCACAACACCTACCTCTCTATTTCTCTCTGGTAAGTGATTTTCTATTCTCATTTCTGGTTTTTGTGAAGATTATTGGTATGTACCCGAATTATTGATGAGAATTGTGGAATTATTGGTATATATTGTTAAGTTTTAAATTAAGTTTGAAATTAAGTTACAAATTAAATAAGAGTTGTGAAATTATGTTTCAAATTATTGGAATTATTGTTGAGTTAGGGTTTAGGGTTTAGTAAATTTTTAGAATGTGCTTAGGAATTGATTATGTGAGCTATATGTGAGCTATATAGATTTTTAGAATGTGCTTAGTAAATTTTGGTAAATTTTTGATATATGTGAGTTATATGTGCTTAGGAATTGATTATGTGAGCTATATGTGAGCTATATAGATTTTTTAGTATTTGCTTTGGAATTTTTAGAATGTGCTTAGTAAATTTTGGTAAATTTTTGATATATGTGAGCTATATAAATTTTGAGTTAGGGTTTAGGGTTTGAATTGTGAATTTAGGGTTTGCATTGTTCAAATATAGGGTTTTGAATGATGAAATGTGAAATGAGACTTATGTGAATTGTGAATTGTGAATTATGAATTTAGGGTTTGTTAAATTTATAGTTTGATATATGAGATATATGAGACTTATGTGTAATTGATATGTGAAATTGTGTTGCAGTTCCTACTATGTCATCTGGTGGTGATAGTGAGCGATCCTCTGATGGCGAGGGTGAGCAGGGTTCGGGTAAGAAACGAGGGAGGGGCCCCACACAGCTGACTCGGGTGATTAATACCCAAGGGAAGAAGGTGACATTTGATAAGTTTGGGAGGCCTGTCATTGATCGAGATACTAAAAGTTTTTCCTCTCAGCTGGGTCTCTCGGTCAAAAGGAATGTCTCGATCACTATAAATGATTGGTCTGAGGTTGACGATCTCATGAAGGATAAGATATGGGCGACTCTGTCAGTAAGCTCTATATATGATCTTTTTATTTCTCCAGCTTTTATTTGATATTAGAATTAGTCCAAACCCGATCACTATTTGTTTTGGCAGGAGGACTGGAAAATACCTGATGACGATAAGTTGAAAAAGCGCCTTCTCTCCCAAATGGCCACTCTACACCGTAAGTTCAGAACTGACATGACGACAAAATTTGTGCTGAAGGGTAAGACGCCCAACCTCAAGAAATACCAAATCAGTCAAGCAGATTGGGATGCCTTTGTGGAGTCCCGCCGGTCGGAAGCATTCAGGGTATGTTTATTCTTCTATTATATATATATAGATATTTTATCTCGAAGCTTCTCTATAAGTCCAATTGTTTCTCTAAAATTGTAGGAGCTAAGTGAGAAGGGGCGGGCGAATCAGAAGAAGAACATCTATCCGCATCGCTTAGGATCCAGGGGTTACGTTGGTGAGAAATTCAAGAACAAGCTCAAAGGCGCTCTGCAGGGGATTGCGGACTCGCAGGCATCAAGTGGCTCGCCATCCTCCCAAGGGTCAACAACTGCGCTATCAGAGAAGGAGTTACTCGACATGTCAGTCCAGCATAGGCATGTCGCATGGAAGTTGGCAAGACAGAAGAAGCGTCAAGAGGGCCAGGAGTTTCTTTATCCGGACGGGCCAATAGAAGAAGTCATCAAGAGAATTGTGAGTGCTATTCTATATCTATTTGTCGAATTTAATTATGAATTTATTTTTCTCTAACATGTCAACTTTGTATTTTCAGGAAGAAAATGAAGATGCATTCAATAGTGGCTTGCTTCCCGTCGAGCGTTACGACGATGTTCTGGGGAAATCTCTGCCAAATCAGGAGCATGCAGGGAGGGTGCGAGGGATTGGATCCCACGTGAGAATCATGACAGCGTACGAGGGGCAACCAAGTAAGAGGAGGCCGAGAATAGTGGAGTCTGATGCCGAGAATGAAGAGAGGATACAGAGAGAAGTGGCTCAGAGAGTAGCGGGGATTACTAAAGACTTCCAGGATATGGCAGCGAGGTTGAAGACCGAAATGGCTGAGCAGACACAACAATTGGTTTAGCAATAGTTGGCCCAGATGATGGCCCAACGAACTGAAACAATTGCACAAGAAAGCCCGAGAGCGGTCCAGAGTAGCTGCCAGTCAGTCCAACCGCAGCCATATTTCGATCCGATCCAGGTAAATGTCATTTGATTCAATTGAACAAAGAATTTTGTTACTTTTCTTACAATTCGTAAATGTTATTTCGTTAACCTTAATACATAATATATTTGTACAGCAGTCAGAACAAACCTGCAAACTCCTGGTGGTTTGCGACGGGTTAAAGCACGAAGTGACCATCGGAAAAATCAATCTTCCGGTCAAGAAAGGCATAGTGATTCACGGTACGCTTGTACCGGATGATCATGCGAGGGTAACGGTGGATGCGTGTCATCCTGACGAAGATGACAGTCTGTTACCCGTGCCAAATGGCGAACTCGTGACACTTCGCTCCGCCATTGGCAGTTACATTGCATGGCCGATGGCCCTCATATCTATGGAGGATCAGGTAACAAACTTATATTATTATTACAACTTATTCTACTTGTAAATTTGCATCTATTCATCCTATAGAGTTACAAGTATTTGTGCCTGATTTTTTGGTCCTAACTGCAGGAACAACCCAAAGAACCTGTAGGATTTCGGCACTCTCCGATTTCAACCTACAAGGATTTTGACACCATCGATTTCAACCGACTGGGAGGCATGTACAAGACTATGTGTGATCGGTTTCTGCGCCAAGGTCAACCCTTCATCAGTGTCCCAGCACCACTTGAGCTTTTCCATGAACCATATCATAACAGTCAATCGAGATGACTTCAGGGACTTGTGCAAGCGCACGGAGTGGCTCACTGTACCACTTATGCAGATCTTCATGCTGTGAGTTTATATTCGTAATAATGACATAATTTAGGATTTTAATTCAAAATTTAAAAATTTATACCATATCTACGTCTTTTTGCAGGTTCGTGTTCAAATACCAAATGGATAACTTCCCAGAGATCCCTATAGGGTTCATGAATCCCGAGAAGACATTTGGCTATCTTTTGCAAGGTGATGATCTCGAGAAGAAATATGCTGATACGTACCTGAGGAAAGCTCTGCGAGAAAACGGGAACAAGAAATTTATTTTCATACCGTACTTTCAAGAGTTAGTGCTATTATATATATATAGTCTTATTTTATTGAATTTTTTTAATTTCATAGAAATATATTATATAATATAACATGCTACAAACCTAACATGCAGCGCTCATTGGGTATTGTTCGTGCTCCGGCCATATGAAAGTGAGCTCTACTTGTTCGATTCATCGAGCAAAAAGTATGAAAAGCATAAACTTGTAAGGGATCTTGCGATCATCGACGCGCTCAAGGAGTAAGTGTTTCAAATTAAATCTGCTAAACCATTTCAATATCTCTTGTAATTACTAATTTCTCTGATATTTCAACAGTCCCTGGGTCGTTGAGAAGACAACCAGAGAAATCGGAAGAAGCGATAAGTTGAAGCTTATAAAGAACAAGGTAATGTGGTGCTTACGACTAAAATTTACTATTTTTAAAAAATTATTTCGGTTTATTATGAATTGTTGAATTGCATCTTCTAAAAATTGCTAACTTTTTGCTTGGGTACAATTTGATATAGTGCCCGCAACAAAGGGACAGCTGGGAATGCGCATATTATGTCATGATGTTCATGAATGACATAATTAATCACTTCCTCGATAATTTTTTGTCTATACAGGTATATATGCATTTATATTTTTCAAATGTAACCTTAGTTGTTGATTCGATTTTTATTCAATAAATAATTAATTGCGCTCTCCTTTTATATTAAAAAATGCAGGATTGGAAAGCAACTCCATATTCTGTGGCAGAGATCACTTCAATTCATTTCGAGTGGGTTAGGTTTTTCAAAAGTGAAATATCACAACCAAATATAACAGTTTAATTAGGATCGATTGATGTGATAAGTTTTTCATATAGGCCAGTCAAATATATGGTGTAATCTAATTGTAATAACAATTTATTTGTTTAATTCAATTTATGTAGTGTATAATATAATTTAGGGTTTGATTGTATGCATGTTTTTCATATAGACCAGCCAAATATATGGGAGCTGGCCACAAAAATAAATATTTTTTTTAATATAAAATAACAAACAGTATCGGTTCTGTAGGCACAACCGATACAAAAAGTAAATTAATATTATATGGCTCCAGATATAATCAGTATCGGTTAAGAATTAAAACCCAACACAAAAACAAATTTAGTATCGGTTCATTATTATAGAAGGCTCAAATCAGTATCGGTTTCTAACTAAAAACCGATACAGAATTTTTTTTGTGTCGGCTCCTCTGTAAAAACCGATACTAATTAGTTATAAAAATATTTTTTTCTGATCGGAAATTTGAACTTTGTATCGGTTCCACTTAATAACCGATACTAATTATTGGTTTCTGTATCGGTTGTATAACTGACACTGATTACTTCCGGAATTTGTGTCGCCTGAATCAGTGTCGCCCCTATGTCCGACACTAATATGCCTTAATAACCGACACTAATAGTACTTTTTCCAGTAGTGCATGTTCGCATGGATATTGGTGGAGATGTATTTGCTATTGCTGGTGCGTATATCTAACACGGAGAAGAAGAGAAGGTGATGACTGCTGCAATGACTAGACGAAAATAATATCCACTGTGCGTCTAGTGATAAACTCTATATTAATCTTGAAATTAGTTTTATACATGGATTCTAATTTTCAAGTAGTGAAAAAATCATGAACTGATTCAAATTGTTGCACATATAAGCTACTCGAAATCCCATCATAACGTATTTACTGTTTTGCTCCAGATTACAAACTCGATAGATGATTTACAAAATCCGATGGCAATGTGGGGTCGGTGAATGTCTTTTCTACAGTAGGGTCGGTTTGTTAAGTCCTAATTTATATAACTGAAAACAATATCAAAATCTATCAATCTATTAAGATTTTCATTTGACAAAAAATTCAATATAATCATGTCATTTGCCATAAACCAGTCGATCATAATTAGCTAATTTACATTTTACATTTCGTGTACTAGCTTGAGTTTTTTTATTATATGAAGCAATAATAGTTATGTCCAAAAGCTTTATGTCCAAATGAAAAAGTAAAATTTCTTATAAGAACTAATATTTGATCTGGTAGCAAAAACACATGGTCACTATATATTTGAGCTCCTAATTTTTTTCAATTTTATCATAATAGACTTGTTTCGGATGGACGGCCCGTACATCTCTGATTATTCTGGAGTAATCATGTAAAATAGCTATCTGAGTTGCGCCACTTTTACTGTCCATACATCAATTCAGTATGCATGTGTTCACCTTGTAGAACTGAAATGATTCTCCAAGTAACTAGACCAAATAGGAGACCAGCAGGTCTTTACAAGCACTAAGTGGCACTTCCAATAGTATGGATATCACTCCCAAACTTGAGTGGTTACAGCGTCAAATTGAAGCATATAGCAGGAATATATAGTACAGGTCTTGATCTCTCCCCTCCATTATTTGTCTGATTGATTTGTGAACATTTTATTTGTTAATGATACAGTTACTAAGTGCCTCTCAGATGTGACAATGAACAGAGGCGTCTCAACATTAGTACTTACTAGTGTTTTGTTTGTGTGTTGTAACGGGAATATATTATAAAAGAACAAAAACCAACTCATATAGAAAATGATATATTTTAATAAAAATAATATCAATGAAAAAAATAATTATGCAACAAAATTCATGAATAATATTAAATGGATTGTTTTTAAATCCAAATTATAAACAAAAAATCAATTAGTATAATAAAGTTGAATGAGAAACAACGTCAACTTAGTGCAAATTGAAGATATCATATTAGTAGTTGAGGAGGGTTCCAATGCACCCAAAATTCTATGCTCCCATTTGCACTAAGTTATTTATCTTCAGTTTCAAAGTCCGAACAGTCGATCCAAACCGATCAACATGACATTCATAATAAAATATGCTTGGAGACCAAATTTTATATTTTTTTTAGAATTGTTTTACTATTTTTTAAGATAGGTACAAAATTACTTTATTGGATGGTCCAGAATCTTCTTGAAACAATGATTTTGTACTTATCTTAAAAACTAGTAAAAAAAATATAAAAAATATAAAATTTGGTCTCCAAGCATATTTTATTATGAAGATCGTGTTGAGCGGTTCAGATCGACTATTCGGATTTTAAAAATAAAGATAACTGAGATAAAGAATTGGATGCAAATGGGAGCATAAAATTTTGGATGCATTAGTATATACTTCTATTTGACACTGTAACCACCCAATTTTGGGAGTGATCGATACTTTAAAGTGTCCTTTGGTGCTTTGTAAGGGCCTGCTGGCCTATGGGTTTTGTGCGCATAGTATACCAATTATTATATTCTCATCATTTTAATTGTATATGCCGAGAATCATTTTAGTACTACATGGTGACCACATATATACTGGATTTCTATAATTGATGTATGGACAAGGACCAATTCAAAACTTATATATAATGTTATTTCCATATCTTAACCCTATAAATTTATATTAACAATTTAAAATTTGAACCATTTTGTTTTATTTTTAAAGAAATATATTCAAGTACATGATCAATTAATGTAGAAAAATCAACAAATTTGTTTTTACTTTTCATCTGGACATAAAAATTTTGGTTTGCTTCATGTTTCAAAATTGGTTAGGTTTGGTTATTATAAAAAAATTGGACATAATTATTATTGCTTCATATAATAAAAAACCTCAAGCTAGTGCACGAAATGTAAAATGTAAATTAGCTAACTAGGATCTACTGGTTTATGGCAAATGACAAGAGAATATAGAGAATTTTGTTAAATGAAAATCTTAATTAATAGATTGACAGATTTTGATATTGTTTTCAGTTATATAAATTAGGATTTAACAAACCGACACTACCATAGAAAAGACATTCACCATTCACCGACCCCACATTATTACTATCGGTTTTTGTAAATAATCGATGGAGTTTGTAATCAAGAGCAAAACGGTAAATACTTGGTGATTAACACCAAACATGATAATAATTAATATTAGTAAGTTGTAATATATTTTGAAGCATTCAAAAGAAGAGGGGTACACGACATCATGACCTGCAATTTTTTTTTTAACAAAAAAACTAGCACCTATCTAAATTTGTGTTGTATTTTGACTTAGTTTTTTTATAACTAAAAACATAAATATTGAAATTTAAATGAGTAGTTTTAATTGTGAGTTACTGTTCTATTAGCTGGAAAAAAATACATGATACCCAGAGTACATAACAAAAATACAGTTTCCAAGAGATCTTAAACGAAGAATAAGGTATATACAAACTATATTGATTTAACATTTGTAATTTTATTATGGAAGCTGATATGAGTAGCCACACTCCAATACATGTATCGTACCCGCAACTTAACTGCTATAACTGCTTAGGGGGGGAACTACAAAAATTGCAACATTGATTTTTTTTTCGAAGCTATTTATACTTATTCACGGAATTATGTATAACTATCAACGAAAATATTTATATCTATGAGGTAACAATTTTTACATAAATAATTATCTCTACAACTAAATCTTCCAAAACGTACTAGCACCATAAAAACATGTGGGGGACCACTCAAACTACATCAGGGGGCATACACATTTTTAGCGGGTTTTTTTCTCCATTTAATCTCGTCCATATTTCTGACGATATTTGAGAATTTTTGTGAATCTAAAACCATAAATATCTTCTACGCAATTTTATCTTTCAAATAAGATCCATGATGATGTACTTCTAGGCCTGTATTCACGCAAGTATTTATACCTCATCGTGCAAGTATTTATACCTATACTTGTAATTTTTTTTTTTACATATGGCATTAGATTACATCTCAAAGTATTAATATCAAGTATTGCAAGTATTTATACCTATCAGGTCAACTATTTTTGTTAGAGGAATGTTGATATACAGAAACAATTAGGAAAAGTTGATGTGGGGATATGGAGTCCCTACTACTTCATTAGAGAAAAGTTGCTACGAAGATGATTGGGGGACTGGAAAAGGGGATGATCATATCAAGTTACGCATGCTAGAATTAATATCTTATTTTGCAAGTATTAATATCTTATGTTCCAAGCATTTATTTTTATTTAGGGGATGATCATATCTTATGTTTCAAGTATTTATTTTGCAAGTATTAAAAATAAATGAAGAAAAACTAAAACTAAAAATACCTTATGAATGCTGGCACAGAGATAATTGAGAGAATTGGGAAAGGACTCCATATAATTAGTGGTAACCATAGTACAACCTTCCTTTATTATTGTTGTGGGTACAATGCGGATACTAGAGTGGGGAGATTGAAATAATTATTGTTTTATTATATGTTTTCAATTATAACAATTGAATATTTGCCCTCTCTTGGACAAATACAAGGTGTATAATATATATATATATATATATATATATATAACTACTAATATGATATCTTTAATTTGCACTAAATCGACGTTACTTCTCATTCAACTTTATTATACTAATTGAGTTTTTATTTATAATTTGCATTTAAAATCAATCAATGAGATTTTAATATTATTTATGGATTTTGTTGAATAATTTTTTTTTTCATTGATATATATTTTTTATTAAAATATATCATTTTGTATGAGTTTATTTTTGTTCTATTATAATATATTTCCGTTACAACACATGAACAAAACACTAGCAAGTACTAATGTTGAGACCCTCTGTTCACTATCACATCTGAGAGGCACTGTGAAGTACCTGTAGCATTAACAAATAAAATGGTATTCACAAATCAAGCAGACAAAGAATGAACGCGAGAGATCGAGACCTGAAATAAATATATTCCTGGTATATGCTTTGATTTGACCATGTAAGCACCCAATTTTGGGGGTTATCCATACTATTGGAAGTCCCACTTAGTGCTTGTAAAGACCTGCTGGTCTTCTATATGGTTTTTGTGCGCGTACTACCAAATCATATATTCTCATCACTTCATATATACGGGAGAATCATTTCAGTTCATATTGACAATGAAACCATCTTGCAAAATAGTGGCGTAACTCAGATAGCTATTTTACATGATTACTTCAGAGTCAGAGATGTACGGGCTGTACATCCGAAACAAGCCTATTATGATAAAATTGAAAAAATTGGAAGCTCAAATACCGGATTTTTTTTTAATAACCAAAAAATAAAATAAAATAATATTAATAACTGATTTTTCAAAAAAATTTCACTCATAACTAGACCGCCCCACTAGGGGGCAGTTTACCCTGGGCACAAAAACGCCCCTCCAGGGTGCGGTTTGCTATGGCTGGCTTATATTTGGCTGTTTTCTCTCTCCTGTCTCACCATAATTCACTCAATCTTCTTCTTTTAATCCATTCTGCTCTCCAACAGTGCTCCGAGGCGATTTTTAGGTGATTATGAGGCGATTGCGATCAATAGTGACCGAGGTATATTTTTTTTAAAAGTAATTTTTTTAAATGTTTGAAATTTCAAAAATAAACAAAAAACTAATATTGAACGATGAATTTCTTTTGTAATGTCGGAAATAAACTAAAAATATTCATTGCATCGTACTTGGGTGGAAAAATCTCGAAAGGAGAGTTCGGATGCCAATACTCAAAAGATGCGACTTACGACTTCCAGGTGAATGCCAATACTTCAATTTATGAAATAAAGAAAGCAATCTTGCAAAAAACCGGTTGGGACTGTGCCCAATTTACTGTAGAAATCAGTACCCGAATTAACAACCAACCGCCCGGTGTCAAACCTTATTATGTAAAATATCCTATAGCAGAGTAGGATATATGGATAGCTATGTATGGTTTTTTTGAGTCCACTTCAGTCCCAGTAATGGACCTATTTTGCAAAAAAATTTCGATTCAACCAGTTGGTGCCGTGGTAGGACCTTCTACCCAAAACAACTTGGACACTGGGCTGGACCTTCTACCGAGAACAACTTGAACACCGGGACTGGACCTTCTACAGAGCACAACTTGGACATCGGGATTGGACCTTCTGTCCAGAATTATGCCACTGATTATGGGTATGATCAGAGCACAACTTGGACACCGGGTCCCTCTGTTTCTATGGGGTTTGCAATTGGACGATTTCTATGTGGCATCAATTCGTCACCTGGCTCAGCCATATCTTTCATTTGTTGTATGTGTAGGGCGCAGAAAGTTGCATGGCTAGGTTAGCTAGTGATGCGGTCATATTTGTGGGGGAATGCTCCCGCATGGGTTCAGTGCTCCAGTCTCTCAAACAAACGTGAGCGGGGCACCGAACTCGGGGCATTACTGAACATCTTCATGCATACATTCCGGTTCACCCTTAGCCAGACCTACGTTCATGATCAGTCAGCTAGGGTTTTATTATTTGATTGTGGGGACGTTTAACTCTCAACGGACGCAGCTTCCCGCCGTTAATTACATCAAAAAGACCTTTCAGGTCAATCTGAACACCTTGTTTATTCCGGAATTTGTGCCTATTTGGTCTGAACTGAGTAATGGGGCTAAAAGGGGCTCATGTATTTGTCATCCGATCATATATTTGGGGTTCTCGGTTGTTTTAAACATTTATATAGTCATGTGTATGTGTTAATTTGCTTGGACATGGCATTCATAATGCATTTGCTTGAGAGAATCATGATACATGTGCAAAGAGGGATATTTTGGTCATTTTAAAATGTCATAAAAGACTTGTATGCATATTTGAAATTGATTATGTTTATGAAATATATGACATGTTTTATGAAATTATGATTTTATTATAAAAAACATGATATTTGATTTAGGAAAAGGGCATTTTGGTCATTTTAGGTTATGGCTGAAGCTTGAACATATTTGGATTTGATTTAGAATAATAGAGAACTGAATTTAGGCTCATTTGGTTTTGGTTTGAGTCAATTTGGACTTGAAATGAGGAAGTTATGATAAAAAATGACTAATTTGTAAATATTTTTATATTCCAGGGACTTATTTATAACTTCTGGGAGGACTGAAACATGTAATTTGGACTTTTATTGAGGTTTAATATGAGAATTGGGCTTGAAAGGGCTTTTTTATGAATATTTTATGTAGGCAGGGACCTAAGTGTAAATTTCTAGGGACTGCATTATGAATTTTATTTGTCAGAGGGACTTATTTGTAAAACATCTTTATTTATTTGATTTTATTTAATTTGAGATTGAATCTGGGCCTTTGGATTTGAGATTTGGGCTTTGAGATTTGGATATTGGGCTTTGAGATGTGTGTTAGATTTGATATAGGCTTATGGGCCTTTGATTTGGGCTTTGAGATTTGGTCTGAGAGATGTATTTCATTAAACCTGACAATTGGGTCCCACCTGTCAGAGTTCATTTGATTTAACAGAGAGATATATCAGCCTTTGGATTAAACATATGTGTCAAGATTCGTGTATTGGATTTAAACTTTATTTGGCGCCCTCATCAAACGACTTGTGCTGCATCAAGATCCGTGAAGCCTAATCAGACGTTCCTCTCATTGGGGAAACTGGATGGCTCCAGTACAGGGAGGGGTTTCTTCTCCGGCATGATTCCGGTCGTAGCCGGCCCTGGGCCACTGCAGTTTGCATCATCTCATCACTAGGAATCCTTTGCACCTCTTATCGACGACGATGGATCACCGGAGAAGCCGATTTTCGTCTGACATTGGCACTATTGGTACCAGTTTGGACTTGAACCCTATTTCTTAGCAATTTGACATGATTTCTTTCAATTTCTTGATCAATTGGTGTTATTTCATGAACATGAGGGCTTAGGAAGCAATGGACATGAGATTGCGCATGCATTACACATGGTTCAGTGTTTCTGGTTTCGGTACAGTACCATTACCAATCATGAGGTACAGAGGACATGAATCAAAATTTAGCATTGGGATCATCATTTGGGGTTACTCTGGGACATTTCATGATTTTGGAGACATCGGATTTGATATTTGGATATGTATCGTATGTGTTTATATGATTTATCATTCAGATTTCATCACTTTATTTTAGATTTTCCTGAGGAAACAAGTTGGATAAGATCATGGATATGTAATATGATGTATCATGAATATCTAGGAGATGATTTACCCTTTTTTTGGAATTTATTTTTGTATTTTTAAAGGCTTGTTCAAAGCTGCCAGGGGCATAATGGTCCAGCAGTGACAGAATTTTGATATTTAATTCATGATTTTATTATGAGTGCTATTCAAACTGGATTTGAACAAATTTTATGTCTAGATTCATTGGCACAGAGTGTAAAATTATGAATATAATTTTTATTTAATATTTCAGAGCCACCTGTGGCATGAAAAAGTCAATGCGGCCAGAACAGGTCAAATCTCAGAATAACAGTGCATATGCAGTTTTGAATTTTGAAAATATGGAATTTGAAAAATCATATAAAATAGCAGAAAAATCCTATAAATGGAAAAATTTGTTATGAATATGCTTGTTTTTGAGTCCTTTATTTGATTTGTTTGTAGATTTTCTATTTGGTCCCTGTATTGATCAGAATTGACAGATTTGTCAGTGGGGGTCAAACAGTGCATTTTTGGTGCCTATTACTGTACCAGTGGTACATTCATTGGGCTTGTGCTCTGAGTCCATACTTGGTCATGTACCAAGGACTGTGTAGCATTATTTTAACATGAGTATGAGGTCTGGTCTGATCATATAACCTTGCACAGTGGGTCTATGCCACTGGTTTGGTACCAGTTTCTATACAAACAAGATCAAAGCTCCAAAATATTGTATCAAAGCTCCAATATCATCAAATCAAGCTCAGCTGAGCATAGTTCAACATTTAAAACCTCTGTCACAGTGACAGTTTTACACAAAGGCCCTTGTTTGTTTGAAAATCATGATTTTAACATGTGATTTCATATTTTAAAGAGCAAATTAATCATTGAGATGTCACTGAGTTAGCATCTGTACAGCATGTATCAGTACCAGTGATGCTTGTACATAGCATAGCTCTCTTTCTCTCACCAATTGCACAACATATTCCCTTGAAACCTAGGTTTTATGCATCATAGCATATGTCCATGCCTAGGATCAGGTTCTAAGGTGCATATGGGCTCAGTCAGAGGTACCAGTAGGGATGCTATGAAGCTCAATCTGACTGGACCTGGTTTTGTGCATGTTTTAAAGCCTTTAATCCTTCTTTTGCAAAGTAAACTCAATAGATCTGATGTAGCAAGAACTTAAGTAGCTTAATTATTACATCTTCTCTAATTAAACTCACTTTAGAAGGATTAAAGGGGTCAGATTGTCATTTTTTATATTTTTAAGCTTCTTTAATGCCTTAACAAAGCATTTGAAGAACTCCAATGCATGGGGAACTATAGCAGCTCAACATATGCATTTTTATTCTCCATTTGCTTTATCAAACACTAAGGAAGAGGTTTAGATCATGTGTATATACAAGAAAACAGAAAATATGCATATAAAAGGCAACTTTTGGATCATCAGACTTCATGCCTGCTTACTGTGTAGCAAGCTCAGACCTTTGAGCATGAAATCCTCACATTTTCATATAAAAGCTCCAAAGAAAAGGAAAAATGCAAAGAAAGAGAGATGACAGAAAATGAAACAAAGCAAAATCCAACTAAAAATCTTCATTCAAAGGAAGTTGTTACATAGCACAGCCCCTAAGGGCCTTACATCTCAATTTCTATCTATATTACATATTCAATTGCACTGCTACATGGAAGAACTTGAAGAATTTGCTAATGGCTAGCCTATGACAGTGGAGAAGAAGCACTTGTGTGTGTATTGTGTATATCTCTCTCTTGAATTCTATTCTCTGTGTATTATTCTATGTATGGCATGGGTATGGGTGCCTTTATATAGGGCAAAGCTAGGGTTTAAGGCTGGAGCATCTGCATACTGGCTTTCATCATGGCCACCAGGTGCTTGATCAATGGTCTGGATTAATTCATATGAATTCATGCGCCTATTTTGGCAAGAGTCATGCTTTTAACATTGATTTAGATAATTTCATGCAATTCATTCCATTTCTAGCCCTTGGATTAATCCAGAGATGAAGTGCCATTCATTCGGGCCCTTGATCGACCGGGTAGAGGGAGCATGCATGCATTGCGTGATCCTGGGTGCATGGGTGAGAATATTCTCATTATTGGCATCATTCAGAGATCATACAACACGTGTCCTTTGGGACCACAGTGCTGTTCATAGCTGTAACGGTTCAATGTGTGCTGTGATGGCGGTATACCGAGTCCTAACCGGTGCCGATTTGATTCTTGCATTCAATCATCAAGGTATAGACATGTGGCATCGTAATACATATCTTAATGTGTCCCAGAGTGCATCATACCGACTGGAGTGCCAATTCATCTTGTACTGGTTGTGCCCGAGCGGCATTGGAGCATGTTCATGTCTAATGCTCAATTGATCATGTTTTAATCAAATTGACACTTCATACAACGTCGTCTCATATTCATATAGAGTATACTAAAACCCCAAGCCTCAATTTCATCTATTTCGGCTCTACTCTATTCAGTCATGGCATTGCTGCTCGGATTGGATTGAAAGAGGAAGCTTTGCATTCCGATAAAGGCAGGAAGCACTTGGTAATGATCTCTTTCTTATGATTTGATCAAACCTTAGCTCAATTATCCTTTCATTTCAAGGTTTCGCCATTGTTTGATTTTGCAATGGAGAGGGGAGATCGGAGAGGGTGACCCGTTGAACCTGCTATGACATTTGTTTTATCCGATTGGTTATGGCCTTTCGGTGCATAGAACTGACATGAGCCGGGTATTAATACCATTACGGTTCATCAGCTCTGAGTCCAGGTAAAATGAAGGGGTCGGGGCACCGTGATTTAAACTCAGCGACATTCAGTCGCTTTTGTGTGCTCGCGGCGCATGATGAGCCGAGCCTTTGACGCCCGATGCATAGAGCTTTATTTTCCTGCGCCAAGTTCACCTATCTCGGGGTTTCAACGAAATTTCATATTGAGTCACTGACAATGGGCCCCACTGGGTATGGCTATGCTATGTTGCTCCCATTTTGCACCCAGAACATTTGAGATGAGGTTTTGCATGCGTGGCACCACTCAGATTGCGCCATGTCTACATATTTCATGAAAAATTAATAACTCCTTAACCATTTTGAGTTATAATTTGCATATCATATCAAAATTCATAGATTTGCACAGGTAATCATTCTATGAAATTTAGAACATCACTCTCAATCCATTTTAGAGAGTTGTCAGGTACCCTTGGTATTTCCCAAGCATTAAAATACTGTCAATTCATATTTAGCAATATTTTAGAGTACAACAGTATGTAAATGTTTTGACATAAAGGAAATGAAATATAAGCAAAACTATATTATAATTACAGGAAATTAAGTTCATAAAAGCAAAGTGTATATGGTGCCTGGCTCCATTAAATGCAAAAGCAAAGTGTCCATCACATACAACCAAAATACAATACAAAAAACACAACAGACAAAAATACAATACAAAAATACAGCATACAAAAATACAAACAAAATACAATAAAAAAAAATATAGTAAAGCGCCCCCCCGGAAGGCAGTTCGGTTACCCGTGAATTTTTTTTTAAAAACAGGTTATTAATAATACCTTATTTTCTTTTTTAGTTATTAAAAAAAATCACAGGCTCAAATATATAGTGATCTTGTACGTGCTTTTGTCACCAGATCAAATGTTAGTTCTTATAAAAAAAAATTTACTTTTCCATTTGGACATAAAAATTTTGGTTTGCTCCATGATTCAAAATTGTTTATATTTGGTTATTATATAAAAAATTTGGACAACTATTATTGCTTCATATAATAAAAAACCTCAAGCTAGTACACGAAATGTAAAATGTAAATTAGCTAATTAGGATCGACTGGTTTATGGCAAATGACATTATTATATTGAGTTTTTGTCAAATGAAAATCTTAATAGTACAGATTTTGATATTGTTTTCAGTTATATAAATTTGGATTTAACAAACCGACACTACTGTAGAAAAGACATTCACCGACACCACATTGCCATCGGATTTTGTAAATAATCCATCGAGTTTGTAATCACAAGCAAAACCGTAAATATTGATGGAATTTCAGATAAGTTATATATTCAACTATTAGAATAAGTTTATGATTTGTTCAGTACCTGAAAATCAGAATTCATATATAAAACTAATTCCAAGATTAATATAGAGTTTACCACTAGAAGCGTAGCGGATATCTTTGTCTAATCGGACTAGCAAGAACAAATGTGTGTCCACCAGTATCCACACAAACAGGTTGATAAACTACCATAAGTTGGTATATGCTAATACCAACAGATGTATGATTTTCTTTCTTTGTTTCTCTCCTTTATTTTTTGTAAATAGTGTAAACTGAATAGTGTGCAAAAATGAACATATCATTGCATATTTATAAAACATATGCACCAGTTCAGATGCACCAATTCAATTGCACCTCTTTAGAGAGACTTCTCTAGAGATATAAGCAGATCATGATCCTAAACCCATAATATATCCAACTTAATAACTTAATGCATATTTAATATATTAATTTGATCCAAATCATGTGGCCGGTAGAACATTTCTTACAAATACTTAGTGATTAACACCAAACGTGATAATAATTAATATTAGTAAGGTGTAATATATTTATAACGTTCAAATGAAGACTGGTACACGACATCACGACCTGAAAAAAAAATTTAACATAAAAACTAGCACATATCCAAATTTATTTTGTGTTTTGACTTAGTTTTTTATAACTAAAACATAAATTTAAATTTTAAATGAGTATGTTACCACATAGTATATAACAAAAATACAGTTTACTGAGAGATCTTAAGCGAGGAAGAAGGCATATATGAACTATACTAATTGATTTAACATTTTTAATTTTATTGTGGGAGCTGAGTACTCTCACTCCAATACCCGCACCATATCCACACTTTAACTGCCATAATTGCTTGGGGGACCACAAAAACTGCAACTCTATATTTTTTTCGAAAGTATTTATACCTATGACGTGAACAATTTTTACGTAAATAATTATCTTTCCAATCAAATCTCCCTAAACGTACCCACACCATAAAAACTTGTGGGGGAGTTCAAACTACATGAGGGGCATATACGTTTTTAGAGGTGTTTTTTTTTCTCCGTTCTATTTTGTCCATATTTTTGACGATCTATGAGGAATTTAATTTACGAATATAAAATTACGAACGTCTTCTACATAATTTTTTCTTTCAAATGAGATTGATGATGGCGTACTTCTAGGCTCATCAGCATGCAAGTATTAATACCTATACTAGCATATGTTTTTTTTTTTTATAAATAGCACTGGATTATATTTGAAAATATTAATATCAAGTATTGCAAGTATTTATACCTATGCACTTATATCTATGAGGTAAACTATTTTTGTTAGAGGAAAGTTGATGTGGAGATGATTGGGGAAGGTTGATGTAGGGATACAATGTCCTTGCTACTTTATTAGATTAATGTTGATGCGGGGATGATTGGGGGACTGAAAGAGGGGATAATCATATCAAGTTACAAATGCAAGTATTTATACCTATGAAAGTTGACGCGGAGACGATTGCGGGGACTGGGAAACGGGGTTCATATAATTAGTGGGGACAATAGTATAACCTTCCTTTATTGTTATTGTGGGTAGGATGTGGGTACTGGAGTTGGGGGATTGAAATAATTATTATTTTATTATATATTTTCAATTGTTATAATTGAATATTTGTTATATCTTTGACAATTACAAGGTTTATAACATATATAACTACTAAGAGGAGGGTTCCAATGCACCCAAAATTCTATGCTCTCATTTGCACCCAATTATTTATCTCCTTTATCTTTATTTTTAAAGTCCGAATAGTCGATCCGAACCGCTCAACACGATCTTCATAATAAAATATGCCTGCAGACCAAATTTTATATTTTTTATATTTTTTTACTATTTTTTAAGATATGTACAAAATCATTGTTTCAAGGAGATTCCGGACCATCCGATAAAGTGATTTTGTACTTATCTTAAAAAATATAAAATTTGGTCTCCAAGCATATTTTATTATGAATGTCATGTTGATCAGTTCGGATCGACTATTCAGACTTTGAAAATGAAGATAAATGACTGGGTGCAAATGAGAGCATAGAATTTTGGGTGCATTGCAACCCTCCTCTAGGAACAAATAGTGCAGGTCTCGATCGGGTGGTTACAGTGTCAAATAGAAGCATATATTAGGAACATATAGTGCAGGTCTCCATCTCTCGCATTCATTCTGTCTGCTTGATTTGTGAACACCATTTTATTTATTGTAGGAACCCTACAGTCCAACTTAGTGCCTCTCAATCTCATTTTATTCATTGCACAAACGCTACAGACAGTCCTACTCGGTGCCTCTTCATGCAGAGGTTGTGGCCCTTACAGAGGCCATCTCAGGCAAAGTGACAATTTAATAATTCGAGAAAAGTTCGGTGAGATAAAAAATTGTGATTTGAAAATAATTCGGGTATAATTCGGAAATAGTTTGGAATTATACATTGAGTTCCAAACAGATATTGATATCTTAGTCCCACAACAGAGCGAAAAAAAATATACTTAGAAGTTTTTTCGTCGAGGGAATAATTCGGATATAATTTGTTAAATTCAAGAATAATTTGTGAATAATTCGGGTATACTGAATAATACATGGATTGATTCGCCAATGGCTCATATCTGAATAATTTGTAAATTATTTGTGAATCTTGTTACTATGATCTCAAGTGTGATCAGCTGAGAAATATCAACATTCGTACAACGGTACAGACATGACTATTTATTAGTGTTGTTCCCGTGTGTTGCAACGGAAATATATTATAAGAGAACGAAAAAAATTATCATACAAAATGACAAATTTTCATAAAAAGATAGACCGATGAAAAGAATAATAATTCAACAATATCTATGAATGATTTAAAAATAGATTGGTTCTAAATCTAAATTATAAATAAGCAATTAATTAGCATAATAAAGTTAAATGAGAAATAATGTCGACTTTTTGTAAATGGAAGGTTCATACCTTATTTCTCGCTCAAGATATATTGGTATACACTCTTGAGGAATCATGTATTTTTTTTCTTCAGCTAATAGAATAGTAACTGATAAAAAATTTCCTTTGAATTACAATTTATGTTATACTTATAAAAAGTTAAGTCAACGCATAAATTTAGATAGGCACTAGTTCTTTTTGTAAAAGAAAAAAGAAAAAAGTTTTAGGTCGTACACCCCTCTCTATTTTGAACGCTTCAAAATATAATACAACTTGCTAATATTAATTATCACCGTATTTTAGGCTGATAAGATTCAACTTATTACCGTCTAAGCATTACTCCCTCCCTTCTTGAGATTTCTTTTATATGTATAAAATATCAAAAAAGAAGAAAGAGGAACAGAAAGAGTATAACTGAATTTTGATGAGTAAAATAATCGGTATAGAAATTACCGATCCAAACCACATATTTTCTTTCTTCAGAAAAAAAAAAAAATGTATCCGGATTCTCTGTAGCTTCATCATATGAGAAGCATATCATATATGAAAAGAGTCATGGATAATGAAACTACAGAATATCCGAACATATGTTAAACATGTGGGAAAAAAAATAGTTTGAATTGATAGAAATTATACATGTGCAAAAATTCTCCCTTCTCGCCAACTCCAATCCTTCCCCTCAAAAAGGCAAACAACTGTCAAACTTTCACCAGTCATCAACAAACACTCCTTCCCAATGTCTTTCCTCTACCCTCATCGCTTCTCCTTCACTTTTACTGTTGTAATCCTCCTCTCCTTCTTGCTCCCCTTCTCTACACATTCCTGCCACTTCACTGAAGCCACTGTAGACTCCATCCATGAAGCATTTACAAACCGCTCTCTCACCTCCGTGCAACTCATTAAACATTACCTTTCTATGATCCGAAGCCTCAACCCGCTTCTTCGTGCAGTCATAGAAGTCAACCCAGACGCATTGACTCAAGCTGCCCGTGCCGATCATGACCGGATAAGAAACTGTTCTATGAAGCAAAACAGATTGCATGGTATACCAGTTTTGTTAAAGGATAACATTGGCACTGCTGACAAGCTTAACACTACAGCTGGTTCGTTTGCATTACTTGATTCTGTTGTGAATCGAGACTCAGGTGTGGTTAAACGGCTGAGAGAAGCAGGTGCCGTAATTTTAGGCAAGGCCAGTTTGAGTGAATGGTCTTATTTTCGGTCAGATAAAGCACCAAGTGGTTGGTGTGCACGGTCTGGACAGGGCAAAGTTAGTTTGCCTCTCTCTCTCTCTCTCTTTCTCTCTCATACACACACACTCACACCAACTGCGCTATGCATTATGCCATCAGTTTTTTTTATTTTTGTAATTTTGCTCTGGTACAGAATCCATATGTGTTGTCAGTGTTGGAACTAACAACACCGAAGGCCCAGGCCCAATAACCTCTTCTAGACTATTGTAGACATGGTAAAATAGAATACTAGATGCTTCTAATTATTAAGTATATTCTTGAATCTTGCATATTCTAGAGAATTGTAAACCATCATGGTATATGTCGGTAATATGAAAAGTATAGGATTATCTAGAATGTTCACTACCGACATATGGTAGTATAAATATAGTGTGGAACATATAGCTTAGGGTGAATGAAGAGAATAAGAGAAATAGTGAGGCGTGAGTGACTTTGAAAAAATATACAAAGACTTTGTACTTTAAATATTGTACTCCTCTTGAGATAATAAAATAATTATTATATAAACTCCTCTCCAATACCATCCACAATCCGATATCAATTTCCAACATTTGGTATCAGAGCATTCAGGTTCGAGTAAGAAGGTAGCGAAGTAGACTAGGGCATTCGTGCAATATAAGAAGCATCCGAAGTCGATGTCTTCAGGAGGAGCAACTATGGCGCAACCGATGGTTCCTGTATTCATGGGAGAAAATTATGCCATGTGGAAGATAAAGATGCGGACGCTGCTACTCTCGCAGGGATTGTGGGATGTCGTCGAACAAGGTTTTACGGCGGCAACAGGAGCATTGACACAGGCACAAAAACAACAACAAATGAATGATGCCAAGGCCTTGTTTCTAATCCAACAGGGTGTAGCCGAAAGTCTATTTCCACGAATAAGTGGAGCTACTACATCCAAGAAGGCATGGGAGATTCTGAGAGAGGAGTTTGAAGGCTCGGAGAAGGTGAAAGCTGTGAAGTTGCAAACTCTAAGAAGGCAATTTCAAAACCTCCAAATGAAGGGGAGTGAGAAAATCAAGGAGTACTTCTCGCGAGTCATCGAAATCGTCAACCAGATGCGGACGTATGGAGAAGACATCTCCGATCAAAAGGTAGTCGAGAAAATTTTAATAAGCCTCACTGATAAGTATGACTATATCGTTACTGCGATAGAAGAATCGAAAGATCTGTCAACGCTTTCGATTCAACAACTGATGAGCTCTTTGGAGTCACACGAAGAGAGAAAGCTTCAACGAGAAGGAAATTTAGTAGAAGATGCATTCCACTCCAAGCTGAGCTTCAAACCTCGATATAACCCCACGAGTCAACAAAAAATCCAAGAAGGCGGCGGTCCGCGACAAGATACAGAAGAGCAATCGGTGATGAAAGAGAAAGCACCAGGTTCGAGTTATTCAAATTTATGGTGTGATATACACAAAAGGTCGAACCATAGTACATCTGAATGTTGGTCGACAAAGAGATGCAACAAATGCAAGAAGATCGGCCACATAGCCAGAATGTGCAGAACAAGAATTAGCGACCGAGCAAACTACGTAGAAGAAAATGAGAATCATGAAAGTATTTTCTATGCGTGCCACTCAGTCAAAGAAGAGAACGGCGATATCTGGTTCCTTGATAGTGGTTGCACAAATCACATGACTGGAAACCGTGCATTATTTCACCATATCGACACTTCATATGAGACAAAGGTACGTATGGGAAATGGCTCATTTGTTCAAGCAAAAGGTAAAGGCAGTATTGCCGTACAGACCAAGATGGGTCCGAAATTTATTCGAGATGTGCTACTGGTTCCGGACCTAAAACAAAATCTACTGAGCGTGGGGCAACTAGTGCAAAATGGGTATGCAGTTCATTTTGAAAATGGAGGCTGCAAAATTTTCGACCGAACAAATAAAAATCAAGTAATAGCAAGAATAGAAATGAAGAAGTCTAGAAGCTTCCCACTGCACATAAGCTACAGTCCGCATTTGGCGCTAAAAAATGAAGTGATCGAGCCATGAGAAGAAGGTTATAC
Organism: Carex arenaria; assembly: GCA_964058825.1. Lineage (NCBI taxonomy): Eukaryota > Viridiplantae > Streptophyta > Magnoliopsida > Poales > Cyperaceae > Carex > Carex arenaria. The sequence goes on along the minus strand of CAXKVW010000027.1, from coordinate 171,640 downwards.
ACAACGCAAAGATGGGTCAAGATCAAGAACTACTTCAAATTTAGGATCAAGCCCGAGTGCTAGTCAAAGAGCTAAAGAAGGGTCTACGACATCAGCGTCATCCCCTAAGCAAGTAAGATCTTTACCCGAAATTTATGAGTCATCTAATTTTTCAATAGTTGAACCTCAAAGTCTTGAAGAGGCTGAGAAACAAGAAAATTGGAAAAAGGCCACGAGGAACAAAATGCAAATGAATCGACCAAAATATCGTGAAGTCATTAGTGATAAATGCATCTACAAGACAAAATTAAATTGTGGCAGTGAAGTGAAAAACTACAAAACAAGATTGATTGAAAAAAGCTTCAAACAAGGACCCATCAACTATTGGGAGCGATATATTCCGATAAGAAGGCTTCCTGCTAAAAACAAGTGTCGATCATATCAACTTGACGTTAAATCAACATGTCTGAACACGGGATTTCAGACCAAGGGGGAGAAAATAGAGGATACCAAAAATCGATCAGCAAAATTAAATATAAAGAGAGTCAAGTCGGTGATGAGGGGGAGTGTTGGAACTAACATCACTGAAGGCCCAGGCCCAATAACCTCTTCTAGACTATTGTAGACATGGTAAAATAGAATACTAGATGCTTCTAATTATTAAGTATATTTTTTAATCTTGCATATTCTAGAGAATTGTAAACCATCATGGTATATGTCGGTAATATGAAAAGTATAGGATTATCTAGAATGTTCACTACCGACATATGGTAGTATAAATATAGTGTGGAACATATAGCTTAGGGTGAATGAAGAGAATAAGAGAAATAGTGAGGCGTGAGTGACTTTGAAAAAATATACAAAGACTTTGTACTTTAAATATTGTACTCCTCTTGAGATAATAAAATAATTATTATATAAACTCCTCTCCAATACCATCCACAATCCGATATCAATTTCCAACAGTCAGCAGCCCCATGCGGGTCAAGCAGTGGGCCTGCCATAGCAGCGGCAGCCAACCTGGTGACAGTGACTCTAGGGTCAGAAACCGATGGTTCAATCCTCTGCCCGTCATCTGTCAATTCAGTTGTGGGGATTAAGCCTACTGTGGGGCTCACCAGCCGGAGTGGTGTAATTCCCATTTCCCCTAGACAAGACACCATTGGGTACGCATATAATTTCTTATTTTTCATTTGAATCTTTGTTTATATTATTCTTTTTTGGTGCAGTATAAATATAATTTACTGACATCATATATACCAATGCAGCCCGATTTGTCGAACAGTGGCAGCTGCAGTGTATGTATTAGATGCCATTGCAGGATATGGACCATTTGATGCTGAAGCCACCGGAAAAGCAGCAAAGTATATTCTTCAGGGGGGCTACATGCAATTTTTAAAAATTGAGGGGTTAAAGCGTAAAAGAATTGGAATTCTTAGAAAAATTTTCTTTGATTTTCCAAAGAATTCTCTGCAGGGAAAAGTATTTGAACAGCACTTCAGTATAATGAGGTATGGCATAAAAAATTTGGTTTGAAAATGTGTACGTAACATGAGAATTAAAATTTCAAATTGGTTAATTCCAGCATACATCCAAGTTTCAATCAGTGTTTTTATTCTCCATTTATATTTTTAGCTATGCAATTAAGACTTAAATAAGGACTGGCAAAGCAAGCCTCAATCAAACTTTGACAGCGTCCACAATTAGGCACAAAAAAGAAGCAAAGACAAAAGAAATAAAGCAGAGAAAAATATTGTTGGCTAAATTAGATTCAATTCTGGACCTCCTGGTACTTTGAAAATTCAATTAGTGATTTGTCAATTTTACGCATCATTTCGTTGGATTTATCTCATATTGTTTTCTTAATTTAAATGTAAATTTCAGATAAAAAGGAGCAATTCTAATTGACAATCTTGAAATAACGAACGTTAGTGCAATCTACCAAAGTGGGGAAGAGCTTGCACTTGCTGCTGAGTTTAAAGTGGCACTAAATGAGTATTTGTCTAAATTGGTGTCTTCTCCTGTCAGATCACTTTCTGATGTCATATCTTTCAATGAAAAGCACAAAAAAGAGGTAGTAATAATAGTAACAAAGAAATAAAGCAAAAATTAACTAAAAATATAAATTAATTGGGTTTTGTGATGATATATATTTCTTGATTCATTGGTAACCATGGAGAATATGGCCAACAATCATGCATGCCTTGTTTTAACATATTATTATTTTGAATTTAAGGAAAAGATAAAAGAATATGGCCAACAATACTTCATCACGTCAGAAAGCACGAATGGGATTGGCGCAAAAGAGAGAGATGCAATTTCCAACATGGCACAACTCTCCTCCAAAGGGATTGAAACCCTTATGAGAGAGAAACAACTGGATGCAATAGTTACACCATATTTCTCTACTGATTCTTCTTTATTACCGGTGGCTCCCATTCTTGCTATAGGAGGCTACCCTGGTATCAGTGTACCAGCTGGATATAATGAAACAGGTGTCCCATTCGGTATTTGTTTTGGTGGGTTGAAGGGATTTGAACCTAAATTGATTGAGATTGCTTATGGATTTGAGCAAGCTACTAAGATCAGGAAACCACCTCATTTTAAATCACTCATTTGAGTAGCTTATGTTATGCATGTGTTTCTGCTGAATTTCTCCTCCTCTCCTTTTAAGATACCAATACTCATTTGTCAAGAATATATTTTTTTTTGAAGGTTAGTGACTTTAAATGCCAACTAACAATTTTATTGATAAGAAAAATGAATTTACAACGAGTCAAATGACTCCCCAATATAAAACCTAAATTTTTATTCCCACAGAATTCTCCAAATTACTCTAAATAACTTTAAAATTCTAATCTCACTTATGTACACTCATAATTACTCTATTACCTTAAACTATATAGCTCTCTACGACTGGAACCTCTCTTTCGACCGACGCCGCGCTCCGACGTCCGGATCTACGTAGAGACTCAATACTCTGAGCTCCGACGATACCGCACTCTCAGCTCCGATCGGCTCTGCTCGGCTTCGGTCCGTCCCCTCTCTCATTTTTCTCTCCACTCAAGAAAGTAGAGCCGTGAGAGAGGGGAGGAGCTATATCGGAGGTGAGATCTAGAAGAGTGAGAAAAACAAGCTAGAGGAGAAAAGAGGAGAGGAGGAAAAAAAGTAGTGGCGGCTAGGGTTTTTAGAAGAAAAAGAGGAGAGGAGGAAAAAGAGGAGAGGAGGAGAAAAAGAGGAGAGGAGATCAATTGTCAAGAATATTGAATTAATCTAAATAACACAAGACTCCCCAAACCTCCCTCCCTTTCTTTTATTTCATATATTTCAATCACATTACAAAACAGAGAGCCGTACTCTATATATTCAGCCATGGTAATATTTTCTTTTGGAATTATTCTAAACATAGAAGGAAATACATGATTTATTCTTAACTATAGGAAAATATAATCTACAGCTATTCTTCCAATTCTGCTCCTGCACATCTGTCAAGATTTTCTTCTTTTCTTCTTTCAGATCTAGTGAGGCATGTGCCGAGTGTACTGTTAACACTCCCCCTCACGAAGGCGCATAGATATCTGTCATTCCAATTTTCTCTAGATTCTCTTCAAATGATTTGCTTGCCACTGCCTTCGTTAAAATGTCAGCTACCTGTTCAACAGATCTAACAAATGGTAGAGATATAATGTGAGAGTCAAGTTTTTCTTTAATAAAGTGCCTGTCTACCTCTATATGTTTTGTCCTGTCATGTTGTACGAGATTATGTGAAATATCAATGGCAGCTTTGTTTTCACAATATAACTTCATCTCGTTTTTTGGATTCATCCCTAGCTCAACTAGTAATTTCCTCAACCACAGGAGCTCACAGATTCCCTTTACGACGCCTCGAAATTCAGCTTCTGCACTAGATAAGGCAACCACATTCTGTTTTTTACTCCTCCATGTTACCAGATTAACTCCAACAAATGTAAAGTAACCAGAGGTTGACTTTCTATCGACAATATTTCCAGCCCAATCTGCATCAGTATATCCTTCAACTTCTACATATCCATTTTTCTCAAATTTGATTCCTTTACCCGGTGTTCCCTTCAGATATCGTAGTATTCTTGTAACAGCCCCCATGTGATCCTCACTTGGATTATGCATGAACTGGCTTACTATTCCCACAGCATATGCAATGTCGGGTTGGGCATGCGAAAGATATATTAGTTTTCCAACTAACCTTTGGTATCTTTCCTTGTTTGTTGGAGATTGTTCAGGACTAATTTCAAACTTCATATTCTGTTCCATTAGGGTACTTACTGGCTTACAATCCACCATTCCAGTTTCGGCTAATAAATCAAGGATATATTTTCTCTAAGAAAGAAAAATACCTGTCCGGGTTCGTGACACTTCAATTCCTAGAAAGTACTTAAGGCCTCCCAAGTTTTTCATATCAAATTCTTTCGATAGTTTGCACTCAAGTCTTTCAACTTCAACTTTATCATCTCCAGTTATAATCATATCATCTACATAGATAATAAGAATTGCAATTTTACCTTCATTCCTCTTAAAGAACATCGTGTGATCTGAGTCTCCTTGACTATATCCGTAGTCTTTCATGGCTTTGCAAAATCTTCCAAACCATGCTCTGGGTGACTGTTTCAAGCCGTACAATGCTTTTTGTAATTTGCACACCTTGTTGCCTGACCCGCTGTATTCGTACCCAGGAGGGATCTCCATGTAAATTTCTTCTTCCAAATCTCCATGTAAAAATGCATTTTTTACATCAAATTGATGTAGCAGCCAATCGAAGTTAGCTGCCAAAGATAACAAAACTCGAACCGACTTTAATTTTGCAACCGGAGAAAAAGTTTCCTGAAAATCAACCCCATATGTCTGTGTGTACCGTTTCGCTACTAACCTGGCTTTATATCTCTCAATTTTTCCCTCTGCTTTGTATTTTATCGAATACACCCATTTATAGCCTACTGTTCTTTTCCCAGGTGGTAAGTCAACAATTTTCCATATATTATTTTTTTTTCTAGGGCTTCCATTTCTACCATCATTGCTTTATTCCATTTTTCACTTTTAAGGGCATCTTCAACTTTTTCCGGTATGGTAACAGAGGACAATTGTTCAGCAAAGTTTTTTAATGGTTGTGACTGTGGTTTTGTTGAAGTGTAATTTGCAATGGGATAGGTTACTTCTTTACTTGTCCCATCCTTTGGAATATATCTCTTGGGTGGTCTGCCACGATTAATACGGGAAGACAATTTAGACTGAGTTTTTGAGACATGTACCTCTGTGTTATTTTCTGAAAATTGCTGCTGTTCTGTTGAATTTTCAGTGATTGGGTTTTGGGCAAGGGTCAGATCCAAGCAACTTTGATTTTGGGCTTCACTAGATGGGTTTGATAGTGATTGGGCTTCACTAATTAAATGCCTTGAATTAAATTCGGCAGAGTTTGGACTTTCATTTGAGTCGGCAGAATTTGGTTCAGCAAAATTTGGACTGTTGTTTGATTCGGCAGGAAATCAAGAAGGAATGGATTTGACTTGAGAAGGATGGGATTTGACTTGAATATCTTCATGAATTAAATTCGGACTACAAAAATAATTTGGATCCAAGTATATTTCACTCTCCCCCTGACTTGGAGACGGATTTGAGAAATACCTTTTATTTTCAAAGAATGTAACATCCATTGTCGTGTGGAATTTCCTAGAGTCTGGATTGTAAAACTTATAGCCTTTCTGATTTGTTTCCATTCCTAGAATACAAATTTTTCTGTCCTAGGTTCAAGCTTCGTTCGAAATGGTTTTTGGATATGAATATAGGCAACACACCCAAATATTTTTGGTGGTAAATTGAGTATAGATGGTATGTTTATATGAGCAGAGAGGGTTTGAATGGGTGTTTTAAATCCATTGACACTTGTGGGAGTGCGATTTGAAAGGTACATAGCAAATGTAAGTGCATTATCCCAAAAAATGTGAGGTACCTTATTTTCAAACAACAGTGCTCGAGTTATTTCAAGGAGATGCCTATTCTTGCTTTTAGCAATTTTGTTTTGCTGTGGTGTTCCTACACAGGTTGTCTCATGAATCGTGAAAAAAAATTTGCAAGCATTTATTTATATATTCTGTCCCATTTTCACTTCTCAGGATTTTTATTTCTTTCCCAAATTGAGTTTTTACCATTTTATGGAAATCTTTTACAACTTTGGGAACTTCATCTTTTGTTTTGAGCAAATAAAGCCATACCATTCTGGTGCAATCATCAATAAATGAAATATACCATCGACAACCGGATTTGGAAGTAACTGGAGAGGGCCCCCATACATCTGTATGTATAATATCAAAAGGAATTACAATTTATTTTGACTGCTATAAAAGGTTACTCTATGACTCTTAGATTTGATGCAAGTTTCACAAGAAAAATCCTTTGGATCAAGATTTAAAAATATATTAGGTAATAACTTTTTCATATACCCAAATGACGGGTGCCCTAGTCTTTTATGCCCCAACCAAATTTTTTCTCTATTAGATATATAATCTCCTCTTACTACAAAATTACTGCCAATTTTTAGTTCATCCAAGTAATACAGCCCGTCTCGTCTAGTACCATGGCCAATGATCCTTTTTGTGAGAATATCCTGAAACACACAATAGTCAGGAAACATAAGCACTGCACACTTTTGATCTCTTGTGAGCTGACTGGCGGAAATCAGATTTGTTGCCAGGGAAGGAAACACAAGGGTGTTTTTCAAACATAGCTGATTTGATAATACTATATCCCCAGCCGTTTCAACGGGATAAATTTTTCCATTTGCATTAATAATGCCATTTTTATGAGATGTATGCACGTTTCTTAATTCTTTGCTATTATGTGTCATGTGATCAGTTGCTCCCGAATCAATAACCCAACCTTCATTATTTTTTGCTAAAATTTGTGATATTGCACTTAGCAAGATTATTTCTGAGAATACTCTTACCATTACCATTTTTACCTTCACCATTTTCTCCAGTGCCTTGTGCATAGTTGACTTCTGCAACCTTCACGTCTAGCAACTGCTCATGAGGCCCCTCCTGTTGACCATTATGCTTTGGTTCTGAGGGGTATCTGTTGGCTACAAGACCTCCCAAGGAGGATGTAGTAGCAGCTGCCCCTTTGCCCTTCTCCTCGTATCTCTTCTTCTTATCGCCCTTCCACCACTCTGGATAGCCTACAATTTCGAAACACTGATCCTTGGTGTGCTGGCCTTTGCCACAATTTGTGCACTTCAATTTAGCTTTGTCAGGATGAGAAGGGTTCTTGCTATGGAGATCTTATGTTTTACCAAATTTGTACCCTTTGGATACCATAGCTACTGAATTTGACTCAATCCCTTTAATCATGATTCCTTGACGGGTTGCCTCTCTTCTTATGTATCCATACGCCTGCTCAATCGTAGGAAACGGGCTTAATAGCACCACCTGTGCCCTCATGCCATCTAATGTGTCATCGAGGCCGTCAAGAAAGGTGTACACCCTTATTTTTTGAATAAAAGTGTTGAACTTATCGATATCAGCTGCATGCTCCATGGGATTTGGGCATCGAAAGTCGATCTCTTGCCACAGTCTTTGAAGTTCATCGAAGTATTCCTCAATTGCTCGCCCTCCTTGTTTCACATGACTAACTTGCCGGTTGAAGGCATAAACTTGAGCCTCATCGCTGCCATCATGGTACGTTGTTGCGATGGCCTTCCATACATCCCTAGCAGTAGGATATCGAATGTAACTCCCCCTTAATCGAGGTTCAAGGGAGTTAATAATCCACCCTTTCACCACCACATCATCGGTTGCCCATTTCTGATATGATGCGTCGGTTATACCAGGTGGAGTTGGCTCTCCTGTGAGGTGATTCATCCTCTCTCTTCCACGGACGTGCATCTCTACTACTTGGCACCAGAATGAGTAGTTTGTGCCATCAAATTTTGTTTCAATAGGAGGTAGCACAACTGGTTGTGGTATCACTTGAGACGGTGCTGTTACGACAGCTTGCATAGCCATCATCTGTGACATCAATTTTGTCATCTGTTCAATAAGAGTGGAGGAATTAGAGACTCCTTCATTCTCATTTTTGTTTTGGGGATCCATCTTTTGATACTTTGAAGCGGAAAAAATCAATAGCAGGGTAACTCCTTAGAGCGTTATAATTTGAGAAATCGAAGAGGGGACAAGAAGGACTCCAATTTCTCAAGTTATACCACCAGGTCACACCCGCTCTGATACCAAGTTAAGAATATTGAATTAATCTAAATAACACAAGACTCCCCAAACCTCTCTCCCTTTCTTTTATTTCATATATTTCAATCACATTACAAAACAGAGAGCCGTGCTCTATATATTCAGCCATGGTAATATTTTCTTTTGGAATTATTCTAAACATAGAAGGAAATACATGATTTATTCTTAACTATAGGAAAACATAATCTACATCTATTCTTCCAATTCTACTCCTGCGCATCTGTCAAGATTTTCTTCTTTTCTTCTTTCAGATCTAGTGAGGCAGGTGCCGAGTGTACTGTTAACAGAAATTAATTAAGGATGGCAATAATTTGTGAAAATTTGTCAGGATCTCAAAACAAATGTATATGAGTTCTCCGACAATTTCACTGAAAGCTTGTACGTTTGACTTATTATATTTCATCTGATGTCCATATTTTGATTCAAAATTAGGACATATTTTGGGAATAAGAACTAGCCTTTGGTCTAGTCAAAGGCAAATGCTCTCTGTGTCGAATGTTGCAGGTTCAAATGCCAGATGGAGGATCCCTAGTGGATATTAAAAAATTGAATGACTTGACCTCCAACTTCACTAAAAAAACGTATTGGAGTACAGTGGCTGTGTGAGGACAAAATTCAGAGTGGCTTTGAGAGGAACAAAATCAGTATTGTGGGCCAAATCCTTTCGTTAACTCAGAAAAATAAACTTTGGAAATATTTTTACTTAGCAAACTGCTGAAGTTAACCGCACTAATTTGAGCTATTAAAGTTGCAAATTCAGAGATCATTATTTACGTGACATTCATTTACAAACTGAGTTTATGTACATGTACTAGAAGAAGTCCATGCACTTGATTTTTCGCATCAAAAATAAAGATGCAATAGGCTCGGTTGCTTTAAAGGGGACAAAAGGCTTTTACATTTTGTATCTGGCTAGTTACTCCGTTAATTCATATATGGTCCCATATCGTATCTGATACGTATCGATACACATATCCGTATCGCCGTATCCTGTATCATATCCGATACAATATCCATACCAATATCGATCTATGCAACATAGGAGAATATATTGAGCTGCATAGAGCTGCTAAGACATGACTCACAAAGAAAAAAGGAGCCAGAAATAACCAGCATTCTTTCAAAAGGCTTAATTATAATATTTCCACTTCTTTTAATTTACTAACATTTACTCCATAAAAGTCGAGGACTCGACCTGATAGCCATTATCATGGTTTAAAAAAAATAGAAAAAAGTGAAAAAGTCGAGGACTTAGCGGGCACTCGGATATCATCAATGTGTGCGTCGGGTAAAGCTAATGCTCTTAATGTTATCAAGTCTTTTAGTAAATTAATGTTGTGTATGCCTGTCATCTCATAATATATTTTAATTAGACTTAATTTAACAGAATATTAGAGATAGTTGGCTATATTTGGCATGCTATATTAAGGAGAAATAATTTAATATTCAATATAGAGTATTTTAGGATGTGTCATTTATAGGTTCTTTTTTTAGAGATTTATGTTGTTAGAAATATATTTCATTTGTACTCTATGTAAGGATGAATTCAAGGAATAAAATTAAGCTTCCTTATAAGATTATGTATCTTTTTTTCTCACATCTCGTTAGGAATCCTAACAATTTATATCTAAAATCTATCAGATTAGTTTTAAATGACGAATTTATTTCTATGCAAAAGTAGTTAATTTTGGAACTTTTTTTTTTGAAGAAGAAATGTAGAAGTCAAGCCTCCATATTCCAATTTTGGAATTAATTTAGTATATAGTCAAATGGTAATTAAAACACTCTCTCTATTTGCCTATTTGTCTACCTCTCTCTTGGAACTTGTTGTTTTACTTAAAGATCAGAGGAGCTAGTATCTCACATCTCCAAGATGCCACCATCAATGGAGATCATAATCACCATGGATGAGATATCTTTTTTTTTTTTCTTTTTTCTTTTTTTTGAAAAAATGCATGAAATGCCCGTTCTATTAGATGAAACATAGGTCAAACATACTATAAAATAGAGAAAAATACAAATGCTCTACGCTTAATTACCTACCAAAATACTATAATTGAAAATCCTAAACTAAACCTTCTACAATGGGGCTGAGGCTTGTTTGAGATTCTAACACTGGATCTATACAGAAAGGATAACATTTTTTCATCTTATCACTCTAATGATGCTCCAGCTCCATCTCCACCAGTTCCTCCCTGTTAGAGAGGACCAGCTGGTAATCTTCAAGGTTCCAGATCTGAGTGGTATGGCATGAATTGTCTCTGGCAACCAGGAATCAGCAACATCCTTGAACTTCTTATCCATGTGTCCTGACTAGTATTCAATGAAAGAAATTATAAGCAATATAATAGATTTAACTGATTTGATAGTATTGAAATTATAGTGCATATCATTTCTATGCTTTCGGGTAGTTCAACAAACTGCACTGAATACTATCTATCAGGAAAGAGGAATCAAATATGTCAGTACATTTGTGCCAAGAAGTGTATATATTTTGGCTTTTCCCTTACCAACACCATATTTGATGAATAAACTGACATAATAGGAATAAATGATCAAGAGTTTCAGTATTACTATAGAATTGACAAGATAAGGATCCTATCCATCCTCTTCTTCTGTTCAGTGTTTGTTTGGTCAAAATTATTTTCTGCACAAGTAGCCACATGAAATTATTATTTTGGGAGGTACTGGTGAAGTCCATAGAATAATATGGTTATTTTCTTTGATACCTCTATATTTGAGTATAATATACAAAGATCTTATAGTAAAAGATCTGGATATTTTCCATCTCCATGCTATTTTATATATATTATGAGTAAAAGTGTAAAACTAACATAACTAATTAATTGAAGTATTTCAGTCCACTCAGAGCTAAGAATACCTCCATGGATGAGATATCTAACATTGCACATTTGTTACCTTTTTCCTGTTTTTATCATATGCAATAGTGTTTTGATGAATAAATGTTTTGAATTATTGAATACATATTATATTTCGAGTCAGGGGCTTTTGAATACAGAGGGATTTTTTGTACAGTGCTTGAAAAGTCAATAAATAAATAATATGCGTCGTTAGATTGTATATGAGTTGTATTCCAAACAAACTTCTATTAGGGATTTAGCTTGATTGGGTCAAGCTTCCACTACGGCAGAAATGCCTATCTGCGACCGACATCTGTGACCGGGCCAGGCGCCGGTCACAGAAGAGTATTTAAAAAAAAAAAAAAAAAAAAAAAACAGAAAATCATTGGTGACCGATCCTTCAGAGACCGGCGAAAAACATTTATGTGACCTATCTGATCAGTCGCTGAAGAGTATCCACCAAAAATCGCGCGAACCCTCTTTTTTTTTCGCCGTCTCCCGCTGAAAAACATTTCTGTGACCTAGAGAGAGGGCATAGCAGCCAAAATCAGATGAGGGCGTAGCAGCCAAAATCTACCAAGTTTTGTTTTTTTGTTGGTTCAGCTAAAATCAGAGAGGGCGTCTCCTGCTGCCTTCTCCTGCTGCCGACGACGAAAAACCTCCGCCCCGACGATCTGACTGTAGAAGTCCGCTGTAGAAGTCCGTCTCTCTCTCTCTATCTCTCGCCCTTTAATCTGTTTTTTTTTTTTTTTTTGCTTTTTTCTGTTGTATTTTTCTATTTCTGATCTGTTTTTTGCTTCTTTTTCTGTTTTTGATATGAATTTAAGTTTTTCAGGGATTTTTAGGAGAAAATTGGATTTTAGATAGGAAAATTTGGGAATTGTTGTTTAGTACCCGGTACAGTACTGTCACCCTTTTGTTCGGCCTCCAGTTGAGGGGGGCGAGAGAGAGAGAGAGAGAGATTGTTTCAGTGAGATCAGATTTAGGGAAAATCTGCTCAGATTTGGGAGATAGTGCAAGATAGGGAAAATCACTACTTTTGAATAAATTTAGGAGATCAGATTTAGGGAATATCACTATTTACAGTAGAATGTTTTTGGTTTAATATTTACAGTAGAAAATCAATATTTCCAGGATTTAATATTTTGCATGTTTAATGTTTTCTGACATAACTCATTTTTCTTTGTTTAGGCACTTGAATGGAACTCAGTTAAAGGTGGGTTACTGTCAAAACAAAAGAAAAATTACGACCGCTTATTTTGTTCGATGGAAATGCATCTTTGGAAAACACTCCACATTTAACTGAGTTCTTTCAAGAAGACGGTTCACCCACCCAATTTGAAGTTCGTACTGGAGATGAATTGAATCAACCAAGTCTCTTCGTTGATGGGGCCGATCCAGAGGAATTAACAGTAGAAGACTTAATTAGTAATGAACCGACAAATAATAAAAGACCAAGAAAAAAACGTCAAATGACAAATTAGGTTAATATCAATATCATTTAATTTGTTTGTCAATATAAAATTAATTTGTTTGTCAAGATAAATTATTTGTTAAACTAATTATTTTACAAACTTTATGCAGGTATGGCGCCGAGTAGAAAGGGTAAGGAGAAGGAGGCATCATCCAGTCAATCAAAGTGCCCTCCGCGCGGTCGAAATGCATACATTAAACTGCCGCCCACTCTGGATAAAAGACCAGTGATTCGTCGAGCCGGATGGGGGGTAAAATTTGATGCGATAAAAAATTTGTTTATTATTTGTGTTATTAAGATTATCCATTTGTGGTGGTTTTAATTAATTATTTTTATTTGCAGATCTTTCATTGGAGATTCGTTAGATGCGACAAAAAATGTCAACAAAACAATCTCACAATGCGTTCGGTATCACTATCCTGCAGAAACTAACTCACTGCACCTAGCCGTGTGCAGAAAATATGATGATTATCCTGAGACTACAAAGGAAGAGGTCCAAGAGGAGTTTTTGGTGAGTAAAATATATTTTTCATAATTGTCAACTTACTATTTCTCCTTTTAACCTAACTAACGACTTTTTAATAACGCTGGCAGGAGCACTATCAGTTTTCTCAAGATGAAAACATTGACGACTGTTGGAAGACCTTCAACGCTATAGGCAACAAAGCCCTCCAGAATCTGTTTAACAAGTGCAGAGACGATGTGCGCGACAAGTATGGAGATAACGTTCTGGAGTGGAAGGACCGAGGGGTGCCAAGCACGTATGATTGGATATCGACACATAGCTGGCCCAAATTGTGCGACTATTGGTGCTCCGATGAGTTTGCTAAGCGGAGCCATCAAAATCGTGTAAATAGGGCAGCATCAAACGAGAGTTCCTTTCCAACCACAGTCTTGGTGAACATGCTGGTTCACAAACAAAAATTCGTAGGATGTTTTATTTTATAAAAACAATTAAGTTCAATTTCAGTTGACTTGAACTAACATTGATACTTTTTTTGTTGAAATGTTTATTCACAATAGGAGAATGAGAACCAGCGGAAGCCGAGATGGTCTGACGAGTTGTTCGTACCGACACATACCAGAAAGAAGACGGGGCAATTTGTTTCAGCGAAGGCCCAAAAAGCACAGGCAGTAGAATATAACAATCTTTTAATAATATTTCTTTTTTGGTTGTACATAATTTATTATTTTATTTTATAAATATTGCAGGCAGACTACGATCATGATATGAGTGCAAAGTATGGGCCTGATCGAAACAATTGGCCTCCTTTTGACGCAGACATCTGGTACAACAACACAGATAATAATGCTCATGGCGATAACTATGGTCTCGGTGCTTTATGTAATATGCACAATTTAAATTGTAAATTAGTATTACTATTTGTAATGTACACTGATTATTTTATTTTTAATGTTTCAAGGAAGACGAGATCGATGTATCGTCCAGGTGGACCCCAGACTTCTTCGTCATCAAGATCAAAATCGAAATCACAATCGTATTCTTCGGCACCGCCTCCTCTAAGACCAGAAGACATCAATACAATATCTGGTCAGGTGTTGAACGTGCTTCAACCACAGATGACCCAATTTATGGATGAGATTAGGTGTGCCATAGGACGTTCTCCATCTCATCAGGTACGAAATTCAAATTTTGTGTATCTTTGAATCTAATTAAGAGCATCAACAAAATAAGAACACTAAGTAAAGCCACAAATCACAGGGAGGCTCTAGCTCGCATCATGCATTGATCCCTGATGCTGAAAATGATGATGGAGATGACTGGTCCGGCGATGACTTATCCTAAATATTTTGATGTTTTCTATGTAGTTGGTATGTGTTTTATATGTCGGATGTTTTATATATCGTACTTTAGATATTTCATATTTGATATTTCTGTAGTATTTAGATATTTGATATTATGTATTATTTATGAATTGCTTGTAGTGTTACGTACCAATTAAATTGCTTGTTAATTGTTTTTAAATTTGTTGAATTACTTGTTACGTTACTATATTTGAATTGTTTGATACGATTCGTCACGAATGGGCTTGGGAATAATAAATGAAAAGAATGGGTTATGTCGTTTGGTACAATTCGTATCAATTGGTGAAAAGGAAAAAAAACAGAAAATATAAAAAAAAAAACACTTCTGCGACCGATTTTTACTCATTAGCGACCGATTAATCGGTCTCTGATGAGTTTCGGCCACATCATCATCCGGTATCAGGGACGGATTATAATCGGTCGCTGAAGACTCTTCTGTGACCGGTGACGTCATCATCTGCGACTGGTGACATCATCATGAGGGTCATCAGTGACGGATCAACTGCGACCGAGTTATATGCGGCCAATTTACCCCTTCTACGACCGATTTTATCAACTTCGACCGGCACCCTTATCATCTGCGACCGATTTGGCCGGTCGCAGATGATGCCTTTTGCTGTAGTAATTCTGTTGACTTGAGAGCATGGGAAGAAATGCTTAGCAGTTTCTGACCAAAAATGCTTAACACCGTTAGAAAATTAGTGTTAGAAAATGGGTTTCTCACCAAATTCAACCACTAGATGAAACTATAATATCATTGTATAATTATAAATGGCTCAGCATATATATATATTTTTTTACAGAGAGGGTATTGTTCATTACTGTTTAGTTTCTTATTTTTTATTATATGAAGCAATAATAATTATGTCCAAATTTTTTATAATAACCAAATCTGACCAATTTTGAATCATGAAGCAAACCAAAAAATTTATGTCCAAATGAAAAAGTAATTTTTTTAGAAGAATTAGTCTTTGGTCCAGTGGCAAAGGTACATGATCTCCATATATATAGGTCATGGGTTCCAAATTTAGATGGTAGAAATCATTTGTTATAATAACAAGAATATTAAGTAGTTGGATTGTTTGACCTCCAACTTTACTCAAAAAAAAAAAAAAAAGTCAAATTCTAATTTGACAAAATTAAAATAGAAATCAAGTTTTGTCTTAGGGTGCAGATAAGAGTGCAAATTAACATTGAGGCACTGTTACATAGACCCAATATTTAATTTCCAAAGTCCAAATGTGAATTTTTTTTTTTTTTTTGAATAAAAATAGGAGTACTCATGCTGTTATTTTTATATTAATTGTAAAGGAAGAAGACAAAGCTATCTTTCTAGAGAAAAGGTAATATCCCCCAGCCCTCTATCCCCGTAATATCCCCGCCTACAAATTTTACGTGTTTTCAACTTGAATCTGCCAAAGGCCAACGCGTCCGACTCTAACTACCTTTCTTTTATAACCTCGATTTCTCTTTTCTACAAAAACGAATATTTCCCGTCACTCTCTCCGATCCCGGAGCTAGGCTCGATCGATAAAATTTCTTGATACTCCTCCACAGCCTCGATCCTTCGATCGATCAATAATCAGTCGCCATTGCTCCGATAGAACCATGGTGATGGAGGAGGCGACAAGGCAATTGCCATAGCGATGGAGGCGACTGAGGAGAAAGCAAAGAGATCAATGGCGAGAGTCAGTGCTCCTTCTTCTTCTCCCATGGACGGAAAAGCAAAGTGAACTCGGTATCTGCTGAATTTGCTGCGCAAAGGTCTAGAAGCAGATGGGAATCAGAAAATTGGTGCCTCCGAGTTACTGTCGCAGATGTGGCAAGGAATCAGAAACATGATTTTGTGCATTTCTCCTCAATCACTTCCTCCGATGCCTTCCTCTGATAATTCCCCTCTTTCTCCTTAAGTCTTTAGCTGCCTCCTCTCTCGCAACACAACTGTTTGTTGAAATGCCCCAGAGAGATATGGTACACATCTTCTGAGATCCGTGGCACATTTACAAATTGAAACAATTTTAAATTTGGATTTCTTTCAAATAGAATAGCCTGGCCAGCTAAAAGGAGTGATGCTACATTTGTATTTGAATTTTGCCTTATTTCTTATCCTAGGTAGCTTAGATTAAACTGATGTTTTTTAGTTTCTTTATTTCCTGTAATTTATTTTCCTAAATAGCTTAGATTAAACTGCTGCTATATTTTTCTATTAGATCTACTGTCTTTTACTTTTCAAATTGATGTAAGAACTCTAATTTCAGTTCAATGCATGCCTACGCTCTTTGCAATCTATCATGGTTTGCCACTGAATCATACTATGCTTGATAATTTTCGTGTCTTTTATTATCTAAATTTTCAGGATTGCTTCAATTCGCTGATGAAGGAAAGAAAGCGTGATATTGTTGTTAGCACATTCAAATCAGTGAGTGCACAAACTCAGTGTAAATTGAACTACCACGAAAGAAGGAACCTGCACCTGACAAACAAATATTCCAGAAATTGTAAATTGTAAATTGCAAATAAGAGTTCTTCCATAAAATCAAAATCACCTCAATGACAATCCATGATTACCATTTTTAATCATAGTCATTTTTTTATGTTACATCTATTTTTTTTAAGGCTAGCAGCAAAGTTTTCCAATATTACATCTATTAGATACGTAAGAAGATGTGAATCAAAATATAGATAATCTTTTTCATATGCTTGATGAACAAACACCAATCACAGATTGTTCACTAGATGAGTCCAGCTGCCAAGATTCTAACTTGTCAGGTATGTTTTCAACTGTTATCCCTACAAATGTCAAACTCTCATGTATGACCCTAAAAACCAGGAAATATCTAATTTTTGTCTCCCTCATCTCTTTTGAGATCTTGAGGGTACTTTTGCTATTTTTTTGTCTTCTAAAAAACAAGTGAGGTGGGCAATTAGCATTATTCATGTTTGTATTGTACATATAATTCCTCTTGTAACTTAAATTTTTTGCAGTATTAGTATGAGCTATTATTTACTTATTTGTTTTTTTAATTGTATATCAGTTAGTGCTTTGGTTGCATCTACGTGAAAAGGGAATCAAAAGCAAGTGATTCTAAAGGAGTCTCTGGTATATAACAGTATGGTATTGGTATAGCCTTCTAAAATTAAAAAATGATACAGGAGCTGTTACAGAAAGAGTACAATAGGCTCACGAAAATAAGAACTGTCCTATGATGCTACTCTTTGCAGGGTAATTGTTGTTCCTTGCTTTTGGAGTGTTGTTCCTATCCGATATTCTCGTTCTTGAAATATAAAACGTTAGTTGCATCCCACGCGCTTTATATGTTCATATTGCTCTTGAGAAGTCCATTTTCTCGTACTTGAAATAATATTTTGAAATGTCGCTAGTTTGTTCGGTATTCAGTGCAACTGTTTATAGTATTAAGTATAGATGTTACATAATTCTTGCATTAGGTTTACATAATTGTTATATTAGGTTTATAGAATTCTTGTATCGGTTCAAAAGGTACTCTAGCCAATGGCAATGAGCCAATGACAATGCAAAAGCATCAGATGAGGGTAAATTCTGGAAAGTCTACCTCGCTTGTGAGATTAAGGTTCTTTTCCTCTCTCTTTGTTTCTATCATCTCTTTAGTTTCGTCTCTCTCTGAGTAAGATATCTGAATTAGCTGTCAATTAAGCAGAAATCTATATATTTTAGTTTGATGCTAGTGTTACACATCGTTGGAAATTATGAAAAGGGAATCAGGCTTCAAATGGAATGTCACTACTTGAATCTAATAATCTTTTCTTATTTCGTTTGTGTTTGATTTTGATGTATTGTTGAAATGGATTTGTTTTAGCAAACAAAACCCCTCCTTTACATCAGACGCAGTTGCAACCAAAGAGAAAAGGAGAATGAGATCGTTCATCAAAGCAGTAACAAAAGGGGGAGAGAAGGAGGTGGTCTCTCTCTATGCAGGTACAGAGACCCGTTAAGAAGGAAAGAACAATAGCTCCTTGCAGCTCACCTCTAGCCTCATTTATAGCTCCTCATTCAACCTTTAACGGGTTTGATTTTTTAAATATCTGTTTCAACTTGAATTTGCCATCGAATTGACTCAGATGGAGCTAGATCAGATCTGATATAAATTATGCACTTTGTTTAGTACGATTATTTACTGTTATTATAGAATTGAGCTTGAATTTGCAGTTTAACAAAAATGAGCATGGCTCATACTGGTATTGTTCAACCCCAAAACAGCCAGTACATGATTTGTATATATTGTAGAAATTCCAATTCTCAACCAAAGAATGAATCTATACGTATCTCATCTAACTGGCGAGTATACCTCTGTAAATATATATGATTTGTATTTATTAATTATGAATGCTTTCAAAGTGTTTGATAAAATGCTCAAATCAACGTTTTTCTTCTGTTTTGTAGGATGATGGTTTATTAACATGTTCTCAAGGATTCTAAGGACCTGCTTGAATCAAATTTGCATAAGAATGTAAATTTTCATTTCTGTCAACACATAAGTTGATTTTTATTCAATTTTGGAAGCACATGATTCCTAATCTATTGATATAAAAATTCGAGAAAATTTAGATTAAGTGCATCTAACTATTTAATTAGGGAGATGATGAACTCGAGTATGATTAAAAGCTTATGCCTAATTATATCAGTGTTGTTGTTTGAATGTGTATTTGTGCATCTCTTGTTTCGTGTTTATATGATTTATGTGATAGGTTTTATAGGTTTTATATTATATGTATACAGGATTTATGTGATAGATTTATTTGATTTATTTGTCATGTTTACAGGTTTTATCTGTTATTTTTACAGGATTTATCTGTCATGTTTGGTAGAAAACATATATATTATTTATTTGCAATTTATTTTATTTATGTTGTTACGTCTTATTATAGTGATAAGAATTATGTCCTATTGTCAAATATAATAGTAGGCATGTTTTGAGTACCATCTTACGGAGTTTTATAGTAAGGTTTACATAATTCAAAATATATTTTTTAGATGCAGCACATTATAAAAGATAAATTTCATAATTTACAATATAGGTTTACAGAATTCAACGCTTAAGTATATAGAGTTATGTGATAAGATTTATAGAATTAAAAAAAATGAAAGAAATATCTAGATGTAGACTTAAAAAAATTAAAAAATTAAAATTTCAAATTTTTTTTACTAGTTTATAGGATTTAATAAAATTGTCTACAGAGTTATGTGATAAGATTTACAGAATTCAGGCAATTGGAAGTAGTATCTAAATACAAATTTTGAAAACAAAAAATAAAAAAAAATTTTGAAAAAAAATTTAGGAGAAAAAGTTGTTCATTTTTTTTTTTTAATTTCGAAAAATTTTGAAAAAGAAAAAGTTATGAAAAAAAATGTTGGAAAATTTTCCTTTAAAATTTGAAAAAAATTTGAAAAAAAAATTTACATGTATCTATTTGCAGAATTTTAATGTAGTTCTTGTTAATTACTTGTTTTAAAAAGTTGTTAGATGTGGTCCCTGTGGTCCTGGTCAAAAGTCTAAAAGTAGTTTTGGTCAAAGTTCTAAAAGTGGTCTCAGTCAAAGCATTTAAAGCAATTAAAGTGGAGTTATTTGGAACAACACAGTAATGAACATCTTTTATGTTTATAAGATTTATTGAATTGGTTTATGGAATTTGGTATTGAAGTTTACAGAATCTGTAAATGCGGAGAAAATTTGGGGATTTATGTCCTGGGACAGTTAGCAACTTCCTTTTTTAACTGTCATTTTCATTAGATACCTTCTAGAATGTTGTTTCGTGGGGACCACGCGGTTTTGGGAGGAACACGTGGACATATTAGCTGTGTTTTGAAAAGTCACTAGAAGTTCTGCATTCATTGAATCAATATATAGGATTGAGTGAATTGGTTTACCGGATTGGTTGCATTGGTTTACTAGATATTTTCTGTTTTATCCGGGGATTTTCCGGAGATTGTAGGGTGGGGACTGTTAGCTGTCCCCATCTTTCTATATCCCTTTGTGATGGCCGACTGAATTCAATGTACTACTTCATTGTTTCTCTACTTCTTGTACCAAATCTTGCTCCCTCTTTGATTTTTCTCTAAAAAATATATTTCATCTTTCCCTCTAAATGTGAAAATTTAATTAATGTTGTTGTTTTATGTTGGTATTTGTTATAAGTTTAGGAACTTATGTGTGAAATGAGAATATAGAGTAATCATAGGGACTAGATTGAATGATGTATGCTCTATATATACTCCAAGGGGTCAATTAATAAAATTGAGACTTTTAGAACTATTCTCCAGTTGGTATCAGAGCCTCTATTCAAATCTAGGGTTTGCATCGAAATTCGTGCAAGGCCAGATCCGCCCCATCTGAGCCGCTGTCGGCGGATCCGACCACCGGAGCTTGCAGAGGACTGCTCCGCCCACCTCCGCCCACTGCCAGGGGGCGGTTCCGCCGGCGCCAGGTGCTACTCCGCACCGTCAAAGGCCTTTCTCCGCCTCTGTCCACCTCTGTGCCGCGATTCCAGCGCCATCAGGATGTAGCCTCGCCTCTGGCCGGTGATTCCGCCGTCGCCTAGAGTGTCCAGCACCGCCAGGAGGTAGCCCCGCCGCCACCTAGGGTTTCTGCCTCCACCTTGCTCCGCCTAGCCAAGGTGTAGCCGGATCTGTGCACAGCCCCGTCGCTGCACTGTAGCCAGCAGCCACCAGCTGCTAGTTAGGTTTGGTTTTTTGTCGATTTCTTTATGAGTTAGTCGGGTTTGCTTGAAACCGACACTTGTTTGTGATTGTGTGTGATTGATTTGGCCGGCGTGGGGGGCCGTTACCCCACGATACCCGAGAAGCGGGGTTAGGATGTATTGATCGGGTTGATTAGAGCTCGAATCTTGATGAGGGCTTGATCTTGAGGGTGCAAGATCGGGTCTTGAAGAGGATTTGACTCAGGATTGTGTAAATTATAGTCAGGTCAAATGGAAGAAGGGGATACGAGCAAGGGTAAGGATCCGGATCTCATGAAGGAGGCATTTGCGAAGCTAAGTGGTGATGAGATTGCAGCTTTTATGCGTGCATTCAGCTTCGCCTCTAGTGCGAATCCGCCTAAGCCAGCACCAGCACCGGCACTGGCACCGGCACCCAGGGTGGAGCTTCCGCCGATTGATGTGAAACTTGATGGTCCAGCTTCGTATCTGAGCTGGTCGCATCGGGTGAGGTATACTCTGGTAGGGAGGAGACTAGAGGGGTACTTGACTAGGGCGATTACTGAGCCAGCTGAGGGCACTCCGGCGTGGGAGGAGTGGAGATCTACCCACATGCTAGTATACATCTGGCTTCTGAGCTCGATGACTCCACCAATCGCAGCCAATGTGGATGACATTGAGGATGTGAGGTGTGTCTGGGAGAAGCTGAGGAAGACGTATGATGGAGTGGGGGATAATATGAGATTCTACCAGATTCTAAATGATATCGAGGCTTGTGTTCAGGGGAAGAGGACGGTGCAGGAGTATTCTATAGAGTTGGATCGCCTATGGCTGGATCATGATTACTGCACGAGGTCATTCTCTTGCCTTGAGCCTGCTTGCAAGAAGAGTGAGCTTTGCATGCGTGTCAGGACCATCGGATTTCTTAGGAGATTGGCTCCAGTCTTCGAGTTGAGGGCTGCGATGTTGCTCGCACAGCCAAAGATTCCCTCACTTGAGGAGGTAGTGTCCGCGATGATACAGGAGAAGACCCGATTGAGGCTACAGGCTGGACCAGGGGGACTTCCTGGAGTGAAGTCAGCCCTAGCTGCCTCCAATCCGGGCAACTCCAGGTCTAAGGGTGAGACCTGGGAGTGCTACAATTGTGGAGAGGTAGGTCACCTGAAGTCGGCTTGCACTAGGCCACCGAAGGTGAAAAACTCAGGAGGACGTGGTCAGTATGGAGATCGCGGTCGCGGTCGTGGTCACAGAGGAGGTGGAAGATGGGGCTACCGGGCAAACCTGATGGTAGCAGAGGAAGAGGAAGAAGAGGGTGAGCGAGAAGAGGATCTTTCTGCAGAGGATCAGGAGCTCCTGAGACAGTACTCCCAGTTGCTCAGGAGGAGGCAGGGAGGCGCAGTAGGGGATGCATCCACCTCGGGTAACATTGCTTCTTATGCTCATTCTGCCACAGGTACTTGTGACACTCACGCTCTTGTCTCTATACCCACCACTAGATCACCTTGGATCATTGATTCTGGTGCTTCTAGACATGTGACGGGTACTGCTGGGGAGTTCTCTTCCTATACTCACCTGGCAGTCCCTGAGAGTATTTAGACAGCCAATGGCACGGCTCAGCCCGTGGTGGGTAAGGGTACTGTGCGATGTACCAATTCTCTGACCTTGTCCAATGTTTTGCATGCTCCTTCTTTTCCTGTGAATCTCTTATCCATAAGTGCTATTATTCTCCAACTAAAATGTGTTGTTTCTTTTGATATTCCCAAGGTGATCTTCCAAGAGAAGGGGACGGGCAGGAGGCTTGGGACTGGCACGTGGCATAGCGGCTTATGGTACCTGGATAGAAAGGGAATGGACTCAGCCCTTTCATCTATGGTTGAGAGATCTGGAGGAGTTGGGAGTAGTGTGGAGGACTTGCTGTTGCTTCACCACAGGCGTATGGGCCATCCTTCTTTTAGTCTTTTGAGTCGATTGTATCCCTTTTTGTTTGAAAAGACTAATAAAGAAAGACTTGTTTGTGATGCTTGTGAGTTTGGCAAGCACACCAGGAGCTCATATGTTAGTTCTAGTAGTAGGAGCTCCTGTATTTTTGATTTGGTACATTCTGATGTATAGGGACCTTGTTCCACAACTTCTGTGAATGGATTTAGATATTTTGTGTCTTTCATTGATTGCTTCTCTCGTGTGACTTGGATTTATTTGATGAAAAACAAGAATGATGTGTTTGCTTGTTTTAAAGATGGACCAAGGGGGCAAAATGAAGCTGTGGTGCGACAGCAAGTCGGCCATTAGCATTGCCAATAACCCCGTGCAGCATGATCGGACCAAACACGTGGAGATAGACAGGTTCTTCATCAAGGAGAAATTGGATAGCGGACTACTTGAGTTGGGATATGTAGCTACTGGTGAGCAAGTAGCGGATTGTCTCACTAAAGGTCTTAGTTCGTTAGATTTGTCGAGGTTTTGTGACAAGATGGGCCTAGTGGATATCTTTCGTCCATAGGCTCATCTTGAGGGGGAGTGTTGGTATTTGTTATAAGTTTAGAGACTTATGTGTGAAATGAGAATATAGAGTAATCATAGAAACTAGATTGAATGATGTATGCTTTATATATACCCCAAGGGGTCAATTAATAAAATTGAGACTTTTAGAACTATTCTCCAGTTTTTATCTCGATAGTATAATACTAATACATTCACATTAAAAATGATAAGGAGAATTGTTGATTTTTCTACATTTGATCTTGTACTTGAATATATTTCTTTAAAAAACAAAATGGTTCAAATTTTCGTTGACAGTTCAAATTTTAAATTGTTTTTTCTTTTTGAAAATTTGAAAATCTTCGCAAAAATCCAGTATATATGATCACCATGCAGTACTAAAATGATTCTCCGCATATATAATTAAGGACCCAGATAACTATCCCCGCACCCCCATCCCCCTCTATCCCCGCACTAAAAGACAAAAAATCCGCACTAAAAGACAAAAAAATCCAGTTCTGCGTAGTATTTAACATCTATATGTAATGTATTTACAGTGCATCGAACAAGTATTTAACTCTATTCATTGAAGTATTAACTGTCTGCTCAATAGCGAAATAATATCTGTCCCCGCATCCCTACACTAAAAGACAAAAAATTTAACATATCTGTCCTCGCATCCCCGCACTAAAAGACAAAAAAATTAGATTCCGACATTTGATAGTTTAAATTTCCTGCAGTATTTAACTTCAATCTTTAGTGTATTAATAGTGCATCGAGCAAGTATTTAACTCTATTCATTGGAGTATTTAACCGTCTGCGTCCAACAGTGACACAATCTGTCCCTGCAAAAATGACAAACTAATTTGGTATCGTCCCCGCGTCCCGCACATCAGTATTTAACTTTAGAAATGTTAGTATTTAACATTATGAATGTTAGTATTTATCTTTAAAGTTAAAAGTATTAATCTCTAAAATTATAAATAAGTTGCATGGATTCTATTTAGCATCCTATATCTTAGTATTTAACTTTATACACATTGGTATTTAACTTCAGATATTTAATTTTCTGCAGTATTTATCTTCAATCTTTAGTGTATTTACCATTCATCAATCTAGTATTTAACTTTGTTCATTGTAATATTAACCATTGGTGTCCAACAGCGAAAAATGTTGTCCCCCCATATATCCCCCACTAAAAGACAAAAAAAATTAAAGTGAGTATTTGACTTTCTTTTTTTGGAGGTGCGGGAATGAAGGGGGGATGGAAATGGGGGGTTCAATATAATTATTCTATAATTAAAGTGATGAGAATATCAGAATTGGTACACTATGCGCACAAAATCCATAGGCCAGCAGGCCCTTACAAGCACTAAAGGACACTTTAAAGTATCGATCACTCCCAAAATTGGGTGGTTACAGTGTCAAATTGAAGCATATATTAGGAACATATAGTGCAGGTCTCCATCTCTCGCATTCATTCTTTGTCTGCTTGATTTATGAACACCGTTTTAATTATTTGTAGTAGGAATGCTACAGGTACTCCAACTCGGTGCCTCGCAATCATAAAAACAAAAGCTTCATCATATATGTGAGAAGCATATCATAAATTAAGGAGTCATATGAATAATGAAACAACAGAAAATCCCAACATATGTAACATATGAATAATGAATCGGTGGAATTTATACATGTGCAAAAATTCTCTCCCTTCTCGCCAACTCCAATCCTTCCCATCAAAAAGGCAAACAACTGTCGAACTTTCACCAGTCATCAACAAACACTCCTTCCCAATGTCTTTCCTCTACCTTCATTGCTTCTCCTTCGCTTTTACTGTTGTAATCCTCGTCTCCTTCTTGCTCCCCTTCTCTACACATTCCTTCCACTTCACTGAAGCCACTGTAGACTCCATCCATGAAGCATTCACAAACCGCTCTCTCACCTCCGTGCAACTCGTTAAACATTACCTTTCTATGATCCAAAAACTCAACCCGCTTCTTCGTGCAGTCATAGAAGTCAACCCAGATGCATTGATTCAAGCTGCTCGTGCCGATCATGACCGGGAAAGGAACTGTTCTAACAAAAATAGGTTGGTTTTAGTAAAGGCTAATCTAGTCTGGTACTTCAGAAATTCGAACTAATTAAGTTGTAACTTGTAAGCATTTTTTAATTTTGTGTGAGCAGATTGCATGGTATACCGGTTTTGTTAAAGGATAACATTGGCACTGCTGACAAACTTAACACTACAGCTGGTTCGTTTGCATTACTTGGTTCCATTCTGAGTCGAGACTCAGGCGTGGTTAAACGGCTCAGAGAAGCAGGTGCCGTGATTTTAGGCAAGGCCAGTTTGAGTGAATGGTCTTATTTTCGGTCAGATAAAGCACCAAATGGTTGGTGTGCACGGTCTGGACAAGGCAAAGTTAGTTTGTCTCTCTCTCTCTCTCTCTCTCACACACACACCAACTGACCTTTTCATTATTCCATCAGTTTCTTTTAATTTTTGTAATTTTGTTCTGGTGCAGAATCCATATGTGCTGTCGGCAGACCCATGCGGGTCAAGCAGTGGACCCGCCATAGCAGTGGCAGCCAACCTGGTGACAGTGACTCTAGGGTCAGAAACCGATGGTTCAATCCTCTGCCCGTCATCTGTCAATTCAGTTGTGGGGACTAAGCCGACTGTGGGGCTCACCAGCCGGAGTGGGGTAATTCCCATTTCCCCTAGACAAGACACCATTGGGTATGCATATAATTTCTTATTTTCCGTTTGAATCTTTGTTTATATTATTCTCTTTTGGTGCAGTACAAATATAATTTACTGACATCATATATACCAATGCAGCCCAATTTGCCGAACAGTGGCAGATGCAGTGTATGTATTAGATGCCATTGCAGGATATGACCCATATGATGCTGAAGCCACTGGAAAAGCAGCGAAGTATATTCCTCAGGGGGGCTACATGCAATTTTTAAAAATTGAGGGGTTAAAGGGTAAAAGAATTGGAATTCTTAGAAAATATTTCTTTGATTTTCCAAAGAATTCTCTGCAGGGAAAAGTATTTGAACAGCACTTCAGTATAATGAAGTATGGCATAAAAAATTTTGTTTCAAAATGAGTACGTAAGTACGTAACATGAGAATTAAAATTTCAAATTGGTTAATTCCAGCATACATCGAAGTTTCAATCAGTGTTTTTCTTCTACATTTATATTTTTAGCTATGCAATTAATACTTAAACAAGGACTGGCAAATCAAGCCTCAATCAAACTTTGACAGCGTCCATTTACTCTTAATCCATAATTAAGACAAAAGAAATAAAGTAGAGAAAAATATTGCTGGCTAAATTAGATTCAATTCTGGACCTCCTGGTACTTTGAAAATTCAATTAGTGATTTGTCTATTTTATGCATCATTTCGTTGGATTGATCTCATCTTGTTTTCTTAATTTAAATGTAAATTTCAGGAAAAAAGGAGCAATTCTAATCGACAATCTTGAAATAACGAACATTAGTGCAATCTACGACCAACGTGGGGAATGGCTTGCACTTTATGCTGAGTTTAAAGTGGCACTAAATGAGTACTTGTCTAAATTGGTGTCTTCTCCTGTCAGATCACTTTCCGATGTCATATCCTTCAATGAAAAGCACAAAAAAGAGGTAGTAATAATAGTAACAAAGAAATAAAGAAAAAATTAGATAAAAATATAAATTAATTGGGTTTTGTGATGATATATATTTCTTGATTCATTGGTAACCATGGAGACTTGGGGTCTGATACAAGACCAGTATTTTCCATGTCAGTATATAAGATTTTATTCATACAAGTACTTCAACCAACATGCGTACCTTGTTTTAACATATTATTATTGTGAATTTCAGGAAAAGATCAAAGAATATGGCCAAAATTTCTTCGAGTCGTCAGAAAGCACGAATGGGATTGGCACAAAAGAGAGAGATGAAATTTCCATCATGGCGCAACTCTCCTCCAAAGGCATCGAAACCCTTATTAGAGAAAAACAATTGGATTCAATAGTTACACCATATTTCTTTAATGATGCTTATTCATTACCTGTGAATCCCATTCTCGCTATAGGAGGCTACCCTGGAATCAGTGTACCAGCTGGATATGATGAAACAGGTGTCCCATTCGGTATTTGTTTTGGTGGGTTGAAGGGGTTTGAACCTAAATTGATTGAGATTGCTTATGCATTTGAGCAAGCTACTAAGGTCAGGAAGCCACCTCATTTTAAAATTTAAATCACTCATTTCAGTATCTTATGTTATGCATGTGTTTCTACTGAATTTTCTCCTCTCCTTTTAAGATACTAATATTTATATTTCTCAAGAAAGAGAAATTAACTAAAGAGGGCAATAATTTGTGAAAATTTGTCGGGATCTCAAAACCAATGTAATTTATATGACTTTTCTGACAATTTCACTGAAAGCTTGTACGTTTGACTTATTATATTTCATATGATGTCCATATTTTGATTCAAAATTAGGACCTAATTTGGCAACATGAACTAGCCTATGATCTAGTCAAAGGCAATGCTCTCTGTGTGGGATGTTGCAGGTTCAAAATCCGGATGGAG
Source organism: Carex arenaria (assembly GCA_964058825.1). Lineage (NCBI taxonomy): Eukaryota > Viridiplantae > Streptophyta > Magnoliopsida > Poales > Cyperaceae > Carex > Carex arenaria. The sequence goes on along the minus strand of CAXKVW010000027.1, from coordinate 143,473 downwards.
AATCCCTAATTGATATTAAAAAAGTTGAAGTTATATGTTTGTTTTAAAAAAAAAATCAGGGCCAAGTCCTTTCGTTAACTCAGAAAAAGAAACATTTGAAGTTAACCACACTAATTTTAGCTATTAAAGTTGCAAACTCAGAGATTATTATTTACCTGACAATCATTTTACAAACTGAGTTTTATGTAGTTGGATTGTTGGTATGCTACGACCTTAGATCTCAGCAGCTAATCGAACTTGATTTGAGTTGATTGAAACCCAGATAAAGGATATAAAATTTGGTGGAAATTTAGAATATGAAAGAACGGAACTTGACATAGGAACAAGTGGAAATATATTCAACTAACTTTGTTATTCATTGCATAATCTGTTCCGTAGCTACATAGGCCTTATAAAGGCAATTACAACACAACAGAAATAACAGAAAATGGTTAAGAAGTACGCTCAAATCAATATTCCTTCGACACATCAGCTTATAATGGCTCAGCTGTCTTCTGATGTGTCGTAACGAGCTCTTCAAACGTCTGAATCGTGGCTCTCTCCTTCTTCTGTGTTTTTCGCATCCTGACACCTCCATTTCAATTTAGGTGGGACCTGATCGTCAACTGTAGACTTCACTACGTCTCTGGGTGTTTGTTTAAACTCTGGTCCCTCTTGTCAGCCTCTGCATTTTTTGAAGACAGGCAAGGGCTTCAGGCTCTTTGTTGATGGCGCCATTCAAAGGCGAGTAATTTCTAAACTGAACATGGAATCTTACACCTAGTTAATCTGGTCATACACTTTGTTTAGCTAGTTAACTCTTCTCTAATCTCTTCTAGTGGGTTTTGTTGTGTTAAATTGAGTTTCTGATTTTTAACAAGAGCTGCATCTATATTTAATTTCTTTAACATGTGCAAGCATTGCCAGATAAAATACCAGCTGAAATTTCTACATTAACCAAAGTTACAACCTTTGGTGAAAGGAACTCCTTTTGTTTTAGAAATTCAACATTTTTATTATATATTCTTCTACTATTTTGACTTATAGGGGATGTGTCTTTTCTTTTTAGGAATTTCACACAAACACGACATTGTACAATGCTGTGTTCAAATCTGAGAGGGATTACAGTATCAGATCTCAGAAAATCAGTACCAATTTTTTGTCAGTGTCCAGTATCTTTCTTACCAGTACTTCCATCTACAGAGTATATGGCAGCACCATACATGTAGTTTGGTGTATGATTCATTTTTCTCTTAAAAAAAAGTTGTAAAAATATTATTTACAAATTCGGTTTTATTATCCAATCTAAAGATTTTGAGTTTAGCATTGAATTGATTTTCTACAAGAGTTTGAAAATCTTGAAAACAATTAAAGACTTTGTTTTTATTTTTTATTTTAGTAAATATAACCAAGTGGCTCATAATGAATCATGTTCCGCTAAATGTACATCCCCTACATACAAAAGAACCATATTAGTAAATAAAAATAACACACATATATAACTAGAGGAGGGTTCAAATGCACCATGATTTTGTGCTTCAATATGTTCCACATTCTTTATCTTTATTTTCAAAAGTCCAAACAGTTGATCCGAACCGCACTACATGATCTTCATAATAAAATATTCTTGGAGACCAAATTTTATATTATTTAAAAAAATTTACTATTTTTTTACATACATATAATATCACTTTTTCAGATGGTCCAGAATCTCCTTAAAACAGTCATTTTGTACCTATGTAAATAATAGTAAAAAAAATTTAAAAAATGTATATATAATTTGGTCTCTAGGTATATTTTATTATGAAGATCATGTTGAGCAGTTCGGATCGATTGTTCGGACTTTAAAAACAGAGATAAATGATGTGGAGTATATTGGAGCACAAAATCATGGTGCATTTGAACCCTCATCATATAACTATTAACGTATTATAAAAAATAAACTAATCAGGTAGAACAAAACTATCTGATTAATTCTGAATGTTTTGTACTATATTATACTAATGGATTATTTGAATGTAAGAAATGGTAGTAACATTACATTTGGACTAATTAATTTGTTACAATTTTTTAAATACAATACAAGCTTTTCAGAAGAAAAGAAAATTCGAGTTTCTGAGTTGACTCATATGATTCCTGCTAATTCTGATTCTATAGTCAATATAAATTGAGGATGCAAATCTTAGGGTTTTCATGATAGTTAAAATTTTTAATATAAATTAAGGATGCCTTCAAAGTATGTGAACTTCTTTAACAATGATGCAGTATTATTAATTTTCAATATAAATTGAGTATGCAGTAAAGAGTAAAGACAGAGTGCTAGTGTATCAGCACCTAAACTGAATATTAGGCATTATTTGTCTTAATAATGTTGACTGTGCAATTATGTCTCTACTCTATATTTTGAATATTGCAAAATAAACCTAAGTTGTACAATTTTTTCTTAATGGACCCATTGAGGTAATTATTAATTAGGAAGTAGATTTTTGCTTGTTTAGGCTTATGTCCTTCTTGTTCCTTTTTTTATGGGATAATTTCATATTTGCACAATTGTCCCTCTACTTATCTCCATACTCATATAGTTTTAATTTTGTAACAATAACAAGCCAATATTTTTATCTTTTATGCACAATTTCTGTCTACTCCTGATTCAAATTCTGGCTTCGCCATTAGTAACCTTGCTATCTCGGAAAAAAGACGGAATAAAAGATTCCCCTCACTTTACGGTTTGAGATTTTCTGTCAATCGCTTTGAGATTTGGGCTAGCACTGGGTAGTATTAATTAGCTTTGAGATTTGTGCCGAGGAAAAAAGAACGGTCTAGATCCACTAATTCTAAAAGATTCCCTATTACGGTACCGGGGAGGATCTGAATTCCAGAAAACAAGTATATGATGAGTGCATCCAATTAAAAGGGAATCCGTATCCTCCTATGTACCTGAAAAGAGAAGGTTTTACAAATAGTGGATCCGGACCATTCTTTATTACTTGGCATGAATCTCAAAGAAACTAAGAGTAAATCTAAAACAGTAAAGTAGAGCTGGCTCCGTCACTGAACGGTACGGAATGGCATGGCACATGTAACTATTACGTGCCGTAACTCGTATGTCGTGTGGCGTTGACCATTCTTGTGTCGTGGTCATTTTTTTAAATTTGGTACAGCACGGTATATGTCACACGAAAGATCTGGTCATGGCATGGCACGTAGTCACATGAGTTACGTATAATTAGGACCGTTATATTTTGATCAAATGGTGAATTTTGAATAAACTATCCTAAAACAGTAAAAAATATAGTTAATCGTGACCAGTTATGTTTGGACATAGTACGTTTGAGTATGACGTGACTCGTGTGCTGTGACCATCCTCTGATATTGTGGTCATGGCACATGTGTCTGTTTACTTAATCACAGTTCGGCACTACGTGGCACAGCACGAAACCAATATCATAGCATGTTAATTACGACACAGCATGTGACATGTTTTTACAACTTTGGAGGGATACTAAGGTGTCCGCCTTATTCCCCTCTTCTCATTTTTGTCTTCTCTTGAAACTTTCACTGCAACTACTATGTATGTCTAGGTCAAGGAAATAAATCTGCCGAGATTCCAAAGGATCACAGGGTTCATGCAATTTAATTCCAACCGTTCTTATGTTTTGAGATTCGTACACAAAAACTATATATATAACTTTTTTGGAGATTCTTGTATTCCAATAAATAAACGGTTGGGAATTGCAGAACCCTGCGATCCTTTGAAATCGCAGCACTTTATTTACCGAGATCAATAGGCCCCTACCTCGCCAGCTCATGCTCTCCCTCTGTTAACAGCTATCCGGGAAGGGTTCAAATAGAGCAATTGATTATTGACAAGTCAACGCCAGCAAATACCATTTACTGACTTTTTCCATTAATTATTATTATTATTATTAATATTATTATCATACCTATATATGTTTGATAAGTACACTGCGTTAACTTCATAAAAATAATATTTACTGACTTTTCCAGTGGAATAAGTGCGGAGTAACCAAGAGAAATTTATATTCTATTGCAGTTTTTTTTGACTGAGAGAGCCAGCATGGTATGAAATTTCGGAGGTGAAACTTGACTTTGTACCATTTTTTTAACATTAAGAATATTTAAATTTATCACATTAAGAAATAACATAGACTTCAGCGTCCTCTAATAGTATAAAAATAACAAATATCACGGATTTGGGTAAGTTGTAAGTGGACCTAAATAGAGTTTGAAAGGATGAGAGAAGTGGTGCACAAAAGAGTATGGCATCTATGAAAACTGATATTTCCTTTTATAATTAATCATTTAGAGAAAATTAAGACTCACATAAAAAGTGGGTATGGCATCTAAGTTCTTAGTTTTACCTCTAATCTCTGTTTTCAAGGTAAAGCCCATTCCACCTCTGACAAAAATACATCAAAATTGTAGGGAAAAAAAAAATCTTATGGCCATGCAAAAAGTAGAGATGATAACCTCAGCCATAGTATTTTTCGTACTCTCAGTTTATTTTATCCTACGGTCTTCAAAATTAATGCGAAACAATCTACGAACTAGTATATTTCAAACCTTGATTTACTTTGTTGTTTGTTCTCTCCAAATTAACCAAATATCTACTACGAAATGGAAGATTTTAATGGTAGTTTTATCCCTGGGTTTAATCATAGTGATATTTGCTAATCATTTCTACATCGATCCATGGCGATGGGAATTTGTATCCCCTCTAAACATTAATTTTTGCTGCGGCCTTGGTGATTTGTATTCTCCTCCTCTTCTACTGGTACAACAAGGAAATTTTATTTATATTAATTTCAAGCATTAATGGTTGTTTATCCCTTCTTCCGTGGCTTTGGTTAATGTTTGCTCCAAAAGTAAAGGCATGGTGTCAAGTCTACATCGAGAAAGAAACAATCCAAAACGAGCAATACAATTTCCTCGAGATGGCCGGATTACCCACTAGGTTCACAATCAAAGATCTTGAAACAGCAACAGCAAACTTTCAAGAACCCATAGGTAAAGGTGCTTCTGGTGCAGTTTTCAAGGGTACACTAACAGATGGCTCAATCATTGCGGTAAAGCGGATCAAATGGCAGCCAAGTGGGGAAACCGAGTTTCAAACAGAGATGTCAATCATCGCAAGTCGGCAACATGTCAATTTAGTTCGCCTTCTAGGGTTTTGCCTCTCTTCAAGAGGGGAACGCTACCTTATCTATCCGTTTCTAAAAAATGGGTCTCTTGATACTTGGCTTTTCACGGACGATGGAAAGAGAAGCCATTTAACGTGGGTGTTAAGGTATCGCATTGCCATTGATATAGCAAAGGCACTTGCATATCTCCACAATGAATGCCATCAACGGATCTTGCATCTCGACATCAAACCCGAAAATATTCTCCTCGATGGAGACTTCGGGGCCCTTCTATCAGATTTTGGTATCTCAAAATTAATAGGGAAGGATGAGAGTAGTATCATGACAAGAGCAAGGGGAACGGTAATTATTATTGTTAAATAATCCATTGTTCAATTTTGATGTTTCAGTATTATTCAATCATTATTAATTTTATCTCTTTGGTAACATTCCAAAAAGCTTAATTTTTTTAAGGCTAATTTATATAAAGTTATTCGGGTTCACTTTATATATTACAAAAACATCTTACCATAGCAACATATTGTGTACCACCAACAGGTGGTTTTGGAGCTGGTCGGTGGGAGAAGGAACTTTATGATCATGGTGGATGGAGAGACTCAACAAAGACGTGGAACGTATTTCCCTAAGATCGTCCAGGAGAAAATGACGCAAGGTGAGCTAATGGAGGTAGTCGACAAGAGCTTGATCAAGAATGAAGAGATAAGAGAAGAAGAAGTTACTGTCTTAACTCGAGTGGCACTTTGGTGCATTCAACAGAACCCAATGCGAAGACCCGACATGACAGAGGTGGTTGAGATCCTGGAACATCACATGCCGGTGCATGTGCCTCCCGAAAGCTCAATGTTTGTAGTGAATTTTATGGATGTGGAATCACAGTCTGGTAGCTTTTCCCGAGCTCAGATGGATTAGGCCACTCTAATGTCGGCCAATAGTTTGTCAATTCCATTCAATCTGCCAGATAGAAAAAAAAAATTCCCAACTCAAAATTTTGTTTTGATGATCAGTTTTCTGAACCAGAACTACAATTGCTGGTATTTATTCAATTAATTGAGTGATTAGGAAATACAATAATATAATTACAGGTGCACCGGCTGGGTAGAACACAACTTTTTTGTGGAGTAGGTTGCATCAGCCAAGCATTCAAAAAAAAAAAAAAAAAAAAAACTTTTTTGTGGAGTAAAGAGAAAAAAATCAAAGTAGGATCTCATGTTCTTTTTGTACCCAAGCAAGTCTGTGCTATAGGAGACATACATGGTTGCTTGTATATGTAATTATTGTGTGTGTGTGTGTGTGTATCTAGGTATAATCATGTTTTCCTTTCGTTTGATTTTGATGGTGTATACAGTTTCTCTGTCTGTTTATTCTCTTCTTAACTTTGATTGTGATGAATACAAAATTAGAACTCTTTCCAATCGGCTGTTCCGGCACTGAATTGGCCAATTCAGACCTGAATCAGACTGTACCAATCCGATTTCAGACCAAGTTACACGATATATGTGATTCCAGACAAATTTCGGCCGAAACGGACCAATTTCAGTCATATTCCGGCCAAAACAGTGTCATTATCAGTCTATTCCTGTCGAAACGGTACCATTCCAATTTGGCCAAAACAAGCTTTTAACAAATTTCAATTTTTTTTCCATCCACATGATTCGAACCGTAGACCTCCTGCATCCAAGCAAGATAACTACCACCGAAGTACATACTATGTTTTGTTTCTAGAGGACATAACTACATATACATATTTTGTGAGAGTGTATTTTTAGTTTTAATGCTTGTATTATATTGTATTAGTGGATTATTTGATTGTAATTACTTGTCTAAATATAAATTGTTGATAAATTATTTTTGTATCAATTTTTTCCTAAAATTTTAGTGTGAAACAAACTTCTGACAAAAAAGTCCTAGTTTTCGATCCGATTCGACCAATTCTGACCGATTCACCCAATTTCGATTCCATGGTCAAAAGACTAATCCCGATTTAGATTCCGATTTTTCCTTCTATGCTCTTTCCTTTGTATAATATTAATTAAGCTGTGCCAATTTCTTTGATTATGTTGATTTAATGTTGCAAATTAAAATATAAATATAAATTATGTTTTATGCATCATCAAGTAATTTGAGCCATTGATTGTACCATAAATTTGAATTTATTGTAATTGTTGGAAACACAGCAGATTTTTTTTTTTTTACTATAAGCTCAAATTGCTTATTTAAATTGCTTAAATCTAAATAATATTATATTTTAGGAAAAATTGCTTATTTGCCACTCCAAAACCTTCAAATATTAAAAATACCATCACAAAACTATTAATATGAAAAATGTCACTCTAAACTTAATTAATTCTTAAATTTGCCACAAATACACAATTTTTATACTTTTTTTTATTAAAAATTAACTGAAAAATACAGTTTTGAGGTACGTATTTTTGTATTTCCCTATATACCCTTCAAACACCTCATTATATGCATCTGAAAACTGTATTTTTCAGTTAATTTTTAATAATAAAAAAAGTATAACAATTGTGTATTTATAGTAAATTTAAGAATTAACTAAGTTTAGAGTGGCATTTTTCAGATTTATAGTTTTGTGATGGCATTTTTCAGATTTGAAGGTTTTGGAGTGGCAAATAATCAATTTTCTCTAAAATATAATATTATTTAAATTTAAGTTTTATGAAATAGAATAAAGAAGTAATAATTTGAGCTTATAGTAAAAAAAAAAAAAAAATTCTGCTGTGTTTCCAACAATTACAATACATTCAAATTTATGGTACAATCAATGGCTCAAATTACTTGATGATGCATAAAACATAATTTATATTTATACCTTTTATCTTCATTAAATAGGGATAAAGTGGGTATATTAAAAAAATGAGAACTGAAACGGGATTTATGAAATTAAGACTTGGGAGAAGGGATTGCAGAGTTTTTCTAAAGAGCTGGAATAATTATGCAGAATATGCAGAAATGGAATGTAACTGAAATTAAGCAAAGACAAAACTTGTTTGGAGGCATAAAAGGTGGAAGTTTATTGTATATTATTCTACTATTTTGACTTATAGGGGATTTGTACAAATCATTTATAGTTTTATCTTAACAGTTTCTGACTAGAAAAAACTTAACACAGTTAGAAAATTAGTGTTAGAAAATGGCTTTCTGACCACATTCAACAGTCTCTGATTTATTGTTTTAATTAGTATATGATTTTTTTGTTGGATTTCTCAATTGCATAATAATAAAGTAATTAATAAAAGGAATTAATTAATAGAACAATTATAGAATATTGTGCTAACATATAGATATGTAGTACCCACATTTATAAATCTCACGAAAGCAATATCACAATTTTTATATGAAAAATCTGGTAATTCATACATGTGTGTATGTTTTCTTCACCAATTTTATGTTGTTGTCGCAACAATGTTGTATATATCTTTTATTCAAAATCCAAGAGGCAAGCCCACTAAAAAAGGCCCAATTTTTTAATCTAAGGTTTTAAATTAAAATTTGCAGAAATGATTATAAAAAAAATATAGAATAGACATAATTTTTAAAAAAATAAATACATAATCACATAAAATAAGTCATTGACGATGCAAAAAAGAAATTGTACAAATATACGTCATTAGATATAGTTTTAAGATTCAATAACATATTATTTTTGTTAGTGATTAAGCCAAGTTCAATTAAAAAAAACATATAACATATGAAAAATTAAGAAGTATACGAAAAAAGAAAAATAAAAAATAGTAGAGAACGAGGTATCAATTAACTTTAGCAGGTTATATATTTAGAACAGTAATTCTACCAATGGAACTCTTATATATATATATTTTTTACCATTCTATAGATCAAAATTCGGCCTATATATCAAATAATTTACAATGGAACACTGAAAGATAATAAAATTATTATATATATTTGTCCAGAATGATATAATGGGCCGAAGCCCAATCCACATAACATGAACAAGACATTTTTTATAATCAACAGCGTAGTATAACCATAACCATATGATGTAGCCAGTTCTGATAAACTTTGATAAATACTAAATCTTCATACTATTCAAGATTAATTCTGATACATCAGAAAAACAAAATAAAAAAATGAAAAAATAAATGCAAGGTAAGGTAACTATCCCTTCCTTGTTTTATTCTCGTTTCTCAAGTACTTCTTTCGAAATTAGCGGATCATTCTTAACTAATTCTTGAAATTGCTCAGTTGCTGCAGAGGCTATAAATTTCAAGCATTTATCTTTCAGATGATTGCAACTGTAGCTCTCTACTAGAGACAACAATGTAAGTGCATTGCTCGTGTCAACACAACCACACAACATCTTCTCACATATTATCTTTAATCTCTCCAATCCGTATCTATCAGCTGCAACTAATAGTTGCTGAGCCATTAATTTAGTCTCCTGTTTCTCATCACTTTCTTTTGTGTCAACAAATCCAGGAAATGAATCATTATATATGAAATGAAGTAGAGCTTTGAAGAGGGTTCAAAAAATCGGCCGATTCTGAGTCAACTCGGCCGATTCAACTCGGAATCGGACGGGACCGAACCAAGTTTTGCCCGATTCTCGGGTCTATGCGAGTTTCTCAGAAAAATCGGATGAACAGTGACGGAATCGGCCGATTTTCCGATTTTCTGGCCGAGTTACACCGAGTTGAGCCGATTTAAAGCAAAAATTTCCAATTCTCACTAACCTGGACTGTGCGGTGCCATTCGAATTTCAAAGGAGGAGTCTCAATCGCAGAAGAAGAAAGGCGGAGGAGAAGAAAGGCGTAGAACCTGGACTTTCCCTCTTGTTTTCGTTCTGATTTTTGCGTGAATGGAAGCCGCATCGGGAGAAATTAGGAGAAGAAAGGAAGCGGAGTGGGGAAGGAGGGATGCCTCAGAGTGTGATTGTGTTTAGAATTGGCGCATAGACCGTATGTCAATCGTGTGGTATAATTAATGTTGGTGCTTGGTGTATTCCGGACCATTCTTTTACAATTAGTAAATCTGGACCATTCTTTTTAACTTGGCATGAATCTCAAAGCCTAATAATACTGCCCCCCACGCTAACTTAAATCCGGACCATTCTTTTACAATTAGTAAATCCGGACCGTTCTTTTTAACTTGGCATGAATCTCAAAGCCTAATAATACTGGGGATGTGAGCTGTCCGTGACCATTCTTTGTAACTTAAATCCGGACCATTCTTTGTCTAAAAAGTGAACTTAATATACAAACTAAAATCTAATTAACATGAAAAACTGGGGATGTGAGCTGTCCGTGATTGTTTTTTTAAGTTTTCATTTTTGTGATTTTCTGGTTTTTATTTTTTTAATTTCAATGCTCATATTTTTTTTATTAGTAGATTATATTAGTGTAAATATGCTTTAACATTATTTTTATAACTTAAGCTAATTTTTTAGTAATCTTGTTATCATTATTTTTATAACAAATTCATAATTTTTATTATCAATTATATTTTTATACGTTCATTTATTCCTAATAGGTCACAAATCGAAATTTTAAGTATGCGAGTATATCATTCATAGCATTGAATTTTATTAATTGGTTAGTTTTAAATTTTTGTTGTTAGTTGTTTTAAATTTATAAATTTAGTACAATTTATTATGATCTTCATCTAATATTTAATAATAATAATAATAATAATAATAATATTATTATTATTATTATTATTATTATTATTATTATTATTATTATTATTTTATCATTGTAATTGTGTTTCAAAATTGTGTATCTTAAATTATGTAACATTATAATTCATTTTTTGGTTAGTTATTTTTTTTTCAAATTATAACAATTAATGTCTTCATTTTTTGGCTCTATACAACAATATCCTTATTCATATTTTAATACAGAGGACGATGACATAATTCAGCCAACTCGGCATAGCTTCTGGCAATAAAAACTGTGTTTTATTTATAATCTTGTATTACATTATATAATTAGTGAATTATTTGAGTGTAATTTTTTGTCTTAACAATTTTTTTTACAAATTATTTGTTTACCAATTACTTCCTACTTTTTAGCTACAAAACAAGCTTTCTGCCAAAAAAATCCGAGTTTCCAAGTCAACTCGGCCGATTCCGGCCGATTCATCCGATTCTGATTCCACGGTCAAGAACCCGATTCTGATTCCGATTCCGAGTTTCAGAACAATACTTTGAACACTGGAGCTTCTATTTCTTTAATTACAATTGTTGTGTCTGATTTTTCTTTCATGGGACCGAAAAATTGTGCCGAAAAGTACACTGCGTTAACTTCATAATAATAATATTTACTGACTTTTACAGTGGAATAAGTGTCGAGTAACCATGAGAAATTTATATTCTATTGCAGTTTTTTGGACTGAGAGAGCCAGCATAGTATGAAATTTCGGAGGTGAAACTTGACTTTGTCCCATTTTTTTAACATTAAGAATATTTAAATTTATCACATTAAGAAATAACATAGACTTCAGCGTCCTCTAATAGTATAAAAATAACAAATATCACGGATTTGGGTAAGTTGTAAGTGGATCTAGATAGAGTTTGAAAGGATGAGAGAAGTGCTGCACAAAAGAGTGTGGCATCTATGAAAGCTGATATTTCTTTTTATAATTAATCATTGAGAGAAAATTCACTCTCATCTAACAAGTGCTTATGGTATCTTAGTTCATAGTTTTACCTCTAATCTCTGTTTTCAAGGTAAAGCCCATTCCACCTCTGACAAAAATACATCAAAATTGTGGGGAAAAAAAATATCTTATGGCCATGCAAAAAGTAGAGATTATAACCTCAGCCATAGTATATTTCTTACTCCTAGTTTATTTTATCCTAAGGTCTTCAAAATTATTCCGAAACAATCTACGAACAAGTATATTTCAAACCTTGATTTACTTTGTTGTTTGTTCTCTCCAAACTAACCAAATATCTACTACGAAATGGAAAATTTTAATGGTAGCTTTATCCCTGGGTGTAATCATAGTGATATTTGCTAATCATTTCTACATCGATCCATGGCGATGGAAATTTGTATCCCCTCTAATCTTTGGTATCAACACAGTGGCCATGCAAAAAAAATTTATGATGAAATTTTCACATGATTTGAGGAGCACATTTCTATTCACAGCATTCTCTACAGATGTGTTTCTGATATTCAAAAATCGTACAGATTTAGAACAATTTAATGAAGTTTTCACAGTGATTGCATCAATTATAGTTTATGTAGTCCTCTCTGCTTTTCATGTTAAGCATTTATGGGACAGAAGGTGGAAGGTAGCGGCCAGCGCATTAATTTTTGCTGCGGCCTTGGTGATTTGTATTCTCCTCCTCTTCTACTGGTACAACAAGGAAATTTTATTTATATTAATTTCAAGCATTAATGGTTGTTTATCTCTTGTTCCGTGGCTTTGGCTAATGTTTGCCCCAAAAGTAAAGGCATGGTGGCAAGTCTACTTCAAGAAAGAAACAATCCAAGACGAGCAATACAATTTGCTCGAGATGGCCGGATTACCCGCTAGGTTCACAATCAAAGATCTTGAAACAGCAACAGCAAACTTTCAAGAACCCATAGGTAAAGGTGCTTCTGGTGCAGTTTTCAAGGGGACACTAACAGATGGCTCAACCATTGCGGTAAAGCGGATCAAATGGCAGCCAAGTGGGGAAACTGAGTTTCAAACAGAGATGTCAATTATCACAAGTCGGCAACATGTCAATTTAGTTCACCTTCTGGGGTTTTGTCTCCCTCCGAGAGGGGACCGCTACCTTATCTATCCGTTTCTCAAAAATGGGTCTCTTGATGCATGGCTTTTCACGGACGATGGAAAGAGAAGCCATTTAACATGGGCGTTAAGGTATCGCATTGCCATTGATATAGCAAAGGCACCTGCATATCTCCACAATGAATGCCATCAACGGATCTTGCATCTTGACATCAAACCCGAAAATATTCTCCTCGATGGAGACTTGGGGGCCCTTCTATCAGATTTTGGTATCTTAAAATTAATAGGGAAGGATGAGAGTAGTATCATGACAAGAGCAAGGGAAACGGTAATTATTATTGATAAATAATCCATTGTTCAATTTTGATGTTTCAAAATGTATTATTCAATTATTATTAATTTTAACGCTTTGGTTGCATTCCAAAAAGGTTAATTTTTTTAAAGCTAATTTATAAAAAGTTACCATAGTTCACTTTGTATATTACAAAAACATCTTGCCATAGCAACATTTATATTTTGTATCACCAACAGGTCGGTTACCTACCTCCTGAGATGCTAATGCCAAATGCTATCTCGACCAAGTCTGACGTATATAGCTACGGAATGGTGGTTTTGGAGCTGGTCGGTGGGCGAAAGAACTTTATGATCCTGGTGGATGGAGAGACTCAACAAAGACGTGGCACGTATTTACCTAAGATCATCCAAGAGAAAATGACGCAAGGTGAGCTAATGGAGGTAGTCGACAAGAGCTTGATCAAGAATGAAGAGATAAGAGAAGAAGAAGTTACTATCTTAACTCGAGTGGCACTTTGGTGCATTCAACAGAACCCAATGCGAAGAACTGACATGACAGAGGTGGTTGAGATCCTGGAACATCGCACGCCGGTGCATGTGCCTCCTGAAAGCTCAATGTTTGTAGTGAATTTTATGGATGTGGAATCACAGTCTGGTAGCTTTTCCTGAGCTCAGATGGATTAGGCCGCTCTAATGTCGGCCAATAGTTTGTCAATTTCCATTCAATCTGCCAGATAGAAAAAAAAAATTCCCAACTCAAAATTTTGTTTTGATGATCAGTTTTCTGAACCAGAACTACAATTGCTGGTATAATTGTTGGTGTGTATTGATTCAATTAATTGAGTGATTAGGAAATACAATAATATAATTACAGTTGCACCGGCTGGGTAGAACACAACTTTTTTGTGCAGTAAAGAGAAAAAACTCAAAGTAGGATCTCATGTTCTTTTTGTACCCAAGCCAGTGCTATAGGAGACATACATGGTTGCTTGTATATGTAATTATTGTGTGTGTATATATATGTATAATCATGTTTTCCTTTAGTTTGATTTTGATGGTGTATACAGTTTCTCTGTCTGTTTATTCTCTTCTTAACTTTGATTGTGATGAATACAAAATTAGAACTCTTTCCCATAGAAGGAAAAATCGGCCGTTCCGACGCCGAATTAGCCAATTCAGATCTGAATCGGACTGTACCGATCCAATTTCAGACCGAGTTACACGATATATGCGATTCCAATCAAATTTCGGCCGAAACGGACCAATTTCAGTCATATTCCGGCCAAAACGGTGTCATTATCAATCTATTCTGGTCGAAATGGTACCATTCCAATTTGGCCGAAACAAGCTTTTAACAAATTTCAAAAAAAATTTCCATCCACGTGATTTGAACCGTAGACCTCCTGCATCCAAGCAAGATAACTACCACCGAACCATACTATATATATGTTTTGTTCCTAGAGGACATAACTACATGTACATATTTTGTGAGAGAGTGTATTTTTAGTTTTAATGCTTGTATTATATTGTATTAGTGGATTATTTGATTGTAATCAATTATCTAAATATAAATTGTTGATAATTTATTTTTGTATCAATTTTTTCCTAAAATTTTAGTTTGATACAAACTTCTAGTAAAGAAGTCCGAGTTTTCGATCCGATTCAACCAATTCTGACCGATTCACCCAATTTCGATTCCATGGTCAAAAGACCGATCCCGATTTAGATTCTGATTTTCCCTTCTATGCTCTTTCCTTTGTATAATATTAATTAAGCTGTGCCAATTTCTTTGATTATATTGATTTAATGTTGCAAATTAAAATATAAATATAAATTATGTTTGATGCATCATCAAGTAATTTGAGCCATTGATTGCACCATAAATTTGAATTTATTGTAATTGTTGTAAACATAGCAGAATTATTTTTTTTTTTTACTATAAGCTCAAATTATTACTTCTTTATTCTATTTCATAAAACTTAAATCTAAATAATATTATATTTTAGGGAAAGTTGGTTATTTGCCACTCCAAAACCTTCAAATCTGAAAAATACCATCACAAAACTATAAATATTAAAAATGCCACTCTAAACTTAGTTAATTCTTAAATTTGCTACAAATACACAATTTTTATACTTTTTTTTATTAAAAATTAACTGAAAAATACAGTTTTGAGATACGTATTTCTGTATTTCTCTATATACCCTTCAAACCCCTCATTATATGTATCTTAAAACTGTATTTTTCAGTTAATTTTTAATAAAAAAATATAACAATTGTGTGTTTATGGTAAATTTAAGAATTAACTAAGTTTAGAGTGGCATTTTTCAGATTTATAGTTTTGTGATGGCATTTTTCGGATTTGAAGGTTTTGGAGTGGCAAATAACCAATTTTCCCTAAAATATAATATTATTTAAATTTAAGTTTTATGAAATAGAATAAAGAAGTAATAATTTGAGCTTATAGTAAAAACCATAAAAAAAATTTCTCTGAAGACGATCAAACCTCTGAATGTTTATAGTAAAAAATTATTACCAATTTCAATAATAACTATACCATTATACTACTATTAACATCAAACCTGTTAATATTTCTCTGAAGACGATCAGCAGTATCATTAGCATCATCAACTTCCCTGGTCAATTTTTTATTCTTTGCTTGAGAGTCGATGAGCTCCTCCTGTGTTGCTTTGTGCTCTTGTTTCTCCCTTTGTAGCATCACCTCCTTCGCAGCAGCTTCTTCTTGATACCTATTGCCAAGAAAACATGTATGCTTAGCTTGCAATTTTGATTTTTGACCTGTAGTCTATGGATGCTAGACAAATTTTGACCGGTAGTTATTATTAAAAAATATTGAAATTGGTAATAATTTGAGCTTATAGTAAAAAAAAATTTCAGTAATAATTTTTTGCCCCCCTCTGAATGTTTAATTGGTAATTTGGGTTAAATTAATAATTAAAATTAAAATAAATTTCTTGAAATATGATTGGTAATTATAATTATAAGTCAGAATATCATAAATTACAAGTCAGAGCATTATAAAGTATAAGTTACTGTATTATTTTTTATCAAATATCCAATTAGTTAATTAATGGATTTAAATCCGATTATCAATTTAAACCCGATTTGATATTTTTGTGCCCCTCCTGACGAAAATCCTGGATCCGCCCCTATATATATTAGTGGCCGATGTCAATTTGTTGCTTGTGCAGTAATTTTCAAAAGCAAATAAAAAAGGCAACACGTGAAATCATTTATTTTGGATCTCTTTAATAATTACCTTTCATAAATATAATTAATTTCAAACTATATATACGATAGTATTAAATAGGGTTAAATTAGACATTAAGATGTAAAAGTTTCTTTTAGCTCTCATTAATCTAAATATTGCTCTCAAAATAGCAGCACCCTTTTCTAAAGAGCTGAAATAATTATGCACAATGCAGAAGTGGAATCTAACTGAAATTAAGCAAAGACAAAACTTGTTTGGAGGCGTAAAAGGTGGAAGTTTTATTATATATTCTTCTACTATTTTGACTTATAGGGGATTTGTACAAATCATTTATAGTTTTATACTAACAGTTTCTGACTAGAAAAAACTTAACACCGTTAAAAAATTAGTGTTAGAAAATGGGTTTCTGACCAAATTCAACAGTCTCTGATTTATTGTTTTAATTAGTATATGATTATTTTTGTTGGATTTCTCAATTGCATAATAATAAAGTAATTAATAAAATGAATTAATTAATACAACAATTCCTGCTTTTTCAAATCCAACTATTGAATTATTTCGAGATTCGTGCAAAGAAAAATCAGCTTTTTTGAGATACGTGCATAGAAATTATTAGACAACAGGATTTAGAAAAGCAGAGATTTTAGGATTACTGTTCATCCTTTTAGGATCGCAGCAGATGAGAATCCTATATAGAGCATTTACATTCTTGCACAAAAGTACTTAGACTTCTCTACATTCTCAATTTCCCAATATAACTCTAATGAAGATACAATCTCAACATAACCACCTCTCGACATTTTGGACACATCATGACACAACATGTATGGACTCACATGCAGTGTTCACTTCTCGACATTTTAATCACGACATGACATGGCATGTATGACTGTTTGCTTAATTATAATACAACATTGTACAAGATTAAAATCACAGCATGGTACATTTTTACCACTCTACTCTACTTCAGGAGGATATACTAAGGTATCCTTATCATTCCTTTCTTCTCGTCTCTTTTTGTCCACCCTTGGAACTTTCGCTGCAACTACTATGTGCGTCCAGGTCAATGGGATCCTACCTCGCCAGCTCATGCTCATTTTTGTATTCCCTTGGAACTTTCTTGAGAAGTCAACGCAAGCGAAGTAATCATGTACCTACCGCACTTGTTAATATTATGTTTGATAAAGTACTATTTACTGACTTTTACAGTGAAATAAGTGCGCAGAAATCATGAAATATTTAAATTTTATTGCAGTATTTGTTTGACTGAGAAAGCCAACATGGAATGAAATTTCGGAGGTGAAACTTGACTTGGTCGACCCATTTTTTAACATTAAGAATATTTAAATTTATCACATCAAAACTTTTAAATTTATAAAAAATAACATGCATAGACTTTAGCGTCCTATAATATCTACAAACATCTTGGATTTGGGTAAGTTGTAAGTGGATCTAGATAGAGTTTGAAAGGATGAGAGAAGAGGTATGTGCACAAAAAAGTATGGAGCTATATATAGAGAGAGGAGAGATTCACTTACAATATTTTGGATCTTATAACATATTACAATATTCGGTTTTGTAATTTTCAAAGTCTAAATAGTCGATCCAAATCGTTCAACATGATCGCTATATTAATATATGCTTTGAGATCAAATTTTACAATTTTTTTAATTTTCTTTACTATTTATTAAGTATTTTACAAAATTGTTGTTTTTCAGTGGTCTAGAATTGTCTAAAAACAACATTTTTTCTCAAAGCACATTTTAATATAGAGATCATGTTGAATGGTTTGAATCAACTGTTTGGAATTTAAAAATAAAAAAATTGAATGTTACGACATATTATAACTTCAAATATTGTAAGTGGATCCCTCCTCATATATATATATAGAGAGAGAGAGAGAAAGAGAGAGAGAGAGAGGATTAATTGGGTATATTATGAAAGTGGATGTTTCCTGTATAATTAACCATTTAGAGAAAATTCAGACTCACCTAACAAGTGGGTATGGTATCTTAGTTCCTAGTTTTACCTCTAATCTCTGTTTTCAAGGTAAAGCCCATTCCACATCTGGCAAACATGCATCAAAATTGTTGGGGTATGGCCATGCAAAAAGTAGAGATGATAACCTCAACCATAGTACTTTTCTTACTCGCAGTTTATTTTATCCTAAAGTCTGCAAAATTATTCCGAAACAATCTACGAACTAGTATATTTCAAACCTTGATTTACTTTGTTGTTTGTTCTCTCCAAGCTAACCAAATTTCTACTATGAAATGGAGGATTTTAATGGTAGCTTTATCCCTGGGTTTAATCATAGTGATATTTGCTAATCATTTCTACATCGATCCATGGCAATGGAATTTTGTATCCTCTCTAATCTTTGGTATCGACTCGGTGGCCATGCTGAATTTTCTTATGATGAAATTTTCACATGATTTGAGGAGCACATTTCTATTCACAGCATTCTCTGCGGATGTGTTTCTGATATTCAAAAGTCGTACAAATTTCGAACAATTTAATCAGGTTTTCATAGTGATTGTATCAATTATAGTTTATGTACTCCTCTCTAGTTTTCATGTTAAGCATTTATGGGACAGGTGTAAGGTAGCAGTCAGTGCATCAATGTTTGCTGCGGCCTTGGTGATAGGTATTCTCCTCCGCTTCTACTGGTACAACAAAGAAATTTTAATTATATTAATTTCAAGCATTAATGCTTGTTTATCCCTTGTTCCGTGGCTTTGGCTAATGTTTGCCCCAAAAATAAAGGCACGGTGGCAAGCCTACATTGAGAAAGAAACAATTCAAGATGAGCAATATGATTTCCTCGACATAGCCGGATTACCCGCAAGGTTCACAATCAAAGATCTTGAAACAGCAACAGAAAAGTTTCAAGCACCAATAGGTGAAGGTGCTTCTGGTGCAGTGTTTAAGGGGACACTAGCAGATGGTTCTATCATTGCGGTAAAGAGGATTAAATGGAAGCCGAGTGGTGAAACAGAGTTTAGAACAGAGATGACAATTATTGCAAGTCGGCAACATGTCAATTTAGTGCGCCTTCTGGGATTTTGTGTCTCTCCGAGAGGGGACCACTACTTGATCTATCCATTTCTCGAAAACGGGTCTCTTGATGCATGGCTTTTCATGGATAACGGAAAGAGAAGCCATTTAACGTGGGCATTAAGGTATCGTATTGCAATTGATGTAGCTAAGGCACTTGCATATCTCCACCATGAATGCCATGAGCGGATCTTGCATCTCGACGTAAAACCCGCAAACATTCTTCTTGATGGAGACTTCAGAGCCCTGCTATCAGATTTTGGTATCTCAAAATTAATTGGGAAGGATGAGAGTAGTGTCATGACCCGAGCAAGAGGAACGGTAATTATTATTGATAAATACTCCATTGTTTCAATTTTGTTGTTTGAAAATGTATTCTTCAATTATTGGTAATATATATCTCTTTGGTTACATACCAAAATGCTTAAATTTTTTTTAAAGATAATTTTTGTAAAGTTATCCAAGTTCACTTTGTATATTACAAAAACATCTTACATAGCAACATTTATATTTTGTACCCCCAACAGGTCGGTTACCTACCTCCTGAGATGCTGATGTCAAATGCTATCTCGACTAAGTCTGATGTATATAGCTACGGAATGGTGGTTTTGGAGCTGGTCAGTGGGCGAAGGAACTTTATGATCGTGGTGGATGGAGAGACTCAACAAAGACGTGGCACATATTTCCCTAAGATCGTCCAAGAGAAAATGACGCAAGGTGAGCTAATGGAGGTAGTCGACAAGAGCTTGATCAAGAAAGAGATAAGAGAAGAAGAAGTTACAGTCTTAACTCGAGTAGCACTTTGGTGCATTCAAGAGAAACCAATGCAAAGACCCGACATGACAAAGGTGGTTGACATCCTGGAACATCGCATGCCGGTGCATGTGCCTCCCAAAAGCTCAATGTTTGTAGTGAATTTTATGGATGTAGAATCACAGTCTGGTAGCTTTGCCCGAGCTCAGATGGATGAGGCTGCTCTAATGTCGGCCAATAGTTTGTCCATTTCCATTCAATCTGGCTGATAGAAAAAAAAATTTGCTAAGTCAAAATTTTCTTTCGAAGATCAGTTTTCTGAACCAGAACTACTATTGCTGGTATAATTGTTGGTGTGTATTAGTAGAACACAACTTTTTTTGTGGAGTAAAGAGAAAAAAAATCGAAGTAGGATCTCATGTTCTTTTTGCACTCAAGCAAGTCAGTGCCATAGGAGACATACATGGTTGCTTGTATATGTAATTATTGTGTGTGTATATATGTATAATCATGTTTTCCTTTAGTTTGATTTTGATGGTGTATACAGTTTCTCTGTCTGTTTATTCTCTTCTTAACTTTGATTGTGATGAATGAATGCACTTAATACAAAATTAAAACTATTTCCTTTGTACTATATTAATTAAGCTGTGCCCATTTCTTTGATCATGTTGATTTAATGCTGTAAATTAAAATCTAACATTATTTAGATTTAAGTTTTATGAAATATAATAAAGAAGTAATAATTTGAGCTTATAGTAACAGTAATAAAAAGAATAATTCTGCTGTGTTTTCAACAATTATAGTACATTCAAATTTATGGTACAATCAATGGCTCAAATTACTTGATGATGCATAAAACATAGTTTATATTTATACCTTTTATCTTCATTAAATAGGGATAAAGTGGGTATACTAAAAAATGAGAACTGAAACGAATTTTATGAAATTAAGACTTGGGAGAAGGGAAATGTTGCAGAGATTTTCTAAAGAGCTGAAATAATTATGCACAATGCAGAATTGGAATCTAACTGAAATTAAGCAAAGACAAAACTTGTTTGGAGGCGTAAAAGGTGGAAGTTTTATTATATATTCTTCTACTATTTTGACTTATAGGGGATTTGTACAAGTCATTTATAGTTTTATACTAACAGTTTCTGACTATAAAAAAACATAACACAGTTAGAAAATTAGTGTTAGAAAATCGGTTTCTGACCAAATTCAACAGTCTCTGATTTATTGTTTTAATTAGTATATATATGATTTTTTTTGTTGGATTTCTCAATTGCATAATAATAAAGTAATTAATAAAATGAATTAATTAATAGAACAATTATAAAATATTGTACTTATAGATATGTAGTACCCACATTTATAAATCTCATGAAAGCAAGATCACAATCTTTATATGAAAAAATCGGGTAATTCATTTGTGTATGTTTTCTTCACCAATTTTATGTTGTTGTCACAATAATGTTGTCTATATCTTTAATTGAAAATCTAAGAGGGAAGCCTACTAAAAAGGTCCAATTTTTCAATCTAAGGTTTTAAATTATAATTTGCAGAAATATTTATAAAAAAAAGATATAGAAGAGACATAATTTTAAAAAAAAATTAAATACATAATCACATAAAATAAATCATTGACGATGCAAAAGATTCAATAACATATTATTTTTTGTTAGTGATTAAGCCAAGTTCAATTAAACAAAAACATATAATATATGCAAAATTAAGAAGTATACAAAAAAAGAAAAATAAAAAATAGTAGAGAACGAGGTATCAATTAACTTTAGCAAGTTATTTAGGACAATAATTCTACCAATGGAACTCTTTTCTTTTCTTTTTTTACCATTTTATACATCAAAATTCGGCCTATATATCAAATAATTTACAATTGAAACACTGAAAGATAATAAAATTATTATATATATTTGTCCAGAATGATATAATCGGCCGAAGCCCAATCCACATAACATGACCAAGACACCTTCTAAAATCAAAAGCGTAGTATAATCAAAACCACAATAAAAATAAAAAGTAGTATAATCAAAACCATATGATGTACTAATTAACTTTGATAAATACAAACTCTTGAGAAATGGGAGGTAGCACAATTGGCCAGGAGAAAAGTCTTAGAATTGTTGGTTACCCAAAGGTCGAGAGTTTGATTCCCCCTCACGACTTCGCAGCTTCTACGAAGATGATAAATACAAACTCTTCATACTATTCCAGAATTCTGATACATTCAGCAAAAACAAAATTCAAACAAAAAATGCAAGGTAAGGTAACTATATATCACTTCCTTTTTAAAATTTTTAATATCGTTTCTCAAGTAGTTCTTTAAAAATTAATGGATCGTTCTGAACTAATTCTTGAAATTGTTCAGTTGTTGCAACCTCTTTAAAATTCCCAGGAGAGGCTACAAATTTCAAGCATGTATCTTTGAGATGATTGCAACTGTGGCTCTCACCTAGAGACAACAAGGTAAGCACATCGCTTGTGTCAACACTGCTGCACAACATCTTCTCACATATTATCTTTAATCTCTCCAATCCATATCTATCAGCAGCAACTAATAGTTGCTGAGCCATTAATTTAGTCTCCTGTTTCTCATCACTTCCTTTTTTATCAACAAATCCAGGAAATGAATCATTATATATGAAATGAAGTAGAGCTTTGAACACTGGAACTTCCATTTCTTTAATTATAATTCTTGTGTCTGATTTTTTCTTCATGGGACCAAAAAATTGTGCCGAAAAAACCGGAGATCTTGCAGCAAGAATGCACTTGTGAGCACTAATAGTTTGGCCATCTACTTCAAATGTAACATCCGCTCCGTTTCCCGACTCCAAGAGATTACTGAATTGCTGTAATATGTTACCAGGAGGAACAACAATTTGTGCAGTTAGCTCTACCGGAATAGCTTTAATAACAGTAACAACACTTTTAATTACGAAACAATCATCCTTGATATTTGACTCGAACACTGCTCTTTTCATAAATGATGTATAACCCCTCCCATAATTGCGAGAGTCTGTTCTGAAATTTGTAATTTCTGTTGTTTTGCTTAAGGGCAAAGGATTCCCATTTTGGTCTAGAATAGTAAAAATAATTTGTGCCCTTACACATTCTGATCTGCTTCTAAGGTAAAGAAGTATGGAAATGTCGTCATTTCCAGGACTACTGAAACCATTTCGGTTGTACCGGATACTCCAATCGTATCCACCGACTTCAAAATTGGTTGATTCGTAAAATTTACCTCCAATATTCTTATCTAAAGAATACCCCCACAATGCTCAAGAAATGAGCATGTGCATGTGATAGTCGATAATATCTTTTAATTCATTCTTTCTTTTTAGATATGACAGTGTTTTTTTTCTTTTTTTTTGTTATTTTATTAATGTAAATTTGAATGATGATATATGTTAATGTATTATGAATGTGTTTTTTTTATTAATTAGTCTCCATTTTATATTATAGTTTCTATTATAAATTTAAGAATATTTATTCAAAACAGAATTAATAGAATGACTACTTAATGACTAATGACAATGAATATCAGAATTACATTTGCATATCAGTTCGTTGCCATTAAAATATTTATGGTTGAATTAGATTTATTAATTGCAACCAAATTGGGCTTGTATTTAGAATTACATCTAATACTAAATTTGTTGCATTAAAATATTTATGGTTGCATTATATTTAATGATTGCAACTAAAATTTGGTTGCAAAAATTGCACAAATAGCAACGATCGATTCGTTGTGATATACTATTTTATTGCTATCATTTGTTGGTTGCGATAGATATCCAATTTATTACTATGCATTTCATGCAACTAAAATTTGGTTGCAAGAATTGCACAAGTTGCAACCATGAATTTCATTGCGATGTACTATTTTATTGCTACTATTTTTCAGTTGCAATAAATACACAATAGCAACCATTTATTTGGTTGCAATAGATTATTGCTACGTATTTAATGCAACTAAAATTTTGTTGCAAGAATTGCACAAGTTGCAACCAGAGATTTCGTTGCGATATACTATCCTATTGCTATCATTTTTCGGTTGCAATAGATGTGTAATAGCAACTATTTATTTGGTTGCCATAGATTATTGCTACGAAATTTAGGCAACTAAAATTTGATTGCAAAAGTTGCACAATTGCAACCATGCATGAATTTCATTGCAATATATTATTTTATTGCTACCATTTTTTGATTGTGAATACTACTTTATTGCCACCATTTTATGGTGTAATAAATAAATGCACAATAGCAACTATTTACATGGTTGCAATATCTTATTGCTACGTCGTTCTAGCAACCAAATGTTTGTTGCAATAAACAAATTATTATTGCAACCAATAAGTTGGTTGTAAATATATTGCTACCACTGGCAACCAAAATTTTTTATTGCAAAATCATCTTATTGCAACCAATTTTTTGGTTGCCCGAAATTTTAAAAAATCAAAGAGGGAATAAAAAAAAAAGGAATAATTCAAGTATAATGCAAAGTATTGATGAAAAACACACATGATTATTATATGACAGCGATGAATTCATATATTCTTAATTTTTCAGTGCACCGAGTATATTTATTATCTCAAAAAATATCATATGTTTATTTAAAAATATAGTTGTTTATTCTTTCATTTTTTTATTTTTTTTCTTATAATTACGATAATTATTTAATGTTAACAATTCTTGAAAAAGTCAAAATCAGATAATCGATGCTTAAGATAGACCTGTCTCAAATTGCCTACTTTATTACAATTGTAGGACTCGAACAAATTGCCTACTTTATTACAATTGTAGGACTTTCGAGTCTTCTCCTGTATCCCTATGTTACACGAGTTTGAGACCACCTTCACAGGCTGTGGCTTTGTCGAGCTCTCCCCTTTCGACAACTTCATGAACTCAAGCAAATTAAGTTGAGACTTCCGCGGGACAGCTTCTATATAATATCCTTTCTCGATCCGACTTGTATTCAGTTTTCTCACACTGATCACACTAAATCATACGAGTCTAGATCACACACTTGCCCTTTCTTCCTCTCCCTAACCGATCTTGATCTTCCTCAGATCAAGATCTAGATCTAGATTCTCTTCATTCTAACCCCTACCTCCGGATCCATGGGGTATCGGCCCCCCACTCAGGCTTCTTCAAACAATGACAAACCTCCCCACTTAGTAGCCTAGAGGAAGAGGAGAGGTGGCCGAGAGAGAGGGAGAGAGGCTCGGCCTAGGTTTAGAGGCGGTGGGTACTGTAGCAGCGGTACTGTAATGGCAGGTACTGTAGTGGCGGTAGGCTAAGCTCGGATACCAAAAATAACTAATTGCTTTAAAACTTAGTTAATTGATTAATGATTTGGGCTTATATAGAGAGATCAGAATTTGCTGTGATTCTTTATCCATGAGCAGTACCCTACAATTCCTGCTTTTTCAAATCCAACTATTGAATTGTTTCGAGATTGATGCAAAGAAAAATCAACTGTTTTGACATACGTGCATATAAATTATTGGACGGCTGGATTTGGAAAAGCATGGCTTTTAGGATTACTGTTCATCCGTTTAGGATCACAGCAGATGTGAATTCTATATAAAACATTTACATTCTTGCACATAAGTACCTAAACATCTCTATAATCTCAATTTCCCAATATAGCCCTAATGAAGATACAATTCTCAACATAACCACCTCTTGACATTTTGGACACGTCATGACACAGCATGTATGGACTCACATGCAATGTTCACCTATCGATATTTTAATCACGACATGACACGGTGCGTGTAACTGTTTGCTTAATCATAATACAACATAGTACAAGATTAAAATCACAGCATTTAAACACAGCACGGTACGTTTTTACCACTCTACTCTACTTCAGGAGGATATACTAAGGTATCCTTATCATTCCTTTCTTCTCATCTCTTTTTGTCCACCCTTGGAACTTTCGCTGCAACTACTATGTGCGTCCAGGTCAATGGGATCCTACCTCGCCAGCTCATGCTCATTTTTTTATTCCCTTGGAACTTTCTTTAGAAGTCAACGCAAGCGAAGTAATCATGTACCTACCGCACTTGTTAATATTGTGTTTGATAAAGTACTATTTACTGACTTTTACTGTGAAATATTTAAATTTTATTGCAGTTTTTGTTTGACTGGCCGTGTTTGACTGAGAAAGCCAACATGGAATGAAATTTCTGAGGTGAAACTTGACTTGGTCCCTTTTTTTAACATTAAGAATATTTAAATTTATCACATCAAAACTTTTAAATTTATAAAAATAACATGCATAGACTTCAGAGTCCTCTAATATCTACAAACATCTCGGATTAGATTTGGGTAAGTTGCAAGTGGCCATGTAGATAGAGTTTGAAAGGATGAGAGAAGAGGTATGTGCACAAAAAAGTATGGAGCTATATAGAGAGAGAGAGAGAGGAGGGATTCAATTACAACATTTTGGATCTTACAACATATTACAACATTCGGTTTTGTAATTTTCAAAGTCCAAACAGTCGATCTAAATCGTTCAACATGATCGCTATATTAATATGTGCTTTGAGATCAAATTTTATATATTTTTTAATTTTTTTTACTATTTATTAAGTATTTTATAAAATTGTTGTTTTTTAGAGGTCTAAAATTGTCTAAAAGTAACAGTTTTTCTCAAAGCACATTTTAATATAAAGATCATGTTGAACGGTTTGAATCGAATGTTTGGACTTTAAAAATAAAAAAATCGAATATTATGACATGTTATAACTTTCAAATGTTATAAGTGGATACCACGTCATATATATATATATATAGAGAGAGAGAGAGAGAGAGAGAGACGATTAATTGGGTATATTATGAAAGTTGATGTTTCCTTTATAATTAGCCATTTAGAGAAAATTCAGACTTTCCTAACAAGTGGGTATGGTATCTTAGTTCCTAGTTTTACCTCTAATATCTGTTTACAAGGTAAAGCCCATTCCACATCTGGCAATCATACATCAAAATTGTTGGGGTATGGCCATGCAAAAAGTAGAGATGATAACCTCAACCATAGTACTTTTCTCACTCATAGTTTATTTTATCCTACTGTCTGTAAAATTATTCCGAAACAATCTACGAACTAGTATATTTCAAACCTTGATTTACTTTATTGTTTGTTCTCTCCAAGCTAACCAAATTTCTACTATGAAATGGAGGATTTCAATGGTAGCTTTATCCCTGGGTTTAATCATAGTGATATTTGCTAATCATTTCTACATCGATCCATGGCAATGGAATTTTGTATCCTCTCTAATCTTTGGTATCGACTCGGTGGCCATGCTGAATTTTCTTATGATGAAATTTTCACATGATTTGAGGAGCACATTTCTATTCACAGCATTCTCTGCGGATGTGTTTCTGATATTCAAAAGTCGTACAAATTTCGAACAATTTAATCAGGTTTTCATAGTGATTGTATCAATTATAGTTTATGTACTCCTCTCTAGTTTTCATGTTAAGCATTTATGGGACAGGTGTAAGGTAGCAGTCAGTGCATCAATGTTTGCTGCGGCCTTGGTGATAGGTATTCTCCTCCGCTTCTACTGGTACAACAAAGAAATTTTAATTATATTAATTTCAAGCATTAATGCTTGTTTATCCCTTGTTCCGTGGCTTTGGCTAATGTTTGCCCCAAAAATAAAGGCACGGTGGCAAGCCTACATTGAGAAAGAAACAATTCAAGATGAGCAATATGATTTCCTCGACATAGCCGGATTACCCGCAAGGTTCACAATCAAAGATCTTGAAACAGCAACAGAAAAGTTTCAAGCACCAATAGGTGAAGGTGCTTCTGGTGCAGTGTTTAAGGGGACACTAGCAGATGGTTCTATCATTGCGGTAAAGAGGATTAAATGGAAGCCGAGTGGTGAAACAGAGTTTAGAACAGAGATGACAATTATTGCAAGTCGGCAACATGTCAATTTAGTGCGCCTTCTGGGATTTTGTGTCTCTCCGAGAGGGGACCACTACTTGATCTATCCATTTCTCGAAAACGGGTCTCTTGATGCATGGCTTTTCATGGATAACGGAAAGAGAAGCCATTTAACGTGGGCATTAAGGTATCGTATTGCAATTGATGTAGCTAAGGCACTTGCATATCTCCACCATGAATGCCATGAGCGGATCTTGCATCTCGACGTAAAACCCGCAAACATTCTTCTTGATGGAGACTTCAGAGCCCTGCTATCAGATTTTGGTATCTCAAAATTAATTGGGAAGGATGAGAGTAGTGTCATGACCCGAGCAAGAGGAACGGTAATTATTATTGATAAATACTCCATTGTTTCAATTTTGTTGTTTGAAAATGTATTCTTCAATTATTGGTAATATATATCTCTTTGGTTACATACCAAAATGCTTAAATTTTTTTTAAAGATAATTTTTGTAAAGTTATCCAAGTTCACTTTGTATATTACAAAAACATCTTACATAGCAACATTTATATTTTGTACCCCCAACAGGTCGGTTACCTACCTCCTGAGATGCTGATGTCAAATGCTATCTCGACTAAGTCTGATGTATATAGCTACGGAATGGTGGTTTTGGAGCTGGTCAGTGGGCGAAGGAACTTTATGATCGTGGTGGATGGAGAGACTCAACAAAGACGTGGCACATATTTCCCTAAGATCGTCCAAGAGAAAATGACGCAAGGTGAGCTAATGGAGGTAGTCGACAAGAGCTTGATCAAGAAAGAGATAAGAGAAGAAGAAGTTACAGTCTTAACTCGAGTAGCACTTTGGTGCATTCAAGAGAAACCAATGCAAAGACCCGACATGACAAAGGTGGTTGACATCCTGGAACATCGCATGCCGGTGCATGTGCCTCCCAAAAGCTCAATGTTTGTAGTGAATTTTATGGATGTAGAATCACAGTCTGGTAGCTTTGCCCGAGCTCAGATGGATGAGGCTGCTCTAATGTCGGCCAATAGTTTGTCCATTTCCATTCAATCTGGCTGATAGAAAAAAAAATTTGCTAAGTCAAAATTTTCTTTCGAAGATCAGTTTTCTGAACCAGAACTACTATTGCTGGTATAATTGTTGGTGTGTATTAGTAGAACACAACTTTTTTTGTGGAGTAAAGAGAAAAAAAATCGAAGTAGGATCTCATGTTCTTTTTGCACTCAAGCAAGTCAGTGCCATAGGAGACATACATGGTTGCTTGTATATGTAATTATTGTGTGTGTATATATGTATAATCATGTTTTCCTTTAGTTTGATTTTGATGGTGTATACAGTTTCTCTGTCTGTTTATTCTCTTCTTAACTTTGATTGTGATGAATGAATGCACTTAATACAAAATTAAAACTATTTCCTTTGTACTATATTAATTAAGCTGTGCCCATTTCTTTGATCATGTTGATTTAATGCTGTAAATTAAAATCTAACATTATTTAGATTTAAGTTTTATGAAATATAATAAAGAAGTAATAATTTGAGCTTATAGTAACAGTAATAAAAAGAATAATTCTGCTGTGTTTTCAACAATTATAGTACATTCAAATTTATGGTACAATCAATGGCTCAAATTACTTGATGATGCATAAAACATAGTTTATATTTATACCTTTTATCTTCATTAAATAGGGATAAAGTGGGTATACTAAAAAATGAGAACTGAAACGAATTTTATGAAATTAAGACTTGGGAGAAGGGAAATGTTGCAGAGATTTTCTAAAGAGCTGAAATAATTATGCACAATGCAGAATTGGAATCTAACTGAAATTAAGCAAAGACAAAACTTGTTTGGAGGCGTAAAAGGTGGAAGTTTTATTATATATTCTTCTACTATTTTGACTTATAGGGGATTTGTACAAGTCATTTATAGTTTTATACTAACAGTTTCTGACTATAAAAAAACATAACACAGTTAGAAAATTAGTGTTAGAAAATCGGTTTCTGACCAAATTCAACAGTCTCTGATTTATTGTTTTAATTAGTATATATATGATTTTTTTTGTTGGATTTCTCAATTGCATAATAATAAAGTAATTAATAAAATGAATTAATTAATAGAACAATTATAAAATATTGTACTTATAGATATGTAGTACCCACATTTATAAATCTCATGAAAGCAAGATCACAATCTTTATATGAAAAAATCGGGTAATTCATTTGTGTATGTTTTCTTCACCAATTTTATGTTGTTGTCACAATAATGTTGTCTATATCTTTAATTGAAAATCTAAGAGGGAAGCCTACTAAAAAGGTCCAATTTTTCAATCTAAGGTTTTAAATTATAATTTGCAGAAATATTTATAAAAAAAAGATATAGAAGAGACATAATTTTAAAAAAAAATTAAATACATAATCACATAAAATAAATCATTGACGATGCAAAAGATTCAATAACATATTATTTTTTGTTAGTGATTAAGCCAAGTTCAATTAAACAAAAACATATAATATATGCAAAATTAAGAAGTATACAAAAAAAGAAAAATAAAAAATAGTAGAGAACGAGGTATCAATTAACTTTAGCAAGTTATTTAGGACAATAATTCTACCAATGGAACTCTTTTCTTTTCTTTTTTTACCATTTTATACATCAAAATTCGGCCTATATATCAAATAATTTACAATTGAAACACTGAAAGATAATAAAATTATTATATATATTTGTCCAGAATGATATAATCGGCCGAAGCCCAATCCACATAACATGACCAAGACACCTTCTAAAATCAAAAGCGTAGTATAATCAAAACCACAATAAAAATAAAAAGTAGTATAATCAAAACCATATGATGTACTAATTAACTTTGATAAATACAAACTCTTGAGAAATGGGAGGTAGCACAATTGGCCAGGAGAAAAGTCTTAGAATTGTTGGTTACCCAAAGGTCGAGAGTTTGATTCCCCCTCACGACTTCGCAGCTTCTACGAAGATGATAAATACAAACTCTTCATACTATTCCAGAATTCTGATACATTCAGCAAAAACAAAATTCAAACAAAAAATGCAAGGTAAGGTAACTATATATCACTTCCTTTTTAAAATTTTTAATATCGTTTCTCAAGTAGTTCTTTAAAAATTAATGGATCGTTCTGAACTAATTCTTGAAATTGTTCAGTTGTTGCAACCTCTTTAAAATTCCCAGGAGAGGCTACAAATTTCAAGCATGTATCTTTGAGATGATTGCAACTGTGGCTCTCACCTAGAGACAACAAGGTAAGCACATCGCTTGTGTCAACACTGCTGCACAACATCTTCTCACATATTATCTTTAATCTCTCCAATCCATATCTATCAGCAGCAACTAATAGTTGCTGAGCCATTAATTTAGTCTCCTGTTTCTCATCACTTCCTTTTTTATCAACAAATCCAGGAAATGAATCATTATATATGAAATGAAGTAGAGCTTTGAACACTGGAACTTCCATTTCTTTAATTATAATTCTTGTGTCTGATTTTTTCTTCATGGGACCAAAAAATTGTGCCGAAAAAACCGGAGATCTTGCAGCAAGAATGCACTTGTGAGCACTAATAGTTTGGCCATCTACTTCAAATGTAACATCCGCTCCGTTTCCCGACTCCAAGAGATTACTGAATTGCTGTAATATGTTACCAGGAGGAACAACAATTTGTGCAGTTAGCTCTACCGGAATAGCTTTAATAACAGTAACAACACTTTTAATTACGAAACAATCATCCTTGATATTTGACTCGAACACTGCTCTTTTCATAAATGATGTATAACCCCTCCCATAATTGCGAGAGTCTGTTCTGAAATTTGTAATTTCTGTTGTTTTGCTTAAGGGCAAAGGATTCCCATTTTGGTCTAGAATAGTAAAAATAATTTGTGCCCTTACACATTCTGATCTGCTTCTAAGGTAAAGAAGTATGGAAATGTCGTCATTTCCAGGACTACTGAAACCATTTCGGTTGTACCGGATACTCCAATCGTATCCACCGACTTCAAAATTGGTTGATTCGTAAAATTTACCTCCAATATTCTTATCTAAAGAATACCCCCACAATGCTCAAGAAATGAGCATGTGCATGTGATAGTCGATAATATCTTTTAATTCATTCTTTCTTTTTAGATATGACAGTGTTTTTTTTCTTTTTTTTTGTTATTTTATTAATGTAAATTTGAATGATGATATATGTTAATGTATTATGAATGTGTTTTTTTTATTAATTAGTCTCCATTTTATATTATAGTTTCTATTATAAATTTAAGAATATTTATTCAAAACAGAATTAATAGAATGACTACTTAATGACTAATGACAATGAATATCAGAATTACATTTGCATATCAGTTCGTTGCCATTAAAATATTTATGGTTGAATTAGATTTATTAATTGCAACCAAATTGGGCTTGTATTTAGAATTACATCTAATACTAAATTTGTTGCATTAAAATATTTATGGTTGCATTATATTTAATGATTGCAACTAAAATTTGGTTGCAAAAATTGCACAAATAGCAACGATCGATTCGTTGTGATATACTATTTTATTGCTATCATTTGTTGGTTGCGATAGATATCCAATTTATTACTATGCATTTCATGCAACTAAAATTTGGTTGCAAGAATTGCACAAGTTGCAACCATGAATTTCATTGCGATGTACTATTTTATTGCTACTATTTTTCAGTTGCAATAAATACACAATAGCAACCATTTATTTGGTTGCAATAGATTATTGCTACGTATTTAATGCAACTAAAATTTTGTTGCAAGAATTGCACAAGTTGCAACCAGAGATTTCGTTGCGATATACTATCCTATTGCTATCATTTTTCGGTTGCAATAGATGTGTAATAGCAACTATTTATTTGGTTGCCATAGATTATTGCTACGAAATTTAGGCAACTAAAATTTGATTGCAAAAGTTGCACAATTGCAACCATGCATGAATTTCATTGCAATATATTATTTTATTGCTACCATTTTTTGATTGTGAATACTACTTTATTGCCACCATTTTATGGTGTAATAAATAAATGCACAATAGCAACTATTTACATGGTTGCAATATCTTATTGCTACATCGTTCTAGCAACCAAATGTTTGTTGCAATAAACAAATTATTATTGCAACCAATAAGTTGGTTGTAAATATATTGCTACCACTGGCAACCAAAATTTTTTATTGCAAAATCATCTTATTGCAACCAATTTTTTGGTTGCCCGAAATTTTAAAAAATCAAAGAGGGAATAAAAAAAAAAGGAATAATTCAAGTATAATGCAAAGTATTGATGAAAAACACACATGATTATTATATGACAGCGATGAATTCATATATTCTTAATTTTTCAGTGCACCGAGTATATTTATTATCTCAAAAAATATCATATGTTTATTTAAAAATATAGTTGTTTATTCTTTCATTTTTTTATTTTTTTTCTTATAATTACGATAATTATTTAATGTTAACAATTCTTGAAAAAGTCAAAATCAGATAATCGATGCTTAAGATAGACCTGTCTCAAATTGCCTACTTTATTACAATTGTAGGACTCGAACAAATTGCCTACTTTATTACAATTGTAGGACTTTCGAGTCTTCTCCTGTATCCCTATGTTACACGAGTTTGAGACCACCTTCACAGGCTGTGGCTTTGTCGAGCTCTCCCCTTTCGACAACTTCATGAACTCAAGCAAATTAAGTTGAGACTTCCGCGGGACAGCTTCTATATAATATCCTTTCTCGATCCGACTTGTATTCAGTTTTCTCACACTGATCACACTAAATCATACGAGTCTAGATCACACACTTGCCCTTTCTTCCTCTCCCTAACCGATCTTGATCTTCCTCAGATCAAGATCTAGATCTAGATTCTCTTCATTCTAACCCCTACCTCCGGATCCATGGGGTATCGGCCCCCCACTCAGGCTTCTTCAAACAATGACAAACCTCCCCACTTAGTAGCCTAGAGGAAGAGGAGAGGTGGCCGAGAGAGAGGGAGAGAGGCTCGGCCTAGGTTTAGAGGCGGTGGGTACTGTAGCAGCGGTACTGTAATGGCAGGTACTGTAGTGGCGGTAGGCTAAGCTCGGATACCAAAAATAACTAATTGCTTTAAAACTTAGTTAATTGATTAATGATTTGGGCTTATATAGAGAGATCAGAATTTGCTGTGATTCTTTATCCATGAGCAGTACCCTACAATTCCTGCTTTTTCAAATCCAACTATTGAATTGTTTCGAGATTGATGCAAAGAAAAATCAACTGTTTTGACATACGTGCATATAAATTATTGGACGGCTGGATTTGGAAAAGCATGGCTTTTAGGATTACTGTTCATCCGTTTAGGATCACAGCAGATGTGAATTCTATATAAAACATTTACATTCTTGCACATAAGTACCTAAACATCTCTATAATCTCAATTTCCCAATATAGCCCTAATGAAGATACAATTCTCAACATAACCACCTCTTGACATTTTGGACACGTCATGACACAGCATGTATGGACTCACATGCAATGTTCACCTATCGATATTTTAATCACGACATGACACGGTGCGTGTAACTGTTTGCTTAATCATAATACAACATAGTACAAGATTAAAATCACAGCATTTAAACACAGCACGGTACGTTTTTACCACTCTACTCTACTTCAGGAGGATATACTAAGGTATCCTTATCATTCCTTTCTTCTCATCTCTTTTTGTCCACCCTTGGAACTTTCGCTGCAACTACTATGTGCGTCCAGGTCAATGGGATCCTACCTCGCCAGCTCATGCTCATTTTTTTATTCCCTTGGAACTTTCTTTAGAAGTCAACGCAAGCGAAGTAATCATGTACCTACCGCACTTGTTAATATTGTGTTTGATAAAGTACTATTTACTGACTTTTACTGTGAAATATTTAAATTTTATTGCAGTTTTTGTTTGACTGGCCGTGTTTGACTGAGAAAGCCAACATGGAATGAAATTTCTGAGGTGAAACTTGACTTGGTCCCTTTTTTTAACATTAAGAATATTTAAATTTATCACATCAAAACTTTTAAATTTATAAAAATAACATGCATAGACTTCAGAGTCCTCTAATATCTACAAACATCTCGGATTAGATTTGGGTAAGTTGCAAGTGGCCATGTAGATAGAGTTTGAAAGGATGAGAGAAGAGGTATGTGCACAAAAAAGTATGGAGCTATATAGAGAGAGAGAGAGAGGAGGGATTCAATTACAACATTTTGGATCTTACAACATATTACAACATTCGGTTTTGTAATTTTCAAAGTCCAAACAGTCGATCTAAATCGTTCAACATGATCGCTATATTAATATGTGCTTTGAGATCAAATTTTATATATTTTTTAATTTTTTTTACTATTTATTAAGTATTTTATAAAATTGTTGTTTTTTAGAGGTCTAAAATTGTCTAAAAGTAACAGTTTTTCTCAAAGCACATTTTAATATAAAGATCATGTTGAACGGTTTGAATCGAATGTTTGGACTTTAAAAATAAAAAAATCGAATATTATGACATGTTATAACTTTCAAATGTTATAAGTGGATACCACCTCATATATATATATATATATAGAGAGAGAGAGAGAGAGAGAGACGATTAATTGGGTATATTATGAAAGTTGATGTTTCCTTTATAATTAGCCATTTAGAGAAAATTCAGACTTTCCTAACAAGTGGGTATGGTATCTTAGTTCCTAGTTTTACCTCTAATATCTGTTTACAAGGTAAAGCCCATTCCACATCTGGCAATCATACATCAAAATTGTTGGGGTATGGCCATGCAAAAAGTAGAGATGATAACCTCAACCATAGTACTTTTCTCACTCATAGTTTATTTTATCCTACTGTCTGTAAAATTATTCCGAAACAATCTACGAACTAGTATATTTCAAACCTTGATTTACTTTATTGTTTGTTCTCTCCAAGCTAACCAAATTTCTACTATGAAATGGAGGATTTCAATGGTAGCTTTATCCCTGGGTTTAATCATAGTGATATTTGCTAATCATTTCTACATCGATCCATGGCAATGGAATTTTGTATCCTCTCTAATCTTTGGTATCGACTCGGTGGCCATGCTGAATTTTCTTATGATGAAATTTTCACATGATTTGAGGAGCACATTTCTATTCACAGCATTCTCTGCGGATGTGTTTCTGATATTCAAAAGTCGTACAAATTTCGAACAATTTAATCAGGTTTTCATAGTGATTGTATCAATTATAGTTTATGTACTCCTCTCTAGTTTTCATGTTAAGCATTTATGGGACAGGTGTAAGGTAGCAGTCAGTGCATCAATGTTTGCTGCGGCCTTGGTGATAGGTATTCTCCTCCGCTTCTACTGGTACAACAAAGAAATTTTAATTATATTAATTTCAAGCATTAATGCTTGTTTATCCCTTGTTCCGTGGCTTTGGCTAATGTTTGCCCCAAAAATAAAGGCACGGTGGCAAGCCTACATTGAGAAAGAAACAATTCAAGATGAGCAATATGATTTTCTCGAGATGGCCGGATTACCCGCAAGGTTCACAATCAAAGATCTTGAAACAGCAACAGAGAAGTTTCAAGCACCAATCGGTGAAGGTGCTTCTGGTGCAGCGTTTAAGGGGACACTAGCAGATGGTTCTACCATTGCGGTAAAGAGGATCAAATGGAAGCCGAGTGGTGAAACAGAGTTTAGAACAGAGATGACAATTATTGCAAGTCGGCAACATGTCAATTTAGTGCGCCTGCTGGGATTTTGTCTCTCTCCAAGAGGAGACCACTACCTGATCTATCCATTTCTCGAAAACGGGTCTCTTGATGCATGGCTTTTCACGGATAATGGAAAGAGAAGCCATTTAACGTGGGCATTAAGGTATCGTATTGCAATTGATGTAGCTAAGGCACTTGCATATCTCCACCATGAATGCCATGAGCGGATCTTGCATCTCGATGTAAAACCCGCAAATATTCTTCTTGATGGAGACTTCAAAGCCCTGCTATCAGATTTTGGTATCTCAAAATTAATTGGGAAGGATGAGAGTAGTGTCATGACCCGAGCAAGAGGAACGGTAATTATTACTGATAAATACTCCATTGTTTCAATTTTGATGTTTGAAAATGTATTCTTCAATTATTAGTAATATATATCTCTTTGGTTACATACCAAAATGATTAAATTTTTTTAAAGCTAATTCATGTAAAGTTATCCTGGTTCACTTTGTATATTACAAAAACATCTTACTTAGCAACATTTATATTTTGTACCACCAATAGGTCGGTTACCTACCTCCAGAGATGCTAATGCCAAATGCTATTTCAACCAAGTCTGATGTATATAGCTACGGAATGGTTGTTTTGGAGCTGGTCGGTGGGCGAAGGAACTTTATGATCGTGGTGGATGGAGAGACTCAACAAAGACGTGGCACGTATTTTCCTAAGATTGTCCAAGAGAAAATGACGCAAGGTGAGCTAATGGAGGTAGTTGACAAGAGCTTGATCAAGAATGAAGAGATAAGAGAAGAAGAAGTTATGGTCTTAACTCAAGTGGCTCTTTGGTGCATTCAAGAGAACCCAATGCAAAGACCTGACATGACAGAGGTGGTTGAGATCCTGGAACATCGCACGCCGGTGCATGTGCCTCCCGAAAGCTCAATGTTTGTAGTGAATTTTATGGATGTGGAATCACAGTCTGGTAGCTTTGCCCGAGCTCAGATGGATGAGGCTGCTCTAATGTCGGCCAATAGTTTGTCCATTTCCATTCAATCTGGCAGATAGAAAAAAAAATTGCTAAGTCAAAATTTTCTTTTGAAGATCAGTTTTCTGAACTAGAACTACTATTGTTGGTATAATTGTTGGTGTTTATTGGTAGAACACAACTTTTTTGTGGAGTAAAGAGAAAAAAAAAAATCAACGTAGGATCTCATGTTCTTTTTGTACTCAAGCAAGTCAGTGCCATATATAGGAGACTTGCATACATGGTTGCTTGTATATGTATTTATTGTGGGTGTATATATATGTATAATCATGTTTTCCTTTAGCTTGATTTTGATTGTGTATACAGTTTCTTTGTCTGTTTATTCTCTTCTTAACTTTGATTGTGATGAATGAATGGACTTAATACAAAATTAGAACTCTTTCCTTTGTATCATATTAATTAAGCTGTGCCCATTTTTTTATTATGTTGATTAATGCTGCAAATTAAAATCTAACATTATTTAGATTTAAGTTTTATGAAATAGAATAAAGAAGTAATAATTTGAGCTTACAGTAACAATAATAAAAAGAATAATTCTGCTGTGTTTCCAACAATTACAGTACATTCAAATTTATGGTACAATCAATGGCTCAAATTACTTGATGATGCATAAAACATAATTTATATTTATACCTTTTTATCTTCATTAAATAGGGATAAAGTGGATATATATTAAAACGGATTTTATGAAATTAAGACTTGGGAGAAGGGAAATGTTGCATAGATTTTCTAAAGAGTTGGAGTAATTATTCAGAATGCAGAAGGGGAATCTAACTGAAATTAAGCAAAGACAAAACTTGTTTGTAGGCGTAAAAGGTGGAAGTTTTATAAAATTCTTCTACTATTTTGACTTATAGTAAAAGGGGATGTGTACAAATCATTTATATAGTTTTATACTAACAGTTTCTGACCAAATATGCTTAACACCGTTAGAAAATTAGTGTTAGAAAATGGGTTTCTGACCAAATTCAATGATATATATATATTAATATCATTGTTACATTATAATTATAAATGCCACAGGGTGTGTTAGATAATGAATTAAATGAGTAGAACTGTGGTGTTCCTAAGTTCACCAAGAGTTTTTGTGAACTCAATTCTAAAACTTATCGGAATGGCTTCAAATGACGAATCCGAACCTTTGAAATCCGTCTATTTTACAAATGATCCATCTACATTCAGAAAATTAACTTTAGTATAAAATCAAGCGGTCAAAAGTAGAAGGTTTATAAATTAACTTAAATGCATGCATTCATTTTTTGACCTTTTTTTACCACTTGACTTTATACAAAATTAATTTGAGAATTTAAAATTTTTGCATGTAGATACATCACTCGTAAAGTAGATGGATATTAACAGCTCGGATTCGTCATTGAAGCCAATCAAATAGAATTTAGAATTGAGACCACAAAGAGATTTAGTGAACTAAGGAACACCCGCCCTAGTTCTATACTACTATTTAATCTGAGCTCCCTGTCTAAAGAGATCCAACTTATCAAGGTTCCCTTCTCAGGAAACGAATAAAATTTATGTCTGACCATTGGGCTCATAATTTCCTAACTATAAAAATAGTGAAAATAATAATGCATGAGTTGTTGGATCTCTATGATATTAACACAACCATGTCAATCAGCACTAATATGCTATTATTGTTTGTATTTCGCCAAGTAATATTTCTAAATTATCTGTGACATTTTACAAAATTTATGATGTTGTGTTTGAAAGTTTTATTTTATTTTATTTACAGAGCGGCTATTGTTATTCGTTACTCTCAGTATTTTTTTTATATTGTAAACATGTCTGCTTCAACTGATAGAAAGATTAAAAATATTCAGAATTATATATTTTTAAATTTGATATTTTATTCAAATTAGAACTTCAATTACTTGTCAAAATATTATTTGACAAATTTAGAAATATTTTTCACTAATTAAATTCTAAAATAATTTGACACTTTTGAGTATAGTTAATAATACAACAATAATTTGTCACTAATTAAAAATTAAGAAGTATACGGAAAAGAAATTAATTAAAATAAAAAAACAGTAGAGCACGAGTTATCAACTTTAGTTACTTGGAACAATAATTCTACCAACGGAACTCTTATTTTTTACGATTTTATACATCAAAATTCGGCCTATATATCAAATAATTTACAATGGAACACTCTAAGATAATAAAATTATTATAATTTGTCCAGAATGATATAATGGGCCGAAGCCCAATCCACATAACATGAACAAGACATCTTTTATAATCAACAGCGTAGTATAACCATAACCATATGATGTAGCCAGTTCTGATAAACTTTGATAAATACTAAATTTTCATACTATTTCAAGATTAATTCTGATACATTCAGAAAAAACAAAAAAAAACAAACAAATGAAAAAATAAATGCAAGGTAAGGTAACTATCACTTCCTTGTTTTATTCTCGTTTCTCAAGTAGTTCTTTCAAAATTAACGGATCATTCTTAACTAATTCTTGAAATTGCTCAGTTGCTGCAGAGGCTATAAATTTCAAGCATGTATCTTTGAGATGATTGCAACTGTGGCTCTCACCTAGAGACAACAACGTAAGCACATCGCTCGTGTCAACACGACCACACAACATCTTCTCACATATTATCTTTAATCTCTCCAATCCGTATCTATCAGCCGCAACTAATAGTTGTTGAGCCATTAATTCAGTCTCCTGTTTCTCATCACTTTCTTTTGTATCAACAAATCCAGAAAATGAATCATTATATATGAAATGAAGTAGAGCCTTGAACACTGGAGCTTCCATTTCTTTAATTATAATTGTTGTGTCTGATTTTTCTTTCATGGGACCGAAAAATTGTGCCGAAAAGACCGGAGATCTTGCAGCAAGAATGCACTTGTGAGCACTAATAGTTTGGCCATCTACTTCAAATGTAACATCAGCTCCATTTCCCGACTCCAAGAGATTGCCGAATTGCTGTAATATGGTATCAGGAGGAACAACAATTTGTGCAGTTGGCTCCACCGGAATAGCTTTAATAACAGTAACAACGCTTTTAATAACGACACAATCATTCTTGATATTTGACTCGAACACTGCTCTTTTCTCAAATGATCCATAACCCCCATTCCCGTAACTGCGATAGTCAGTGCTGAAATTTGTAATTTCTGTTGTTTTGCTTAAGGGTAAAGCACACCCATTTTGGTCTAGAATAGTAAAACTAACTTGTTCCCTTACAAATTCTGATCTGCTTTTAAGGTAAAGAAGTATCGAAATATCGCCATTTCCATATTCAGAACCATTTGGATAGTACCGGATAAACCAATCGTATCCACCGACTTCAAAATTGGTTGATTCATAAAATCTACCTTTGCCGATATTCTTATCTAAAGAATACCCCACAATGCTAAACATATGCGTTCTCGTCACCTTTTCCATTAGTCTTATACAACCTGTGGTTTCATGTGTTTTAACGGGAATTTGAGCGGAGAAAGACATGATGTGTGAATATATAGAGAGAGATAGAGGAGAGAGGTTTTATTCCTATAGAGTGGAAAAGAATGCATGTAGATCGAACAGAGATTGACATGGATATATATATACACACACAAAGGGAACTAGCAATAAATATTCCTTGGAGAAAATGAAGAATTTGAGTGGTTTTCACAGACGGTTTATCTCCTCTGTTCATTGTATACACACAAAGGGAACTAGCAATAATTTCTGTTGATTTCTTATAGTTTGTTAGGTTTTTTTGTCAGTACTAGTTACCACCTTTTCTTTGTTTGTTTAATGATATTTGAAAATTAAAATTGAATCAAAGAATACGAGTCATTGTGTCACTAAAAATACAAAATTTATAAATTCTAGATACCATGATTTGTACAAGATTTTTTTTTGAAGAAAAAAATGTACGATGTTAGAAGGTTAAAAAGATACATCGAAAAATATTAATTATACATCTTCTATATCTGAACACAGTCACACACTAATCGTGATGCAGAGCAGGAATTATCATTTCAGGCTCAACAATCCAGTATCGAATTAATTTGAAAATATTATGGAAATGTAACCTTTGATATTTGAAATGCAAAATTATTGTACACTCAATTTCATAAAGGATTAAATTTTAAAAGAGGAGGGATCCAATTACACCAATATTTTATGGTGACATATCTTGACATCATATGTTTTTAAGTTATTTTTGCGATTTCAAAATTCAAACTGTCGACCCGAACAGTTCAACATGTTTGCCATATTAAAATGTGTTTGGAGACCAAATTTTACATTTTTTTAACTTTTTTAGTATTTATATTTAGCATATTTGAAAATCGATATTTTTCAATGGTCCAAAATTGTCTCAAAATAGCAACTTTGTACACATTTTAATAAATACTAAAAATATTTCAAAAAATATATAATTTGATCTCCAAGCACAGTTTAATATAAATATCATGTTGAATAGTTCGGATCGACTGTTTAAACTTTAAAGTCGCGTAAAGTACTTATAAACATGTCTCACTTGAACCCCCTCAATTTTAAATTATGTTACCACACAAAATAATACACTCCCAAATCCCAATATATGGGTTACATTTAATTGAACTTCTATGATGTCTCGTTTCAGTATCCGAGTACCTTTTTTTATTCTCTCAATTGTAGCATACTTAAGCAATTAATAAAATGAATTTATTGAAAGAACAAATTACAGAACATTGTAGTTATAGATATGTAGTATACATCCACATTAATAATTCTCATAAAAGAAATATCACATCTTTAATATGAAAATAATCTGGTAATTCATACAAAAGTGTTGGTATACTTCATCAATTTTATGGTGTTGTGTTATTGTGTATATCTTGATTCAAAATCAAGAGGTCATGGAAAGCCTACTGAGATATCGTAATTTAATAATCTTGACAATACAATTTTTTTTTTTAATCAAAGCTAAAAAGTTGTAAAAAAAATATAAATATTTACAGAAATAGTGTTGACTAATGGATATATTGTGTAATAAAATTAAGTGTTATTTGACATTTCATTAAAGACTAACATAGACCATTGTTTCTAATCTGTTATTCAATATATGTTGTTGATTTGATTCACAAATGTATATAAGAAAGTATTGGCACATAACAATTAATAGTCTTGATTCTATATGATTATATTTGTTTGACATGTAAATAGAATTGTTGGCATATAACAATTAATAGGTGTATTAACTATTAATTAAGTGTTAAAAATTTCTTCAGTTGTTGCTCTAGCTACAGCTCCAATCATGGCGGAAATTGGATCTGGAGTTGGTGCTTTGGGCTCTACCTTGATTGGTGCCTTGGGCTCTTCAGTTACAACTCGTGGCTTGAGTTTTGTGTCAGCTGGTGCCTTGCACTCTTCAGTTGGACCTTCTACTTGGGTAGGAGCAGCTCCGATTTCGGGCCATATGTGAAGTAGCAATATAATTTTTTCTAAAGACGAACAAATTATCTAAATATAAGAAAAAGAAACTATGTATGTCAAAAGTTCCATATACAATGAAAATCATACACAAATAATCAGTTAAACAATAGCGTGATTTGTGATTGGTACCTTGTAATGTACCGACACCATTAGGATAATAGCAACATCCAAATTACTGAGGTTTTCGATAACCCCAAGAAAATGAAATCCTGTAAATACCAAAAAAAATAATACTCTGATCTCATGACCTCCTTACTTATATAATTTAACAATTTAATTAATAGTAAGATATTACAAATTTCGGTAACAAGTCAAACATATAGCAAAACTCATAACTTATGTAAATAGTTTGACCAAATGAAACCGGTAAAGAACATAATGGTGACATATCACTGGATACAAATATTTGTATATGTTAGAACCATTCTAAATTTTCATAATAAATGATGAAAAATAAGATTTTCATATCAATGATGGAAAATGAACGAATAAAGATAGAAAACTAGACAAAATGGAATCGAAACAAAGAAAACATGTTTACAATGCATGTCATTGTCGTTTCCTGATTACAATATCAAATAATAATCTTTATTTAAATTTGACTACAATATATTAAAAATGATTCAAAATCAAATATAAGTATTAGTATTTTTTAATAAATTTTATTTTGCTTTTGAGCATTCCAACCTACCATTCTTTTAACATATTTCATAAGGTACATTTACTTAATTTTCTCTGATTTCCTGTTTTAATTAGTATCCGAGTATTCTTTTTTTTTAATTTCTCAATTGCAAAATACTAGAAGAATTAATAAAATGAATTCATTGATAGAACAATTACAGATTATTGTAATATATACGTACTACCCACATTCATATCTAAATCTCATGAAAGCAATATATATCACATCTTTTATATGAAAATGAATCTGGTTATTCATGCATGTGTGTATCTTTTCTTCACCAATTTTATGTTGTTGTCACAACAATGTTGTGTATATCTTGAATTAAAAATCTAGAGGGAAGCCTACTAAAAAAGGCCCCATTTTTCAATCTAAGGTTTTAAATTATAATTTACAGTTCGCCACGTGTAGATTGCGGAAACTACATCTTAAGTTGTTTCTATTAAAATAGAATTATTTTAAATTATCTAAAATATATCTTATATTTTTAATCAACCTACTAGGCATA
The DNA here is from genome assembly GCA_964058825.1 of Carex arenaria. Lineage (NCBI taxonomy): Eukaryota > Viridiplantae > Streptophyta > Magnoliopsida > Poales > Cyperaceae > Carex > Carex arenaria. The sequence continues at coordinate 98,914 of CAXKVW010000027.1, read as the reverse complement.
GTGACTGAGGCCAAATCTCCAAAAATGATTATAAAAAAGATATGAAAGAGACACAATTTTTAAAAAATTTATATACATAATCACATAAAAGAAGTCATGGACGATGCAAAAGAGAAATTGTACAAATATATAAAATTAGATATAGTTTTAAGATTCAATAATATCTCATTTTTGTTTGTGATCAATCCAAGTTCAATTAAACAAAAACATATAACATATGAAAAATTAAGAAGTATACAAAAAAATAAAAGTAAAAAAACTATAGTATATAGAACATGGCATCAACTTTAGCAAGTTATTTAGAACATATATATATATATATATATATATATATATATTTGACCATTTTTTACATCAAAATTTGGCCTATATATCAATAGTTTACATTAGAACACCGAGGATAATAAAATTATTATATAGAGTAGAACTAAGGTATTTCTAAGTTCACAAAAAAAAAAATTTAACTTAACTCTACAACTTATTGAATTGACTTCAAATGATGAATCTGCACAGTTGAAACCCGTATATCTTACGAGTGACGCATCTAAATGCAAAAATTTTAAACTAAAATTAATTTATAAAACTTTTAATTTTGACCGCTTGACTTTATACTAAATTAATTTGAAAGTTTAATTTTTTTTTAATGTAGATACATCACTCGATCGTAAGGTAGACGGATTTTAACGGTTCAGATTCATTTTTAAAATCAATCTGATAGATTTTAGAGTTGATTAGTTCACAAAGAGAATTGGTGAACTTAAAAACACCTAGTACGTACTATTATTATACTAGTATTGTGACCGTGCGTTGCAACGGAAACATATTATAAAATTGAATATAATATGAAGATATCTTTTTGTTTGACATTCACACAAAATTAAGAAAAAAATATTAAATAAAAATAAAAGGCACACACGGAAAAAACAGAAATTGAAATAATAAATAACAATAAAATAAACAACAAATAGAAAATAGATCAAATATAACATGAAAAAAGTTCTTGAAATATCATTGTCAGTGTGATCATCTTCAATATAGTGTAATATTTATGAAAATGAACAAACAAATATGAAATGTCTATTAATTAAAATAAAAAATGAACAATATTTATGAAAATACATACATTAAAACAGCGAGCATAGAGTATTTTCTTACTTTTAATCAACCAAAGAATCACAGCCTCTACCTTTAAAAAAAATCTACCAAAGAATTATGTTGTTGGAATATTACTCAAATCATATAATAACTAAAGAGAGCAATAATTTGACAATAAGTTGATAATCTTCATTTAAAATAATAAACGAATTTATTTAACTTGTTAAAAAATAATTAATTAAGCTGCATTTTTTCTCGGCTAGAAGGTTGATATTTCCTATATCCTCTTAACTAATAATAAAAAGATACAATATTTCCTATATCCTCTCATATTTATGAACACTCTACTATATGCATGTTCCATAAAATCATATATATTTTTTCTTGAAAATTTTCATTCTCTGTACAATATTTTTAGAACTTGCAGGTTCAATGAATCCATTTATTTCATAAGATATACTATAAATGCATGAATAAGAGAAAATTAAGACATAAGGAAATAATTTAATTACATGAATCAAAAATAGATTTAAGGAGAAATAAGGAAACATATCGCTAGAGATTCATTCTTAATTGTGACAAACTATATAGCAGAATGTGTGGCGAGTATATTTTTAACTAAATTCAGACTTCTACACATAAAATAGATGTATTTAATCAAAAGAAGACAAGTTATGTGATTGGAGGGCTGATATTAAATCTGAAAATTCATCTTTCAATCTTAACCATTGGCGGATCAGGACAACTACGTGCATTATATAAGAATGGAGATATGCCAGAATGATATAATGGGCTCAATCCCAATCCATATAATGAAATGGGCCCACTAAATCAATCAATCAATTAATGCCCTGATCCGCAGAATTTAATTTTATACCAAATCCAGAAAAATGGTCCTCTAATTGAAGCCGGTTTTTTTAAGTGAGTCCGCATACTCTGCATTTTGAACAATTTGGGTCTCACACCAATTAGACTAAAATTTGAATTTGATGGATTCTGCTACCGTCTTATTCATTTTAGCATTTGTATGTATCACTTTAATATTCATACTTGTCTGCTTTATTATTTGTGCGGACGTAGAAGTGAAAATAGAGAGGATATATATGGTTCATATTCCAAAATTAGTTTTGGATATCCGATATCTGAAAATCTGTACGGATACTGAGGTATAGTTTTTTTTTTAATTTTAATTATCCGTATCCGAATAATATATTTACCATATAGTTTACTATATAATATCAAATAATTTATTCTATTCACTATTATAATTAGATAAATATTTGATCTGAACCATATCAATTTAATATTTAATCTGTATCCATATCTGAAAAATAAAACCGAGTACATGGTTTTACCACTATCCGATTCGTATATGATCCGTTTTCTCCCTAGGCGGACATATTCTAAAACAGATCAGACATATGCAAAAGCCATCAGATTCAAATTTGAGTCCAATAGATGTCGGACCCAAATTGTCCCCTTCTTCATTAAGTTAGGACCGTTTAAGTTTAACTCTGAACCATCAGATCAAAATTTGAACCAATCCGATCCATATTTGGAATGCATGTGGTCCTTTTATATTTGAGTCGATTTAAATACCTACAGCAATAATTTCATATAAAAAATATACATTTAAAAAGAAGCAGAATTATATGTCAAATTTTTTTAAATACTTGTGTTTATTATTCGATTACATTATTATTTCTATTTTTATAATCTTTGGCCTGTGGGGTAGGTAAAATTAATTATGGTTGGATATGGTTGGTATATTGTCTTTGGTTTGGTATGAATATGCAACGTGGCAGTGCAACCTCTTTTTCTGGATTACTTTTTTTCTTTTATAATTTCTTGGTGAATGTTTGCATGATTTTTGTTTGTAGACTGCACAGTAACGAGTTAGTGAATCGAAAATAATGATTTAAAAGTTTAAAATTAGTAACTCGAAATACGATATAATTTTTATGAATCATTGGTCATTTGTAACGCAATAACATATTAAAAAAATTATATTTTTCTGAATAGAGAGAAAAGTTTGTACTTTGAACGAATAATATGAAATAAATATTATGTTGTTTAAGGGCCACTTCTTAAAATTAAACAAAAAAAAATCAAGGAGTGAAGAAAAAAAAATAATAATTCAAGTATAATTAATGCAAGTATTGTTGAAAAACATATGATTACAATAGTTGGTTACATGACAGTGATGGATTCATTATTAATTTTTTAATTAGTGCGCCGAGTATCACAATATATTTGTTTATTTTTCGTCTATTGATTTTCTCTTTCAATAATTACAGTAATTATTTATATGTTAACAATATCTAGGCAAGAGTAAGAAACATTTAATCAATGTTAAAGAAAATAACATTTATGATAATAACAAATTCTATCGATAAGCAAAAGTAAAAGTTCTGATTATTTAATTAGACCTTACATATTATTGACGAACACATTTGTTCTAGTAATATTTAGCTAGTTATTTTAACAGCATGAGTAGATATTTGCAACTTATAATTTTTCGACAAGTACAGTGAAGTAATAATTCAAGTCTAAAAGATGTCACACAGGGGTGGATCCAACTTTAAATAGCTAATTGGATTAAAACACATTAACTAATTGGGTATTTGATAAAAAAATAATACTTTAACTTATACTTTTTAATGCTCTGACTTGTAATTTATGATATTCTGACTTATAATTATAATTACCAATCATATTTCAAGAAATTTATGTTAATTTTAACTATAAATTTAACCCGAATTACCAATTAAACATTCAGAGGGGGGCAAAAATATTTTCAGGGGGGGCAAAGCCAGTCGGAACCGATAAATCTCCACTAAATTTCAAAATCTAGAGGGGCGGCTACCCTCCCTGAAATACACTAAGTCCGCCCTTGATGTCACGTCATAGTAACAATGTTTCGGTTTAATTCGGGTTTACTTCTTTTTTCTGGGTTTGCCGCACCGAACTGCGTATAAAATGTTGACCGAACGTTTGACCGAATAATTTGTGAATAAAACACGAATAAAACGCGAATCATGAATTATTCGCGATAAAAACGCCAATTTTTTTTTCCTTTCTTGTTGTACCGAATCATTCCCGAATTATATCCGAATCGCGAATTTTTGACCCTGCCGAACCGAACCCGAACTTTTAATTTGTCACTATGCATCACATTAGTCAAAATTCATCTCTTAAAATACATTAAAAATCTATAGACACAGCCACAGAAGATCTGAACATACTCCACGCGGGAAAGGCACTACGGCAGTAAAAAGGTGGCCAAATAGTTTAACAGAGAAGTTTTGACGTTGTGCAGCGCACAAACCTTATGCAGCACTCCATAAATTAATAGCCCGTACACTGCATGAAGCCAAACTACATTGTTAAATATCTACCCTAAAAAAGGTTCTCTGAGCCAAGCCCCAGATTTCCCACACGGTTGTCGGAAAAAGTAATCCATCCCGAATTCAATTCCGAACAGCCAACACCAAAACAGCGTTTAACACATCAACACGTAATCATTAGCTTTTTTAAAAAGACACGATAACCTTATCATTCTGCAACCGTGTGATGGACCCAACACTGTTTCAGAAAGGCACTGGCGCTTCGCGGCTAGATTCGCAGCACTTCCTTGGAAATTTACAAAGCAGAAAAGTACAAACAATGTCATCCGTTTGATCGAAAATCTGACGTCTCAGAAGTATCCAGAAAAAAAACACGCTATTTCCTCTGTTATGATCAAGATCCAACGGTTAAAATGTATCCACGTTTAAAAAATGCTCAAGTGGACACGAGAAGCGCGAGCTCATTTACCTCGGGACTGCGCTCCCGGGAAGAGGCACAGTACCTGCACCTGGTGTACAGTTGTACTATCATGGACTAATTAAATCCGACCGACAGTTTCCGTTGGATATTTTGCTTCTTTGTTTCAATAGTTTTGTTACGACGATATGGTCCTGTTCCATTTTAGATTTTATCAGGTCATCCGAGAAAGACCTGGTCGCAGATGGAGTTCTATAAAATGCCCTTTTCACCTCAAAAAAAAAAAAATATAAAATGCCCTTTCGCATATTGTTGTCCCACATGTCAGTTTCACTGTATATACTACACCAGGAGCGTGCAAAAATACAAGGCGGCTTTGGGTGTGATGTAGACTACTGCCATTCTCTTTCTCTCTCTAGAAGAAAATTAATTTATTTTCCCAAATTCAGACAAATTCATATTACCTGAGGTAACAGAAAATTTAAAACTATATATAAACCGTCCGATCTGATATTACACGAATATTGAAGAATCTGACGGTTTAGATGTAAAAACAAATATTCTGTTACCTGTGATAACCGGAACTTAGTCCTGACCGCACCTTACAAGCAAGAGCGAGAAAAAATATATAGAGAAAAAAAGAGAGGAGCTGAGCTTTCTTCACCAAGGAATCAAATCCGACCTTACTCGCTCAAAGAAATCAACAAAATCAACAAAATCAATCAATCAATCAATGGAGTCTGATTCATGGAGTCGTCTCTCATCAAGCGCCTCGCGTCGTCTCCAATCCCGATACGGTACCAATTATCAAATTATTCAATTTTGATTTCGATTTCCTTTTGATTTGCAAAGAATCGGTGTTTCGATCAGTTTCCTGTTCTTGTTGTAGATCTGTATCTGGGGTTTGAGGAACTGGACGGTGCAGATGATGACACGTCAAAGGTTGGGATGGAGTACAACTGCCCCTTCTGTGGCGAGGATTTCGATTTCGTTGGTTTTTGCTGTCACGTCGATGATGAACACGCGGTTGAAACTAGGAACGGGGTATGTTTGCTATTTTGAGTTTTTATGAGGTCAAAATTGCATATTTGTTTTAGTGTGTATCTTGAGCTAGTGTGTATAACTGATCCATGGATTTTTCCATAAATGGTAACTATATTGCTTGCTATAGTAATTTTATCTATATAGAGTGATGGAATTTTGAAATGGTGAAGTTATTAGGATTAAGAAGAGATCATCAAATGTATTTTGTTTTTTAAATATGCCACCAAATGAATTTTAAATGACACTAATTTTAGACTAATGAATTAAAAATGGCAAATTCATCAAACTAAAAGAGTATGAAAACATGTGAGACATGAGTTATTAGATAATTTTAGTTGATTGCTCAGTAGTAAATTACTTGTTATGGGTATATTCCATTTTATAATATACAACTAATATTTTCATAACTATTGCATCTCTTCTATTATATCATGTTTTATATGCTACTAACTTAGCTAATAATTTTACCTTTTTTTCTCAGGTATGCCCGATATGTACAGCGAAGGTCGGGATGGACTTGGTGGGCCACCTTACTATGCAACACGCGAGTTATTTTAAAATATCCTTTTTTCTCTCTCTATTACAATTTTACACAAGGAGCACCTCATAGTTCTAAATGTTAAAAAAATGTTGAATGTCAAAAATATTCTTTCAAGAGCAAAATCTTTCTGATCCAATGATTTCATAGACAATATCCATTTTGAATGTGAAATAGAATCTTAATTAGTTTTAATTTGCATATTTCAAATAAGGGTTTGTCTAATGGCACAAAACAATGTTGTATTGATTCATATAATTTTTTTCCTTAACATAAGTTTACTTGCAACATAAGAGGAGATACCGTAAAAACACTTCCAGTTCCAGTTCTTTGCTCTCACTACTCAGAAAAGACTTACGAGATGGTACTTTGCAATCTCTCCTTGCCGGAACCTCTTTGGTGCAACCTACTGCAACTGCAGCTGCACCCGATCCATTTCTCTCATCTTTTATTTCCAATTTCCCATTGACGGATTCAACAAAAGCAGAAAAACCTGAGTCAAATACAACTCAGAGTGGTTTCTTCACCAACACTGCAGATGAGAAGACTCCAGAGAGGTGTGTTTTGGAAACTCTACCCTTTTTTCTTCGAAATAAATCTACTGTTAGTCCGATCCCAACTGTTAATCTTTGTTGAGATTTGTGTGTGAAAAACTTTCTTCCTTGAGATTTGCATATGTAAAAGTTTGAATGGTTGGGATCGGAATAACAGCAGATATATTTCCTTTTTTCTTAATTATGGGGAATCTCATGTGTACCCCTCAAAAACTTTGAAATTACTTTATTGCCCCCTCTAAAGTTCATAATATTATATTTACCCTTCTAAATTTCAGAAACTCACAAATTTACACATTTGATTGACCTTAGAACTAATACTTTAATTTCATAAAACCCAGTTACCTTTATTTTAATTAAAAGAAAAAAAGTATGTAGCAATGTTTTAGAAAAATATTTCAGTCTTCTAATTGATTTGTTTCCGAGAGCAATTGTGTAATATCTCTACTTCTGATGCTTACACAAGCATATACGTAAATGTTAATGTGTAAGCATCAAAATTAGAGAAATTACCCATTTGCTCTCAAAATGTTCTGTACTCTGTGATAGTGATGGTCTTTACTGTGCTAATCGGGTTTCCTCAAAATACTGGTCAGATCTGGAGTTGTATAATTATTTACCAATTAACTGTTTAACATGTTTTCAGAGCTGAAACAGCATCTCTATCTGAGAAGGATCAGAGGGAGAGGACTCGTAGGAGCGAATTTGTACAAGGAATTGTTTTGTCGACTTTACTTGATGACATCTTATAATTTGGAGTGTGATGTTTCTCTCTCTAAAATCAAAGCATAAGTGCAGCAAGGTAGAGAGAGAAATACAATACAGGGCGAAGTGATCGATGTTGATCGTGTGAGAGGGCTCCTGATGAGAGAGAGAGAGAGAGAGAGTGAGGTGAAACTAGGCTAATAAAGCAAGACATTTAGGAAGGAAGAGTTGGGGTAGTGTCAATATTGAAAAAAGAAAAAAACAAAGAAAAGCTGCTGTGTTCTCTTCATGTTTGTAACAATAGTACTTTTTTTTTTGTAAGTTAAGTTTTTCTTTTTTCTAATATAGTTCATTATCCCTACTAGTTTCCAAGAATTTCCCTTACATTTGCTTCATTTATTTTTATTTGTGGACATGGAGATGCTATAAAAAATAAGCATTCTGGCATGGCTGGTACTGATAGTATGGAAGCATTTTTTTTTCAGACCGTTTAGGGCCGTTGACTAAAAGGCCTAGCCCATCAATTTTAGTACCCGGCTCAAACAATTTTTTCTTTTTTCTTTTTTCTATTTCCTTCTATTTTTATCTTTTTTTATAATATATTTGCTCTTTAAGAAAAGAATATATTAATTTAGATTTGTGGATCAATTACGCTTATATATGGAGTGGGACTAGATGATAATTTTAAAAAACAAATTAGAAGACTTAAAAGATGTATGATTTAACAAACAAGGCGACTGTAATAACAAAGCTGATAGTGGTAAAATTATATTCATATATTTTTTTTCAATTTTCTGAATAGGGATCGGATATTAGACAAATATGAATATAGATATGAATCAGATCGGATATTATTAGAAAAAAATATAAAAATAATTTTAAAAAATATTATTAAAATATTATTAAAGTTCATAGTACTTATCTAATTATAATAGTGAATAGAAAAAAAATGTTTTTATGCCACTTCAAAATATGAAAATTAAAAAATTGCTATCTCAAAATATGAAATTAGTTATTCGTCACTCTAAAATTATAAAATTTATAAAATTACTACAATTATACATCTAATATACATATTTAATTATAATTATTTTGAAAAGTATTGTATAAAAAACGTATTTCAACATTTCCAAAATTACCCTTCTGAATACCCTTCTTTTTAATTTGTCTTTAATTTATTTTTCTACCTAGAACTGTCTCCTCATTTCTCTTCCTTTCTCTCTTTTTATTCGTCCATTCTGCGTCGTTTTCTCTGTTTTACAAAACTAGTTAGCAAATTGGAACGATTGAGATTTCATCAAGCTTTGAGATTAGTATAGAATTTATTTAAACGATTGAGATTTAACTGACTTCTGGAAATTTGATATTTCAAAACCAGTTAGCTAACTGGTGATTGAGATTTCATCAAGCTCAATCGTTCCAATTTGATATTTTGCTTGACTTTTCTCCTCATTTCTCTTCCTTTCCTAAAAATGCTATTGCGATCCACTGTAAATCGGATCAATATCCTCCCAGGTACCTTAGAGGATGGGCTTCACTTTACGGTTTGAGATTAAACCTCAACCGGTTTGAGATTCAGGAGGGAAATAGGAGACAGTTTTATTGGGCCTTGAGATTCGTGCCAAACTAAAAAGAACGATTCGGATTAACTAATTGTAAAAGATTCCCTTTTCAGGTAATGCACTGGATATGAAACCCTGTAAATCCATCTCACATCCACTCGTGAAAGGCTGACACAACAGACTCGCCATGTGGCAGCCTCTCCAGCCTCGGCGTCAGCATGTTGGGTGCCAAGGAAACGAATCTGCTGTGATTCTAAAGGGATCGCAGGACCCTGCTTTTCCATATCCAACATTTACTTTTTTGGAATACACGAATCTCTAAGGAAACTGATTTTCATGCACGAATCTCAAAGAAAATTAAGAATTGGATATGGAAAAGCAGAGTCCTACAATTCCTTAAGAATCGCAGCAGATTTAATTTCTGGGTGCCAATCCATGTACGGACGGAGATCGAGGTAGAGGCATCAGATCGGACGCAAAATGGTCCCATTGAGGATCCAATTGCAACAGTGAGGGTGGAAGAGTGGAGAAAAGATGCTCCTCCATTCCATGCTGCATTGATTCTTGTTTGAGTAGTCTTAGAAGAGATTCCATTTCTCTCTCTTTCTGTGGAGCAATATGTCGAGCACTTGGTGTGCAATAAAGGTTGGAAAGAATGAAGGAATGCAAAGTGTTGTTACTGAAGAAATTATTTTCCCAAGGATTTAAGGTGTCGCCAGGATTTTCCCAAAATTTTTTGCCAGGATTGAGGTGTCGCCTCAGATTGAAGAAGACCCTGGACCGGGCAGGTTTGAGGTATCCCAGGATTTTGAACAAGACCTTTAGAGACCTCTTAAATCCAAGGGTAATTTTGGAATTACCAAAATACATTTTATTATATATATAATTGTATGTATAATTGTGAATTATATATATAATTGTGGTAATTAACTAAATATAATGATTTTGGAGTGGCAATTAGCTAATTTAAGATTTTGAGATGACAAATCATAATTTTTATGTTTTGGAGTAACATAATTTTTTTTTCCCTGAATAACATAATTTGTTCATAATATATATTAAGCTATATGATATATATATTTACTTTTTGGATACATATGATTAAAACATAAAAATTATTTATATCTATATCCACACAAATATTCAGATATTCACATCTAATTTTTCAAATACGGATCATACTGTCACACCCCGAGACAACCCGCCACGTATTTCTACGTAAGGCGTACACACATCACATACATTATCAATAACATTCATAAATGCCACATGAATTTCACAAACAAATAGCCTTACAACAATAGCTCAAGTAGTTCAACAGTGGTCACGACAAACATGGTTAGAAATACGGTAACAACCATACCTGTTCAAGTGTACCAATTTACTGGAAAATAAACAAACGAAAACAAAATAAACTTAAGTGGCATTCATCCTAAACAGGGATCCTTCCGCTATGCTTTTACTCACGACTTCAATTTGACGTCTCTTCCTCATTACCTGGAACCCACATAAAAGTGGAACGGGTGAGAGATTGAACCTTCTCTCAGTGCAGGATTTAGTTCCAGCCCGAGGGTTTGTAAAATCATCCTTTTTTTTATGAACTATTATAATCATTCAATAATAAAAGTATATCCTACTATGCAATTGTATCATGAATGCAACCTTTTAAAAATTTAAGAACCATCATACTAATCTAGTATGTATATTCGACAGTTATAATGCAACTATACTATCTTCATGCAATCATGCTCACAAATGCAACATTCATCATAACATAAAATCATTTTCACTTTTATTTGCCAAACCAATGGGAAGTCCAACCAACATTGGAAAGGCCGCCAACCCGCTGGGAAGTCCAACCAACAGCGGGAGGCTGTCATTGCTTCTACTTTCAAATACTTTTCACTTTATTCAATTAACTATTTACTCGCCAAACCAATGGGAAGTCCAACCAACATTGGAAAGGCCGCCAACCTGCTGGGAAGTCCAACCAACAACAGGAGGCTGTCTCACTAGACGGGGAATCCACCCTACGCTAGATCTTGACCCGTGACAGGACCGCTTTCGCCTACAATCACGTTAACGAGGAGTCCAGTCGAGTACCAGACCCAATGTATACATCCCAATATGCAAGCATATTGGCCCCTTTTACATACCAATCATTATCCGTTCACTTCACATACAATCATTATCCGTTCATTTCACATACAATTCATGTCATGCTCAACACATCCTACTAATGCAATTATACAATTCATTTCATGCTCAACACATCCTACACATGCAATTATACAGTTCATTTCATGCTCAACACATCCTACTCATGCAATTATACAGTTCATTTCATGCTTTCCATTTATACCTAACCCAAAAGATTTATGGAATGTTCGATTCACAACATGCTATCAATTCATGCAATCAATTCACACATATGCATTATGAAACAAAATATCAAGGAATAAGTATTTTACAAAAAGCTCAGGAAACCCGCACCTGTTAGTGGAGGAAACCCTTGATCGTTTCTTATGTCTCCAAGTGCTTCAGTACTAGTCGGACCTAAGTAACGTAAGCATACCTCTAATTAATGATGGTTATGTTGACGTGTTCTCATTTACCATAGTTTTCTAATCGTTCTTTGTTTAATATTGTTTATTAAGGTCTAAGAACTTTAGAGGATAGAGTATATCCTCATGAAGAAGCACCTCGTATTGTTATGGTCACATATCATCATTTCTATTTCATAGCCTTTGACTAACCTAAACCGTTGGAGGGATACAATTGCATCTGGTTGTACTTTAGGGTCATTTGCTTATTGTAACGAATACTAAGTATCTTTAATCCATAATTTAAGTAAGGATCTTACGTAACAATATTGGTTTTAAATCTTTGAGTTACCTGGAGTTCACGGATCCTCTACAAAGCAAAACGTAAGCAAAGGATTTTTAGATCTGAGGTTCAGCGGTTCGGATCTGGTGTAGGGGGGTTCGGATCTGGGATTGTTTGGTCCGGGAGTCCTCGTATTCAGATCTAGAGAGTGGGGTTTTGGGATCCACTTGTGGAGTATGTGGTTTAGGAAAGTATGAACAGCAGTCACTGTTTTGTGTGTTTATAAGTGGTAGAGACTCCGATCAAGGTGAATCCAGCGCTCACAGATCCGTATCAGCGAGTACTACAACTCTTGTGTTGAACTCTTCTTCGAAATCTGAACGTATGGGTTGCAGTTTTCAGTGGAAGTTAGGTGACTGGTTTGGCTCGGTTTCCAGTTTTGGGTACGGACAGCAGTCACGGTTTTGGCCAGATTTCAGCGATGAAAACTTGGATCGGAGTGAATCCAGTGCTCACAGATCCGTCTCTTCGAGCTCTACGACCATCATGTTGAACACTTCTTCAGAACAGGGACGTACGGGTTGCAGTTTTCAGTGGAAGTTAGGTGACTGGTTCGGCTCGGTTTCCAGTTTTGGGTACGGACAGCAGTCACGGTTTTGGCCAGATTTCAGCGATGAAAACTCAGATCGAAGTGAATCCAGTGCTCATACGTTCATACCTTCGAGCACTACAACTCTCGTGTTGGACTCATCTTCAATATCAGAATGTACGGGCAGCTGTTCTCTGCGGAAGCCGGCTGACTTGTTTCGGTCCAGCTGGGGTTTGGGGGGGGGGGGGGGGGGGGGGGGGGGGGGAGCTGGGGTGGCTAGGGTTTGAGGGTTTATATGGAGGTAAGGGTTAGGGTTTCCTTCAACCTTTGGGCTGGACTAGACTGGGCTTTTATGGGCCTTGATTACTTTAATTTTGTCCATTTGGACTAAAAACAAAAGTATGTTTTTGTTGTTTCAATTTTCATCTTCGAAGATTTATAATACTGGAATTATGAGTTCATAATTTGAAATTATTTTCTACATAAGAGTCATAATATTTTGAGTTATGGTTCTAACGCAACTGGTTTGGCCTCAATCGGATTTTCCAGTGAAGAGATAAGGTAGAAATGGTCGACAAAGGTCTGCAGTCCCCGAACAGAATTATCTTCTGACTTTACAATTTTATGGGGAACCCTACGTTCGGAATTTGGGGTAGCTTTCTACACGAAAGTTGTGGATCATGATGTTATATTTTCAGTTGTTAAATTTCATTCAAATCCAAAATAATTCGAGGAATCTGCGATTAGAATACTAATTGTTATCCATTTGAAAAATTATAGCTGAAGCTAAATTCGAAAGTTTATCAAAAGAGATATCTCAAATGAAGTTCTTAATAAGATTTTGATTAGTATTTACTTCCTAATTGTGAGGTAAGCTAAGTGATAATTTACTTCAAAATTATTTAGATCTCTACAAGATTTTCTTACGACGTTTTCTATTTGGACAATTGCGAGTGTGATCCTAACTCGAGACGTGTATTTTAGATTGGTCTCTCATTTGGATTTAGTGTTCGTTATTGGATTTTTATATGTATTTATTAAATATCATACCTTGAAATACCGAGGTGTTACACATACATTATCCATACTGATTTTTGCCATCAACTGTAATGCAAAAGGTGGAAATAAACTATGATCAAAGCTCTGAACATCAAAGTAATAAAGATGAAATATTTGCAGGACAATAAAGGGTAAATTTTAGAGTAGGAGTACGCAATTTTGATTTTTAGAGAGAGAAATACGAAATTTTGAGATTTCTTAGGAGTATGAGATAGGAGTAGGTTTGATGAGCATCAGACCCGCTTTTAGGTCCAATTAGCTCTAACACTATACACGAAAATTGAAACACACATTGGCGGATTTTAATATAGTTTGCATGAATCTTAATGCAAATTGAATGGTCAATACACCCATGAAACCAAACTTCGCAGAAGCTGTGAAGTCGTGAGGGAGAATCAAATTCTCGACCTTTGAATAACCAACAATCTTAGAACTTCTCTTCTAGCCAACTGTGCTACCTCCTCTTTCAAATTAGGTATTCTCAATTCTATAAATATATATGAATTTCTTTCTAAAATATGAGAGCATCTAAAACATGCCTTTCTAGTAGTTTCTACTTTCTAGTCTGAATTTAGTTATGGTCCACGTATCAGCTCTAGACGCCAGGTCCATCCAAGAACAGTAAACACAAAAGAGAACTAAAAAAGATTCTTCTTTCTTCCTTTCTTTCTTTCTCCAAAGTACTCATCTCATCTTCTGGTATTCTGGTAAATCCCATGGAAATGGAGCTCAAGCCGCTCGATTCCACCGATCGATCGACGACACCCAAAGACGAACGCTCTCTCCTCAAATCCGACTCTACCACTTCTTCTTCCTCCGCTTCCTACACTGCCATCAATTCCGAGAGCCTTCTCGAACTGGAGAAGAAGTGTGCTGCGTATGTGCGTAAGGATGTGTATGGTCCTATGGGGAGAGGCGTACTCCCTTTGCAAGAGAAAATCCTTCTTGGACTCTCCCTGGTGACACTTGTCCCCATCCGATTGGTTTCTGGTATACTGGTACTCATCGTCTACTACCTGATCTGTCGACTATGTACACTGTTCTCAGGCCGAGGAGGAGGAGAGAATGAAGGAGAAGAGGATTTGGTGCATATGACTGGGTGGAGAAGAGAAACTGTGGTGCAGGCTGGTCGGTTCTGTACCCGGTCCATGCTTTTCGTTTTTGGGTTTTATTGGATTCGGGTCGAAGATCGGAGCTTTTCAAATAATGAGGTATCATATAATACATCTTGGGTTTCAGGTTTTAATGTTTGTTGTTAATTTATTTATTGGTTTTATCATAATGAAACTATGCAGCAATCGGATGAAGTTGAGAGACCAGGGGCAATTGTGTCAAATCATGTCTCATATGTTGACATTCTCTATCATATGTCATCTTCCTTCCCAAGCTTTGTTGCAAAGGTAGCTTTGATTACAGGGATATATGCATTATTTTTTGTTTTCCAGAGACTAAAATGTAATTTCTTTTTTGTCTGACATGTTTTGTTTATATGCATAAAATTTACCTAATTCAAGGCGTCAGTGGCGAAACTACCTCTAGTTGGTCTTATAAGGTACCGATTATTTTCTCCTGCATCTTTCATTGCAAGTTATTGTTGTACTTAGTACATAATCATTTAGAGGCAATTATAGATTTAAGGCATCAATTCTTTGTTATGTATTTTGCATATGTGTATTAGTGTACATAACAGTTCATTAGTAAACCCAACAAGTGTTAGATTAAATGCAAGAAAAAAGATACATACAAGTATAATCAGGGGCAGAGCCAGACTTTCTGACTATGGGGGTCAATTGTGAATGGTGGTCAATCATATAAAATTTTCATACTGCTTATGGGGGTCAATTTTACAATACCCATAACATTTTACTCTAAATTATATTGAAAACAGCATATAAGTACAAAAATTTAAAAAAAAAAATATGATTATTACTCCCTTCGCCTCTGAGTATAATACACCCCCCTCAAATAAAAAGTTGAAAAGGAAAATATGATTATTACACTGGTACCATACCAGAACAGCCATGGTATGTGAGTTACCAACATCTCTTGTGCAAAACAGCATTGCTTAGAGCTAACTATTTACTTATTTGTTTTTTTTATCGTGTCTTAGTAAGTGCCTTGGTTGCATCTACGTGCAAAGGGAATCAAAAGCAAGTGATTCTAAAGGCGTCTCAGGTATAAAAAGGATCTTTTATGTCAACAACTTAACAGTATGGTACTGGTATGAATCAACCAGAAAGCTTTAATCTTTTCACATATAATAGCCTTCTAAAATTGAAAAGTGATGCAGGAGCTGTTACAGAGAGAGTACAAGAGGCTCACCGAAATAAGAACTGTCCCATGATGCTGCTCTTTCCAGGTTAATGTTTTTTGGTTTTTCCTTATCATTATACTGTTCAAATTTAATATCTTCTATGAATAAATGCTACCACAAATGTCATTATTCACATATAATAGACTTCAATGTGTAACTTTATGTTTTTAACCACATAAAATATTTTTTAGTAAGAAATGCAGTATACTTTTCTTATCAAATTATGTTAGTTCCTTTCTACCTTTTGTTGCTTCTTGACATTAGAGTTCATATAACATGTGCCATAACAGATCTTAAACTTTCTTATTATATTGTTGAGTTGTTCTTACAAAGATCATTTGTATTTTTAACAATTGGCAGAGGGGACAACAACAAATGGAGATTATCTGCTTCCATTCAAGTCGGGTGCATTTATCGCAAAGGCCCCTGTCATTCCAATAATTTTGAGATATCCTTACAAACGCTTCAGTCCTGCTTGGGATTCAATGGCAGGGGTAAGATAAATAAATAAATAAATAAATCTAGTGGTCTTTAAGTTTGTTTTGTTCCACAGTCATCAATTTCTACCATAAAGAGGTCTACTATGGTATCCTTATTGTACCAAAAACTTCACTGTATTTTGGTTCATGTAGGATGGTTTTTATTTGTATTGCATCATAACTTCGAATTCATGATGAGAATTCAAATTTTCTTAAAATGTTCCTTGCCAAACAAAAATTATATTTTTTGTACAACACTGAGGTTTAGAGGTTTTGTTTAGGAACTCTCTTTCTATGTACCAATGCTGCTACAGGCAGCTTGCTTCTACTTTTTCCTGTAACAATTTTTTTGAATTGTTATTATTTATTTATATATTTTTCTTTTCTTTTGGTGGCAGATGAGACATTTATTTTTGCTTCTCTGCCAATTTGTAAATCACATGGAGGTAATAAAATTGCCGGTGTATTATCCCTCAGAGGAAGAAAAGGAGGATCCCAGACTCTATGCTAACAATGTCAGAAAACTAATGGCTACTGAGGTGAGTTCCCTCTTGTTGTTTCTTATAATTTTTCTTTATTAGAAAACTCAGAAAATATTTCATATGATTTTGAAAACATGTTTATCTCCCCAATTGAATCTGTCATAAGATTTTTGTTATAAATTAGATGAAACCTCCCATGGCAAGTAAAATACAAGGGGAATTTCATGTATACTTCTCAAAAACTTCAAAAAATTACATATTCCCCTTTAAAAAATTTGTAAGACACTCAACAAAGTTACTCATTTGATTGTCTCTTCTATTAAAACTGATGTTAAATTCATAAAATACCCATTCTACCCTTTATTAAAAAAGAAAAGAAAAAATATGTAGAATGTTTCAGAAAAATGTCATTCTTCTAAATGGACGGTTTCTGAGGGCAAATTTGTTATTTCTCTACTTATGATGCTTAAACAAGCATACACCTAGATGTCACTGTGTAAGGGTCAGTGAATATAGTTAATTATTAATTACACATTGTGCCCAACCATAAAAATATCTGTCAGTGAATATAGTAAATTACTAATTTGTAGTAATAGCAATCTAGAAAGGAATTTTGATATTAATATTTGAAAAAAAAATATGGTGCAGGGAAAATTGGTGCTTTCAGAAATAGGCTTGAGCGAAAAGCGAGTCTATCATGCAGCACTGAATGGTAATAGTAATAGTCCCCCTCGTCATTTACAAAAGAAAGAAGATTGATTGAACAAAACTGTGTTGATTTATTGTTCAAATCCCTTGAGTTTATTGTGGTATTTGATTCTTGTGGTGTGAAATGGAAAAAGTAAACAAACATAAATAAATATTTCATTTCACCTGCAAATTTGTCTGTCTATAAACATGTTATCTATTTGATGAAACCCCATATTGGGTTGTATTTCTCTGTGATTTTTTTTTTCTAGCTTACTAGCTACTAAGAAATTCTACTTCGTCTCAATGCAGGTTACTTATCTCAAAGATAATTTGGAATTTCGATTTGCGCTCTGTACATTTACCCCTTATTTTTTCTTTTGTTTTTAAAACTTGATTCTTCAAAGGAAGTCGATACTCGATACTGATGTGATGCATCCTATTTGCCTATATTTTCTATAGGATCTCTCAGGGCCTGCCAGCAACAATCAAATTCAGCTCTCATTTCTACACCTTTTTGATCCATTATTTTTGTTTTCCTTCTCATCTTTTGAAATTTGGTGGTTGAATTTCTATTCTGGGCAGTTTATACTAGCTTTAGCACAAGTGTTACACAAATTTTGAAATTGAGAATCTCATGTAGGATTAACACGCTTCTGTTCTTTAGTTCTTTGTGTGAATATTTCATATTTGATTTCTATAGTTGATTTCTATATTTGATTTCTATAGTTGATTTCTATATTTGATTTCTATAGTTGATTTCATATTTGATTTTATATTTCATATTATGCAAATGATAGGCATCCATACTTGAACAAGTGGGTTTCTTTAAAAGGAAATGAAGTAAAACATAGCATTGGTATGGGGATGAAATGCAATTAGAAACAAAGATAATCAGATGACATAATCATTATCAATAGGCAAACTATGATACAACCAACACATGTTATTAAAAGTTCCAAGTGCCCAATTTCACAAGTTCATGTTTGAAAGATTCACAATCTCTCAAGTCCCAAAACAAGAAACAAGATCACTAGAAACACTAGTTCATAACCTCCGTCCCCATCACCACATTTGTCATAACAAAAGAAAAAATATATACTAAGTGTAACTGAGAACCAGTTAATACATTACAAACAACAACAACATAATTTAAAAATTAAAATTCATGATGGTAAATCAATAGAACACTGCGTCAATCTGATACATCTTCATGCTATTGATCACCCCTTAAGGTTTAACGAAACCAAAATGGTAAATCAGCCATCAAATGATCGACACCATTGTTCGTAAATGCTTCGATGACAGACCAATTGTCTCCAATTGCTTAAGCAATGGACAGCAAGGAAGGGTACCCAGCTTTGGGCAGGTAGAAATCACCAAATGCAGAAGCTGTGGGAAAACAAGAGATGTTACTTCTCTTTCTTCTGGATCATTTTCTTGCCAATTCTCTAAACTTGGCATGAATTCCAATTTTAAATACTCCAGCTTAGGAAACATCTGCAATGCCTGATATCTCCCTTGCTCAACCATTGAACTCCTGCTAAATATATGCTTTAGGCTGTCGAGACCGAATAGAGATAGGTGTTAAAGCAATGGTAGTTGCCATACCGGTGGAAGTGCTGTGCATATTGTGCACAATGATAAACTGAGGAAGGTTAGGTTTCTTAGCACTCTGCAATTAAACATCCATGCAGGAAAAATGATACCATTATAGAATCTGATTTCCAGTTCTTCTAATCCTTCATTGGGTTCAAGACCTTGTAATATCTCCATAGCAATATCGGGTTCTTGCGTTCCGATAACGAAAAGCAGCTGGGTTAATTTTCTTTTTGAAATTAAATTTGCAAGTTTTGCATCTGATGGATTCTTTATGTTTCCTATATAATAGAGCTCTAATCGACCTTCGAGATTAAGGTCTTTTAGTTCTTCAATGCCACAACCAATTTCAGGATCAACCATATAAATTGAGAGTGTCTGTAGGAACCTCAGATTACCAAGACCTGGCGGCATGTATCTCAATACAAAACACCCATCAAGGTAGAGGTGCCTAAGGCTGCGCATGTGCCTCGTACCTTCTGGTAGGCCTTCCAAATCCCGGCAATTATTCAGGTTCAGAGTCTGTAGACTGAAGAGAGTAGAGAAGGACTCTGGTAGTTTCATTAAAAAGCAACAATCAGAGAGATCAAGGTACCTTAGGTGCTTCAGAATTCCGAGGTTAGCATCAATGTATGAAATAGAAGCACAATGCAAACTTAGAGCTCTTAATGATTTGGCTATGGACAAATCAAGTGTAGGAAACTGGTGCGAGTAAACTATTGGATTTTTGAGGTCTGCTGGATGACCGAAATCCAATAGTGTACGAATGAAAGAACATCTCTTCATGAGACTAACTATGCCTGGTTTATAGCAAGTAGACACGTGTGAGGTTTTGTTGGACAGGTTATTTTGTTGATCATAATTTGATAAAGTAGCATACTCATTGCCACCAAAAGTTTGTGCAAGATCATGTATTAAGTCATGCATCCTGCAAACAACATGTGAACTAAAGCCCCCGTTTTCCATCTTTTTCTGTTTCCTTTTAACATCCTGAAAGAATCCTCTCCATACCAACTCATTGAAAATCTCAATCCCCTTTGCCTCCATTTGCATCTCTCCATCTGATGGAACGAAATCATTAGCCATCCAGAGCTGAATCAGAGTATCCCTGTCAATCTCGTATTCTTTGGGAAAGAGAGAACAGAACGCAAAACACCGCTTCATGTAAGAGGGCAGGTGAAGGTAACTCAGTTGCAGCGCAGGCGCTATAACTGCATTTTCCCAAATATTACTCTCCAACACATTCAACCATTCTTTTTCTTCATTCATATAACTCATTAATCCTCCCAAGGTTTTTGCCACCAAAGGTGATCCACAACACTTATTAATCAACTGCTTACCGATATTGACAAGTTCGGGTCGCTCATCAACACCCAATCCGAATGCTCGTTGTCTGAATATACTCCACAAATCATCCTCATTTAGCCCTTGCAAATTGTATGCATTCATTGTGCCCACAATCCGGCCAACTTTCTCGCTACCGGAGGTTACAATTATCGTACTTCCTGGACTACCGCACTCAAGCAAAACCTTCAGTTGCCCCACTTGCCTCGATCTTCATTCGAAACATCATCTAGTACAAGAAGATACCGTTTCTCAGTTAATTTTGCTTGGAGAGCTTGGAATTTCATATCCATAGTCTGGTGGTTGTCCCGCCACAATGACAAATCAATAATTAATTTCACAAGACGGTTGACATCAAATTCGCCAGAGGCACATACCCACATCTTGACTGTGAAATGATTCTGAACAACGGCATGGTTGAAAACCAGTTAAGAGAGAGTAGTTTTTCCGAATCCAGCCATGCCGACAATCGGGAGCACTTGAATGCTTCCCCACTGATCAGTTTCAGCTTGGCCCAAAACTATGGCCATAAGTTTCTCTAAATCATCACTCCTACCAACGATTGTTGAATCGACCTCATAGGCGTGACTCGTAGGCCAATTAACAACAGTCATCGGCTGCTGCTTGGGGTACCGAATGGATAAACGGAACTGATTCATTTCAGCAACAACGGCATTCATCTTCTCCAAAACTCCTTTTAACAATGGCGAACGGAGAATTAAAGTTGACCCAGCAAGAGAAAGACAGAGAGAGTGGTACTGGTGTCGACTTTTTCTCAGATCGGATCTGAGTCTCGATTGCCTTGCTAATTGCATCATACTTCAACTCATCGAGCACATCTTCGGCTTGGTACACTACAACCATGAGAGCATGCAACCATTCTTTAACAGCGGGTTCAGTTCTGCTGCGCTCCTCTGCATCAGTAATGACAGATTGCACTGTCAGGAAAAGGCTCCACAGGTTCTGGCGATCCTGCTCCACATTTAGACCAAGTGAAGTAATGAACTCTTTAAGGAGAAAATCACTGGCCTTTGCTGTGACGGTGGAGGTGGCAGCTGAGACAAACATTTCATCGGCCATGGCGTACTTTAAGTTGCTTAATTGGCTTTTTTTTTCTTTAGAGAAATTAGCTAGAGATATGTTATGCATAAAGGAATCTCTCTTCTCTCTATTTTATTCTTATATAAATTTTTTTGGAAGCATAGTAGAAGCTACCAGCACGTGCTTATATAAAATTAAAAGGGGAGTCAGGACCCAAGACTAGAGAAATTGAATTTGGATATTTGACTTCAATAAATATATAGATCTTCTGTGGAAAATGTGAATATGTATCTGTATTTTGAATTTTCTGTGGCTCTATGGCTCTATCATCCATAATGGCACGATTCACAAATAATTTGTTTTTATGGAGTTGGTGAGGCGAATTATACGGTGGACGAAACTTTTATTGAATTATTTGCGAATAATTTGTGATTTTCCGAATTTTCCAAATTATTTAAGAATTTCCCAAATTTTCTTGAATTTTATGAATTATTTATGAATTTTTCCAATATTTTATGAATTATTTTGAATAATTCCCGAATTATATTCAAATTATTTCCGAATCACAAATTTTTTATCCCACCGAACCGAATCCGAATCATACCCAAACCAAACCCAGACCAAATAATTAAATTAGGGGTTAATGATTTTCTTTAGAGAAATTAGAGATATGATATGATTAAAGGAATCTCACTTCTCTCTCTTTTATGCTTATATAAAATTAAAACGGGAGTCAGGACTCAAGAGTCGAGAAATTGAATTTGGATAGTTTGACTTCAATGAATAAGATCTTATGTGGAAAATGTGTATATGTGTCTGAATTTTCTGTGGCTCATGCCTCTATTATTAAGATTTGCGAATAATATGTTTTTTTGGAGTCGGCAAATCGAACGGCGAATTATTCTGTTGACCAAACTTTTATCGAATTATTTGTGAATAATTCGTGATTTTACATTTTTTCCAAATTATTTACAAATTTTCCTGATTTTTTTCGAATTATTTTGAATAATTCCCGAATTATACCAAAATTATTTCTGAATCATGAACTTTTAACACCACTGAACTGAATCCGAACCAAACCTGGACCAAACAATTAAATTAGGGGTTAATGATTTTCATACTCAAATAAACAAAAAAAACATTCATAATTGATTTCTTATAGCTAGGCTCAAAAGAAAATTATACTTCCTTTTTGGTCCGTTCGGTCTACTAGTTTGAAAAAAATTCTAAACCAATCCGATCCAAACAATTTTTTTTTGAAGAAAAATAAGGGTCTAGCCCTTATTTACTTTATTGATCATAAAAAGGTTTCTAGATGAAACCAAGTACAAAAGGCAAGTATCATTCAACCTAGTTGAATGTTAAAAGAACAGGAAAAAAAGAAAAAAAAGAAAAAAGAAAAGAAAGCAACCTAGAACAAGGAAAAACTGAAATATGTTAAAAGACAGGGTTTAAAATGTAAAAATTGCAAAATAAAATTTGTCAGCGAACCAAGAACCATTGCAATTGATCCTTTGCCTCTTTCCCTTTTATTTCGTGGCATTTCTCTGTAAGAAACCAATGAGAGGAACCCTCCAGAAATTGAGCCTTCTTCTTCAAAAATTGAATCCCCTTCTTCAAAAATTACGGCTCCTTCTCTAGCAGCTGTCTCTTCTTCTAATTTTTAAATTGGTTTTAAAAAAGAGTTCGGTTTAAAATCAATAAATCAGACCTGATGAACACTTCTAGTGGAGGGAAAAACATACATAAAGTTTACATATGAAAGTTATATACACCAAAAATCAATATTGTAAAGGTAGAAAAAAAATTATATCGAAAGTTTAAATAGCTGCACATGAACATAATAAAGACGAGAATAAGTAGGTCCAATAGGCATCGGATCTATATTTGGGGTCTAATGAGTTCCAACACCATTCAATCCACATTAGAATATGTGCGCACAGAAATTGAAGCAAACATGCACGGATTTTAAAGTGGAGTACACACATAACCTTCTCTGAATAAAAGTAGGTCCGATAAAACATCAAACCTACTCTGAATTCAATAAAGATGGTACACTTGGATTTTCAAAGGACATGAGCCTAATATCATAACCTATAGCATGTAACTTGGCAACAGCATGGGTAGTTATATTAATTGTGTGGGTTTATTAATTGCATGGGCCGAAAATTTTAGCCCAGGCAATTTACTCTATGCTTCCATGCAAAAATTATCAATTGTATGAGGATTACTTAAAGATGCAATTGTATTTAGTTACCCTTATTAATAATGCATATTCTAGTAGTGACTCTTATAGCTGGATCGTGCTAGGAAATTGAAATTGAGAAAGTATTGGATTTTCTGTAAGTACCTTTGCCTAAATCATTAAATTTTTTACCAATAGAAATTATTGAAAACAAGAGAAAAAAATAAGAGAGAATTAGAGAAAAAGTATAGCTGAATTTCTATCCATAGAAAGACTAGCACAAATTTCACTGATCCAAATCACATTTTTTCTACACATGTGCATGTGCCGAAGTGATCGGATCTTTCGCGTAACGTGCCATGCAATACTAATTTTTCAAAAGATGATCATAGTACGCGACACACGAGTCACAATAACAATCACACACACTCTGTCATAACCGTGCCATTCCATAACAGAGCCGACTCTATCTTACCAATTTTCCCACTCTATGGCTTTTTGGTTTATGCTATGCTCCTATAATAAAACCCCATAAAATCCAAACACATCTGTTCTCGGTATGCGTACAATTTGTACACCGATCGAAAACTATTTTTTTTCTGCACATATATACATGTGTCTGGATTTTCTGTGGCTCCATCATTTATAATTACTTGATTTATGCTGTGTTCCTTCTCATATGATGAAGCCATAGAGAATACGATAACATCGCTGTTTTTTTTTTTTTTCTGAAAATAAATAAATATATGGTTTGAATCGGTAGAATTTCTTCCGATTTCTCCATTCACAGAAATATCAAGGTACTCTTGTTTTTCTCTCTATCTTTTAAAATTTTCTATTAGATAAAAAATTCTCCCTAAATCGGGTGACTAGTAAAATTTGATTTATTTGCTACTGGATGATCTCACACATAAGACAAAATAATTACTAAGAAATGTAACAAAGAACAATAATAATCTTCGGAACACACTCATAATTGATAAAAAAGAAAGCAATAAGGTTGTGCTTTGATGCTGAATGAGCACCAATGAGACCCGCCACGAGATCGTCCAAAGCTGAAGCCACCCCTGAAACTGCCTCGACCACCACCCATTCGACTGCCTCGTGACGGCTAACAAATATATTTGGAAATGTTTAGTAGTAACTTAAGTGCTTAACTAGATAAAAATTAATTAGTAATACGACAGCTTGTTCATGCCAAGATATCATTTCAATCTGTATCATCTATAAAAGCTAGATTAATACTCAACTAAACTTACTTGGCTCTTAATGTGTGAATAATTGGTATCGGAGAGCTATACTAGACTACGTACAAACCAAATCCCCACTGAATCAAAAGGACAAGGCAGCACCTCAGTTGTATGATTTCCTATGTCGTATCTACAAAGATATTGCCAAGATTTGAGGAAGTAAATGCTATTCCCTTTAAATCCAGGAAAGTTACTCGCACAGAGAGATAACCCACGATAACATTGTAAAAACAACATTTGGTCACCGATATCAGTGGTTTTCACCCAACAAGGTTTCTGTTGTCCATCCCCAAAATAAAGACAATATATGAGCCACTTCTCATAACATTGTGACAACCTTAGAATCTTTCCTCCTGACTCGACCATAATTGGGAGAACTCGAAGATCGTTTATGCCCTCTGGTGGTGCAACTTGATAAACCACTTTTTTGTGGCAATATCGATAACATTTGTAATGCCAGATTGTCTTTCATTGCTGAAATATTATCCCATATAATATGCATTACCAAAATACCATTTTCCGACCCTTTCTACATAGACCCAATCGTCAGCCTCAGGTCGCCAAAAGGCCATTATATCGGTATATCCTGACATAACAACAATATCACCGCCTTCAATTGGATCAGGACCAATATAGTCGGGGATCATACAGACATTAGCAAAAGGGACATTGATCTGATCATTAGTAAGAGGATTAAGGAGATACAGAGAATTTGGGTGAGTGGCAACTAAGCAGCGGTATGAGGGGCCTAGGAGGCCAACATGACGGGACCCTGGACATGTGATGGTATGAACTTTACCAGACAAGAGATAGTAGAAGCGTATAATAGCATTTTCACGGTGTTTCCTAGGGTCTCCACATAACTCTACAAGTCAAGGGAGTTGTGGGGGAGTATTAGTGATTGGGGCCGACAGCTGCCACCTCTTGCACACAGCACGGAAGCGTATGAAATCAGAGATATCAGGAAGCTTTTTGGAGAATAGATGAAGAATGTCTTGTGGAAGTTCAGACCAATTTCTCTCGCCATTGGTAGAGTTTTTTGTCTTTCGTTTGTGCATTTGGTTTTTGGAGGAAACAAGTGTCACACTCCAGATTTTTACCATCCGGAGCATGATTATATAAGCATCTTTACACATTTCCTTGGTCCGTCAACCTACGTCGCCAACAGAAAGGAAAACAAAATAACAAAACAGAGTTAGCTACAAAACTCAGTAACCGGTTATTTAACGACATGCTTCTCTATAATTGATTTAATTTAACAACCATTCAAACAGGCCAGATTAATCCACACAAACACACATAAAATTATGCACACATATTTAATAGGCGATAGCACGTCGGTCTAGGTTTTCCGTAAAACAAGTCACATTATAATCACATAGTTGGAATCTCATCACACAGGCGATTCCCAACTTCCATAACACAATTCCTTAAACCGCCAATCTAATGGGAAATCCATCCAATATTAGAAGGCCGCCAACTCGCTGGGAAATCCATCCAACAATGGGAGTCTACAATCGCTTATCAAATTCTAACTTCAGACCCGCTATCCCATTAAATATGCCATCATAATTCAATATGCAATACCAATATCCAAATCAACCATACAAAATGAAAACACAGATTATAGAGAAGTCCGGTTACCTGATAGCGAGACATTCATAATTTCAAATCGAATTGCAACATTAACTCGGAATCACTGCGACGTAGTCAGAATTTAAATCGGACATATATAGGGCTCTTCTTATTCGGTTGTACAACGAAAATTGAGAGATAGTGTGGCAGGAGGTTGAATAAAGAGGTTTTTAAAATCAAATTATAGGATCATATTATATAAGGATAGCAGTAGGGAATTGAGGGGAAAATGGGAACACAGATAATACAAAATAGAGAGGCGGCAGGAAAAGGAAAAAAAATGATGGGTGCGGTTCAAATCCCAAAACAGAAAGGAGTTAATTTATATGAGTGGTTTAATTCAAGGGATGCGTAGATGATTAGAAGGGATTAGAAGGGATGCGTACAGGGGAACGGACATACTGCCGGTGATTTATAAAATGAAATTTCGAAAATATAGTGGTTATTGCAATATTAAAAATTAGCAGACACAATAACAGTTGTGACCTTGTTATATATATTACGTATTACCATAAAATATGTTATCAAAAACACTAAAAATCTTTATTATTTTATAATAAAAAAAAAATCTTGTTAGCAACAATAATAAATAATTTACCAATTTTTCGGGATGTTACAACAATAATAAATAATTAACCAATCTTTAGCTTGAAGCCTTGTCAAGTCTAATATAATTGAAAAAAAACTCAGAACTCGGATTATGGCCCAGACCATAAAAGCAGTCATAGTCGAAGAACAATGTAAAAAATGTGATTGACAATGTTAATGCAACCATACAATTTAGCCTAAATTAACCCTCAATCAAAGTACATAAGTATCAAACAGCCCACCTTCGACTATATATGTGATAGATAAAGATGCGTGCAATAGTCTGGTTATGACTAATAAATCAGAACGTAATACAAGGAATGAATTTCTAACCATGTCAGGCTTATACATTTATTCACCGGGACCATCTAAAAAAATTTCTGGAAAAAACATATGCACTCTCTCATATGGTAGTATCAGTTTTTTACCAGATGTTATTTCATCTTTTCTATAGAATAAGGGTATTGTTTTTCCAGATGAGGATAAAATTTGGGAGTATGAAATCAAAATTCTGGTAACAATACCGGTAATAATCATCTCTTACTCCATCCAAAATGAAAAGCACTACGTGCAGTGTGTCGTACAGTGTAGAAAATAGGGACTGAATTATAATATAATACTACATAGAATTACAATTTACCCTGTGTGGTATGGAAATAAGCAATTGTGTGCCTGTGTTGTATCCTCAAGTTGCTTGCTTGCTTCCCAGCAAAGAGTAGGGGCTGCTGCTCTGGATGATTCAAACCAAGAATCAGGTAAAAATTATTTTTTACTAAAGTATCAAAACTGTATAAATGGTCTTAGATTAAATCATACATCAATTTTTGGTGTAATAATGTATGCCTAATATAGACATTTTGGTACAGGGTTCCAAGTGAAATTAATGTCTAACAAAACTATCAGAACCAGATTCAATTTTACAGAATTTTTTTTTTTTCATTAGAAATTAAAACCAATAATAGCAAATATATATATATATATGTGTGTGCTGGCCAGATTACCAACCACAAGCCAAAATTATATATAGATTAAGTTTAAGAGGTAATTATTAATCTATTAAATTTACTTTTTAATGAACAATAACCAACAGTTTCACTTTCATAAAAACACAAAATGACTCACAAAAGATGAATATTAAGTTGCGCCTTGGTCCCTACCTAAACGCTTAATTAAAGAGGAATCAAGAAATGGAGGCCAAATTAGATGGAAATGAAGAGGAATAAAGGAACAGATCGAGAAGTCAATTAAAAAGTCAAGTCAGCGCACCTTGTAAGGGAAGTTAGCGAAGAGAGGAGGAAAAGACGTTTCTTCAGTGTTTAATTGGCTGTTTAGCTTTAGAGAAATTAGCGATATGTTACGAACAAAGGAATCTCTCTTCTCTCTCTTTTATGCTTATATAAAATTTTTGAGAAGCATGGTAGGAGCTACCAGCATATGCTTATATATAGACATATATACAAGTATGAATGGTCTAATATTAAATCATACATCAATTTTTGGTTTAATAATATATGCCATATATAGACATTTTGGTACAGATAATTTTACAGAATGGTAATTTTTGTATTAGAAATTAAAACCAATAATAGCAAATATATATATATATATATATATATATATATATATCTATTCTTATATAATGTACGTAGTTGTTCTGATCCGCCAACGGTTGATATTGAAAAATAAATTTTCGGATTTAATATCAGCTCTCCAATCACATAATCTATCATCTTTTGATTAAATGTTTTTTTTTTTATATGTAGAAGTCTAAATTCAACTAAAACCATACTCACTACACATAATGCCACACAATATAATTAAATTTAATTTAAAAATTAAATGACTCATAATTAAATTTCCTTATTTCATTAATATTTTCCTATTAAATGCATTGCCTCCAGCTATTCCATATTCTCATTAATAATATTTCCTTATACCTTACATATTTCCTTTGCTGATTCTCCATCTCTGATTATAATTGAGTCTAAATTTCAACAATTCAGGGTAAATCTGAAAAAAAAAAACTTGCTGCCTTATGGAGACAATAAGGGGCGTTTGATTGGAGCTATTGAAATCCCAAGGCAACATGAATTCGCATCCTCTGTGATATCTCAAAATTTAAGAAGATCTATGCAAAATCTGGACCATTCAGTAGTCATTTTAGAAGAGATAACAAATATAAATTTTTCAGTATGAAAAGTTATTTGTGATTGAAATTTGATTTATCTATATGTTTGATTTATCCATCTATGACACTCCATCTATGAAAGTATGCCATTTATGAAAATAAGTATTCTCTAATAACTATTTTTTTCATTGTTCTCTTAGAATATATCCCCGTCGCAACACACGGGTTCGATACTAGTGTACACACACACATGTTATGGCCAGATTACCATCTACAAGTCAAAATTATATATAGAGTAAGTTTAAGAACTAATTATTGATCTATTATGTTTAATGAACAATAACCAACAGTTTCACTTTCCTAAAAATACAATGACTCACAAATAAAAGATGAAGATTAAGTTTCGCCTTGGTCCCTACCTAGCTAAACGCTCAATTAAAGAGGAATCAAGAAATGGAGGCCAAATTAGATGGAAATTAATGAAGAGGAATAGAGGTCAAATTAGGTGATCGAGGGAAATGAAAAGAGGAATAGAGAAACAGAGAGGTCAATTAAAAAGTCAAGTCAGCCCACCTTGCAAGGGAAGTTAGGAGGAAAAGACGCTTCTTCAGTGTTTAATTGGCTCTTTTGCTTATATAATTTTTTTTGAGAAGCATGGTCCAACTACCAGCATATGGTTATACAAAATTAAAACTTAGAAATAAATTTGGATAGTTGATAGTTGACTTCAATGAATATAGATCTTCTGTGGCACATGTGTATATGTGTCTGAATTTTCTGTGGCTCTATGCCTCTATCATCTCTAGTACCTAGATTTATTTCAATACAATTTTATAATTGAATTTGGGTATAATGATTTTCATACTCAAATAAAAAAAAAACATTCTTCATTGATTTCTTATAGGTTTGTTCAAAATAAAATTATACTTCTCTTTTCGGTCGGTTTGGTTGGCTAGTTTGAAAAAAAAATACTAAACTGATCCGAACCAAACAATTAAATTGGTTTTAAAAATGAACCGAACGAATCAATTTAACAAGAAAACCGAACCATTTTAATCGGAGAAGAAAAATCAATATTGTAAAGGTAGAAGAAAAATTATACAGAGTTGAAATAGTTGCGCATGAACATATATAGTAAAGACGGTACAGTTGGATATTCAAAGGGCATAATTCTAATGTCATGACCTATAGCACTCTTATAGCTGTGCAAATAAAGTGAAATTGAGAAAGCATAGGGTGGTTGTCACTAACTATATAAAATTTAATTAGCTAAGACAACAGCTGGTTGATGCCAAGATTCATTTCATAAAATGTAGTAACTAAAACATTTACTACGAAAAATGCATGACGCTAACTAAAAATAATGCAACTGCAAATAATCATAAAATGTATGGGGCATGGAAAACCACAAATGTGTGATTCCTTTGTTAGGTGAAGCTCCCCAATTAGATGATATCGCTTACACAAACTTATATAAATAGAGGTCAAGTGCATCGTCTACTATATATGAATATAAATATATTCATATTAAATAATATTATTTTCTAAAAAAGAGACTGCAATTTATTTGCTTGCGATGTTGGAGTAAATCAAAAACAGCCGTGAGTTGTTATATAATAGTAAACAATAGTAAGCATCAGTTTAATTATTTTACCAATTTATTGATCAACTATTCAAAAATCATAGTTCTCGGTATATTTAAAGGTGGGACCATATTTTTTCATTGCTTATTCAGAGGTAACACAACTAATGTTTGAATTGTGTTTATTTTCATTTTCATAAATACCTACATTGATATAATTTAAAATGGAATGATGTCTATTAGCAAAACAATCAATTGATAAGGTAAGAGAAAAAAGAATTTTAGTATTTGTTTTGCAAAATATGACCTTCAGTTTTTGCTTTATCTAAACAAGTTAACAACTTTGTGTTTGCAGGAAAAAAGGAAATTGTGAAAGGAGAAGAGAATGGCAAACCTTGTTATTAGTGATGAGCGTTCAATCTCCATATTGGACACACATTGTGAATACCTTGTTGAAAATTCCTTCAACTTCAAGATGAATAAGTTTTTGTCATTAAATGATGGTTCAATTCTCATGTTTGTTATTTCTGATTTGGAATCCTGCTCTGAGGCTCTCAATGAGGCTTTCAATCAAAAGGAAGTTCTATTGACAGAAGGACTTAAAAGAAATGCGGATCATGCCTCATGGTCTCGGTAAGAAGAATATGTGCAAGGTTCCATCTTATTTTTCCAATTTGCTGTGTTTGAGAGAAGTGGAGTTTCCGAGATGCATGATCGAATTGCCACAATCATTTGAAGGATTTAAACTTCTCAAGTCACTTAAGTTAGAATGGGTTACAATCAGCGAGGGCACATTTCAATATGGAGAACACATTTCAATACGGGTTATTTTTTTGGATTTTCAAAGTGGCTTAATAAATAGTAAAAAAATTCCAAAAAATATAAAATTTGGTCTCCAAGAACATTTCAATATGGAGAACACATCTAATGGTTTGGATCGACCGTTAGGATTTTAAAAATTCAAATTTTGAGCCGTTGCACGGAGGTCTCTATGCTACACGTAGCATCGTAGCCACGTCCTATACACACTCGCGCGCGCGCGCACACACACACACACACTTGTGGTGCATATTACATAACATTAAGTTAAAATTTTAAAAGGCCCCATATTCATCCCTATAGGTTAATATTCACCCCTTTAGTCCCACAAAAGATATACAAACCGGAACAAGGAGTATATAATTTTCATTTTTAACTTCAGCCTTGAGCGGATACTTGATTATTATAAGAGAGAGAAATTAGAATATAATCAAGATTTCATTCTCATATAAAGAAATTATTCGGATCTGCTTCCGTTTTAAATGATTCAGATCCGTTTACATCCCTAAATATCACCGATCTATTTTTTAATGCAGTAAAACTTTTATATATTTTCATAAAAATTAGACACACGTAATACGTACTTATTAATAAATCCTTGTTTTACTTTTAATTGGCTGAGTTTGATCAAAATATGAAAAAAAATTGAAATTTCAAAAGTCAAAATTTTAGTTTATTTAAAAAATATCTTCCATTGATCCTATACCACTAAATTTTAGCTGTTAAATTTTCAAATAGTTTCATATATAGAGTAAAACGATCATAGAATTAATTGCAATATTATACCATAGTGTCATATACATTAGAATGAATTTATATAATCTTAGATGCTCAATTTTTAAATCGAATTTATAAGAAGGCAGTTTTGGAATTGCATTAATTTGATACTATACATATCTTAAACTTTGCAACTTTATTTTATTTTAAAAGTGAGGGTATGATAGGGGGAAATAAATCTGCTGTTATTCCTATTCCAACTATTCCAAATTTTTCACACAAAAATCTCAAGGAAGATCTTTTTTCATGTGCGAATCTCGACAATGGTCAACGACATCTGAGATCGGAATAACAGGGTCCTGTTATCCCTTTTGAATAACAGAAGATTTATTTCCATGCTAGTGTTACGAACTGAATTGATTAAAAAATCATTGAAAATATTGTCAAATAATGTTATTAAATTGTTATCACTTATCCATAGATAGGATATTTCTTATTGTCAAATAATGTTGTTAAATTGTTATCACTTATCCATAGATAGGATATTTCTCTCTTAGATCACTACAGCAGAAAACAGTATCAGCGACCGGTGAATCCGGTCGCTGATAGTCAGGGCACCGGTCGCTGATGACAAAATCCGGTTACTGATAGACCGGTCGCTGTAGGTATCGTCGCTGATGATCACCCGATGACGTCACCGGTCGCTGAATGACGTCATCCCAGTCACTGATGAGTTATCAGCGACCAATAAGTTTTGGTCGCTGTTGATTTTTGCTAACGTCATGTAAAAGAATCAGCGATCGGTGAAACTGGTCACTGATACCTAAAAACCGGCCGCTGTTGGTGTTTTTTTTTTTTTTTTTTCAAAATATAGGTATTAGCTATTCACATTACAGCACTGATTCAAATATTACATTTAGATAATAAAAATTTTACATATTAATTCCACATTAATTCATATCACATTTACATAAATCAAATTTTACTAAATGACACAATAATAATACCACATTATCTAAATATCACATTTTCGCAATACTAATTACATGAGCTAATTCCAAACATGTATAAACATTTTCACAATACTAATTACACATCATAGTTCTCTCTCTTTGAGATTTTAGTCCTCTCCATGGCGCTATGTAATTTGTAGCTTTCAATGGCATTCACTCGAACAACTTTCACTTGCTTAAAAAAAACAAAAACACAATATGAATTTCAACTAAGCCAAGAACAAAGGAACACTATTTTGCTTAGGAGAGACTGGTACACATACCTTACATATTCAATCAGGCAGAATTTTGTTTTTCAAAGAGAAATTTCTTGAATATTTCGCAAAGTTATTGCTACAAAACAGTTTCAAAAAGGCAGTTTCAATTTTGTACTTTTATTATGTACCTGTGGTGACATATGCCTCGTATCATTTGATTTCCCACAATTGTATCAGCACAGCCCCAGTATCTAAAATCAACATGACAAATCAACTATTGGTACCAAATTAAATTATCACTTGATTAGATGTAAGTAATATATATATCACATACCTTTAGTACACAATCCGTAACTATACCGGCTTCTTTTCCTCCTGCTCCTAATTAAGGCCTTGAAATTAAAAATCAATGTGAGGTTCATTTAATTACTTCAGAACTGAAGTTTCTGAATTGGGTATAATGAACAAAAAAAAGGAACCTTCATAAAAACATCAATGTCAGGGTCTGGTCGAATCCTTAGAATAGTGTTGTATTGTTTTCACAAAATATAGATAACCCAATATTGCAACTAGGAAGATTAATTCAATTTGTTTTCCTATCTACTGTCTTCTAACACCAATTTACATAACCTTATTCTATTTTCTACAAATTCAAATCAATAATGGTCAACAGTATAACATGCTTGCTAATGATTGTCCCATTAGCACTTAAATAGGCCAGAAGCATTAATTAATGACAAAAATATTAAATTCTATGATAAATATCTCCTAATCTCAAATTGACTTTTCAATATAGGCCATATATTGTTACATCTACAAATAACAGAACCAAAGGGGAGAATGGAAAACAATTCTAGAAACTATAATAAATTGGTTTTAAACCACTACGGCTTCAATCGATTACCCTTTTCTCAATCTAGAATCCAATAAACTAAAATCGGATCAAAAAATACAATTCCAATCCTTCAATTTGTTAATTAAAGCTAGAAAATGCCTTCGAATCGTGTTCAGATCAATCTCCTCCCGATCAGCTGCTGCTCTGAATAATTCAAACATAAAAAACAGACATACAATAATTAGGTCAAAATATAAAACAGAAAAAACAGCAATAAAAAAACTTAAAAAAAACCAGAAAAAGCAAAACCTAAATAAAAACAGAAAAAGAAAAGAAATAAAAAAACCTAAGAAAAAAAAAAGCAAAATGGAAGAAAAACAGTAAAAAAAAAAAACAGAAAAAAACGGATGAAAAGCAGAAAAAAATAAATAAAAAAAACAGTAAAAGAAAATAAGAAAACAGAAAGAATACAGGGGTAGCGGCGGCAAGCGGAGTCAGGCGGGGACGGGCAGGGATGGGTGAGGACGGGCGACGACGAACGGGGACGGGCGAGGACAGGCGAGGACGGGTGGTGTCGGGATTTTTCTTTAAGTCTAAACCCAAAACGGGGCAGAGGAAAAAAGGAAGGGTGCGCGCACGGGGGGTTTTCAGTCGAAAACTATCTGCGACCG
Organism: Carex arenaria; assembly: GCA_964058825.1. Taxonomy (NCBI): domain Eukaryota; kingdom Viridiplantae; phylum Streptophyta; class Magnoliopsida; order Poales; family Cyperaceae; genus Carex; species Carex arenaria. The sequence goes on along the minus strand of CAXKVW010000027.1, from coordinate 63,611 downwards.
GTACAATTTGGTTGCTAAAAGTTTTTTCGCCGGTTGCTGATACCTTTTACTTTTTTATTTTTTATTTTAAATTGGTCTTCAGAGACCGGACTCCAAACCGGTCGCTGATGCCGGTCACTGAAAAGCTGGTCACCTGTTTTTTGGGGTATTTTATATTTTTATAAGAAAAAAAAAAGGAATCAATGACCAGCAACAGCACCGGTTGCTGATACCGGTCGGTGATGCCCAGTTTTGTTGTAGTGGATCCTACATATCAATTGAGCCCAAAGAAAACGAACACAACATTGAAAATAAAAATGAAACTTAAAAATAAGCTCAATAACATGTCTGTTTCCATTCCTTTGGGTCGCTTTCTATTTTGCTGGTGAACTCGATACCCGCTACCTGCTTTAAAAACAATTAATGGATCCGGCCAGTTGTGAATGCTCGTGCCTCGTGCTTCCTACCGTAGTGACAAATAAATTATTCGAATTTGGATCGGCGAGGTAAAAAATCCATGATTCAAAAATAATTTGAGTATAATTCGGAAATAATTTGAAATTATCTAGATCAGAGATCTCATTCCTATAAGGTAGTAAAAAAAAAAAGTTATAGGAAAATTCGGAAATTTTTTGTAAAATTTGTGTATTATTCGGGAATAATTGGTCAAAGTTCAGTAAACCGAATAATTCAACGTTCAGTTTGGCATCATAAAAAAAACAAATTATTCGCGAATAATTCGCAAATCTTGTGACTATGGTTCCTACCTCCTACATCGGGAAATAAATCCACTGTTATTCTAATGAATTTCGTTCTCAAGCATTCAAAATTTTCTTGCGCGAATATTAATGAAGATCAACGATTGAGATCGGAATAACAGGTTCTGTTATTCTTTTGGTATAACAGCAAAGCAACTTTTAAATTGAGATTATATCCTACCATTACTGGCAATCCGATACTGCTTCCATCTTATATCTGTAGCCTACAAAACAAAATGTAGCTTGAGGCACATAGAAATATAGAATTAATGAAGATTAGTAGACTAATTGTCACAAACTGAGGGCAATTAACTACTCAATTAGCTAATTTCATTCTCATGGTTAAACAAAAAAGAAAGAAGATAGTTAGCCTTATTTAAAAAAATATTTATAATTCTCTACACACGCACGGAGAGAAAGAGAGGGAGAGAGCGAGCAAGAGCAAAAGGGAAAGCCAGAGAAGAGGCTGTGCATGGAAAGGGGCACCAACACGCCTTGCATTTTCTTCCATCTCAATTCTCTGCCAATAGCACTCTGCCACGTGGATATAATTGTTGATAGCCACATTCCATGCTCAACCTCATCCCTGTCTTGTCTTATCTCTGTTCTCTCTTTCTCTTCACCGTGCCTCTGTCTCTCATACGATTTGGGTTGTGACTTGTGATGAAGGAGAATTGCGATCGCAATGGATTCTTTTATGTGCTTGTGCGCTTTTATAATCAAATTTCTTTTGATTATGTACTACTTCTTGCCTCCTCTGTTATGGGTAATACATTTCTTCATTTCGCTCCAGTTATATAATACTGGACACATCCCTACCTTTCTGTCTTTGCCCCCCCGGCGCCGTGTCTATATTACTATAGGTGAATAATTGGATTAAATCATTAAATTCAATTTATAAGATTAGGACAAGAAACAACAGTGCCCATCCATTTCGAAAAAAAACATTACAATGGTCTCCATTTCGGAAAGAATTGAAGATGTTTCAAAACCTGAATTGGGTAGTACGCACACAGTACTACTTAATTAGATTCATTGTACTAACTATTTCGGTTTGGCGTTGCTTTATTTATCATGGTACATTTGGTACTGCTTCTTGACCAAATAAGTGTTTGGTTGAGTTGCTGGCATGGAAATAAATCTGCTGTTATTCTTGAGGGAATAACAGGAACTGCGATTAAATTTCATTCGTTGATATTGATTGAAATTCGCGTAAGAAAATCTTTTTGATTGAAATTCACACTTAAAAATATTTGAACGGATAGAATTAGAATTGCAGGCTACTGTCATTCCTCAAGAATAACAACAGAAACAGGAATGACAACAGATTTGTTTCCTGCTGGCCTAAGCAATTGTATTTATAATTATAGTCAGAAATTAATACAAGTATTAAATACTCCTTGTATTTATAATTAATGACAACAGATTTGTTTCCTCGTCGGATTGATTGTTTATTAGCAGTTTGATATGTTCCTAAGGTAATATTTAAAGTAAATTAAAATACAATCGTAGTTGTCGCAAGGTTTAATGCGGTGGACCGTGCTACAGGTAATCGGCAGAATAATAGGAATTCTCTAGGGTTTAGGTTTTCTTATGAGTCTAATACTAATATATCTGTTCAGGCTCCAATTTACCCGCATGCGACACTTTCACTACTGCATGCGACATAAACCATACCCGCAGGTGACCTCGTATGCGGCATTGTCACTCTCCACAGGGCGCCATGGTGATCTGTTGTGTGTGTTGAAAGGTTTTCTGATCTTTCGATCGACTTTTGGGCTACAAAGACTAAAGTATTTCAAGTACTGACTTATGTTCTTTCGTCTTCTGGGGGGCTGCCCGACAGAGCTACCAAAGGACAGCTAGCGGTAATATGGTCCCCTTCTAGTGGTCGTCGTCGTTAGACGATAGTTTTACTTTTATTTTTTGTAGGATTTACATTTGGCCTACTGTGTTTGTCATTTTATGCTTGTATTATCTTTGTTTGTTTATTTATATTTTCTACTTTATCTTTGCTTATCGTCTTTCTCTTGTATCATGACTATATCATACTTATAAATGTCAAAATATAAACCATACTTCACTACTACAAAAACACAGTTTGTACACGGATAAAAAATGAAGTAGCTACACGGATTTAGAAACGTGTGTAATCTTAGAGTGTAGGAAAGTGCAACATTTACACACGGATAATTATTTGTGTACGATTATACTAATCCTACACGGATTATTCATAAAGAGCCGTGTGAAAAACCAAGAGAGCCACACGGATTTTAACTAAATATCCGTGTAGGAAGAGTATTCCTACACGAATATTTAGTTAAAATCTGTGTAGCTATCCTAAACAAAATATTAAATAAATAAACTGGGTTCAGAAACCTTCCTACACGGATTTTTCTTAAATATCCGTGTAGGATTGTCCTATTTTTTTTTTAAGCTAGCCTCCACTTTTGCTAACCAGTAATTATATATTTCAGATTGAATATACATAGTATTTTGCAAAAATAAATATATAGCATTTTCTATATGCATAGCCTTTTGCAAAAAAAAAAAAATGCATAGCCTTTTGTACATGCAATCCCATGTGATCCAACACATAACATACACTCCTCAAGATCCATGTATAAAAATTATATCCTTACCACTTAATAACCATGTGATCAAGGGTTGGCCCATGGCCCAAATTTCTATAAGTTGGGCTCATGTTGCCAAAACTCATGGTTATGATCTAGTTTGGACTGAAATTTCATACATACTAAGTTGTATTAGATCTAACATATCAAAAATGGAGTTTATATGTGATCCATGACATGATGCCTCTTGGTTAAAGGTCTCCAACAATATTGCATCTCCAATGAAAATAATAAGGTTCAACATACATGTGCATATATACATACATAATAGAGAATAAAAATTCTCAATTAGAATTTATATATAAAATTAATTGAATTTGTATAGCTTTTATACGAACCATTGAAAGTCAATTTCGTAAGAAAAAAAAATATTGCATCTTATATTAATTTACGAAGGGAGGGTTGCGAAGAGGATAGTAACCAACAAGGCGTAGTGGACAGCAACAAACCAAAATCCTACAAAACTGAAAAAGAAAAATAAAAAAGAAATAAGCAATAATAATTACAGAAAATTAGTGAAAGAAAAAAGAAAAATGTATATATATACATGACTAACCTTAGCAAGATAAAGAGGAGAAAATAACAAATTCAAAGATCGATCTCATATCACAGCTGTGATGTGTGCATAAATCAGACCAATATTCAATACAGAGAGAGAGAAAGAGTATTATGGAATCCAAACAGCGCTGGAAGGAGAAGGCCTTTTATATAACCAAAACCCTAAAAAGACCTTTCTACATGGATTTTTCACAATAAATCTATGTAGCTCTCTCAAGACTTTCTACATTGTTATTTAAGCAAATAATCCGTGTACAATAACCCTTCCTACATGATTTTTTTATAAAAAATCTGTGTAGCTCTCTAACCATCCCTACACCTTTTTTTAATAAAATGTCTGTGTACAATTCCTACCTTTCTACACGGTTTTTTTTTAATAAAGATCCGTGTAGCTCTCTAAACATTTCTACACGGATATTTATTGAAAAATCCGTGTACAATTCATTCATTTCCACACGGTTTTTTGCCCAAATTATTGTACACCGATTTTTAAGTTAATATCCGTGTATGATTCTTACAGATATTTTGAACATTGGAAAAATCCTATTTCATACACAATTTTTTATAAAATAGAAGAAATCCGTGTATAAGATACAGTGTAGGAAGTGTTTTTTTGTAGTAGTGCTTATAGATCATAATAAATTTAGTCAAAAAAAATCAAATCATACTAAATCAGTCCACAAATTTGGTCAAATAATCTTCTTAATATTAAACTCGGGCAATTAATATATCAACTATCTAAAAAAAATAAAAAATTAAGGACCGGCCAATTATTGACCGATTTCTAAAAAAAATAAGGACTGCCCAATAATTGGCTGGTTTGGATATTTTTATAAATATCCAATTACTGTGAGCATATTTGACAATTTGTATTTAATTTTGAATACAAATAAAAATCACAGCACAAGAGGTATACAAACAGTAACGAGTATATAATTTTCATTTTTAAGTTCAGCCTCCAGCGGATACTTGATATAGGAGAGAGAAATTAGAATACAATCAGGAATTCTTTCTCATATAAAAAATTATTCGTATCTGTTTCCGTTTTAAATGATTCAGATCCGTTTATATCCCTAAATACCACCGATCTATTTTTAATGTAGTCAAACTTTTATATATTTTGATGAAGATTAGACACGCATAATACGTACTTATTAATAAATCCTTGTTTTTACTTTGAATTGGCTGAGTTTGATCAAAATATGAAAAATTCAAAATTTCAAAAGTCAACATTTTAGTTTATTTAAAAACTGTTATCACTTATCCATGGTTAGGATATTTCTCTCTTAAATCTTACATATCAATTGGACCCAAAGAAAACGTACCCAACATAGAAAATAAAAATGAAACTAAAAAAGAAGCTCAATAACATGCATATTTGTTTCCTTTCCTTTGGGTCGCTTTCTGTTTTGCTGGTGAACTCGATACCTGCTACCCGCTTTAAAAACAATGGATCCGGCTAGCTGTGAATGTTCGTGCCTCGTGCTTTCTACCATAGTGACAAATGAATTATTCGGATTTGATTTGATTTGATCAAATTTCGTGATTCGAGAATGATTCAGAATTATCTGAACCAGATATTTCAGTCCTGCAAAGAAGCAAAGAAACAAAAAAAATATTCGCAAATCTTGTGACTATTATTCTTACATCCTATCTCCTATATCGGGAAATAAATCCACTGTTATTCCAATGAATTTCAATCTCAACTGTTGAAATTTTTCTTGCACGAATATCCATGAAGATCAACGATTGAGATCAGAATAATAGGTTCTATTATTCTTTTGGAATAACAGAAGAGCAACTTTTAAATTGAGATTAAATCCTACCATTACTGGTAATGCGATACTGTTTCCATCATAAATCTGGTGCCTACAAAACAAAATGTAGCTTGTGGCACATAGAAATATAGAATTAATGAATATCACAAACTGAGGGCTATTAACCAAAAAAGAAAGAAGTTAGTTAGCCTTGAATTAAAAAAATATATATATAATTGTTTTTTATTTTGTTATATTCTCTTTCTCTACGCACGCACGGAGAGAGAGAGAGAGGGAGAGAGAGAGATAGCAAGAGCAAAAGGGAAAGCCAGGAAAGAGGCAGTGCATGGAACGGGGTACCAACACGTCTTGCATTTTCCTCCATCTCAATTCCCAACCAATAGCACTCCGCCACGTGAATGTAATTGTTGATAGCCACATTCCATGCTCCACCTCTTCCCTGTCTTGTCTTATCTCCGTCTCTCTCTCTCTCTTCACCGTGCCTCTCCCTCTCATACGATTTGTGTTGTAACTTGTGATGATGGAGAATTGCGATCGCGATGGATTCATATATGATTCATATATGTACTACCCGCTTTTATAATCAAATTTTTCAGCCTACGTACCGTGGAAGCACAACAAATAATAATAATATTTCGTTTGATTATGTACTACACTACTACTTCATGCCTCCTCTGTTATTTGTTTTTCTCTTTCGCAAAGGTCAGTACAGCCAGGGAGTACAATAGTTTTTTTTTTACTTTACGACCTAGGTGACTGGGTAATACATTTCTTCATTTCGCTCCAGTTATATAATACTGGACACATCCCTACCTTTCTGTGGTGCCCCTGGCCCCGTGTCTATATTAGTGTATGTGGGCACATAATTGGATTAAATCATTAAACTCAATTTATAAGATTAGGACAAGAAACAACAGTGCCCTTCCATTTCGAAAAAAAAAAATTGGAATGGTCTCCATTTCAGAATGAACTGAAGATGTTTTTAAACCTGAATTGGGTAGTACGCACATGGCACAGTACCACTGCTTAGATTCATTGTACTAAGTACTAACTATTTCGGTTTGGCGTTACTTTATTTATCTTGGTACATTTGGTACTTCTACTCGACCAAATAAGTGGTTGGTTGAGTTGCTGGCCTGGAAATAAATACATGAGCCTGTGATTTTAATTTCATTCGTTGATATATATGATTACATATAAACATTTGAACCTCTAATAGTAATATATAAGTTTATCAAACGAGTGAATATATTTATTTATTTCAACAATAACAAAACAAATTTGTCATGCACAAGTCATTTTCTACTCACACGATTCTAGTATTAGCTAGAATTAATAGTCATTCAAAAATAATGAAAATCATCTAGAAAAATAATTAAATACAAATTAAAAATAGACGGACAAATGGAAAATATGGCTCTTTCGTACTCTGTTCCGCTAATTATAACAGTTTTTCAGGATGCACTACTACAGAAAGGGCCATCCTACACTCTACATTGTACACAGATTTCTCTATTTTATAGAAAAATCTTGTACCAAATAGGATTTTTCCAAAGCTCAAAATATCTGTCATAATCATACACGGATATTTATTGAAGAATCAGTGTACAATTGCTTGGGAAAAAAACGTGTGGAAATGAAGGAATTGTACACGGATTTTTCATTAAATATCCGTGTAGGAATATTTAGAGAGCTACATGTATATTTAATGAAAGATCAGTGTAGTAAGGGTATTGTACACTGGTTTTTTTATTTAAATAGCCGTGTATAAATATTGAGAGAACTACACGGATTGATAGTTAAATATCCGTATAGAAAGGGCTTTGTAGGGTTTTAATTAAATAAAATGCCTTATCTTCCAGTGCTGTTTTGATCCAATTATTTCTCTTTCTCCTCTGCATTAGCTAAAGTCTGATTTGTGTGCAGCTGGGATATGAGATTGCTGAATTAGTTGTGATTTTCTCATCTCTATCTTGCTATATAAGATTAGTAATACTTCTCTTTTCTTTCTTTCATTTTTTGTTAATTACTTGTTATTACTTATTTAGAGTTTAGGGTTTGATTAATGCATGCATGCTTGATTTGTTAAGATGAAAATGTTAATAATTAGTATATTATTGTCCACCAATATCTCCAATCTAATGTCTCTATCACATTCATCGAGTGATACACACGGTGAGCTTGGAATGCCGGTGAAAGAAGGTTAATGTTTCCAATATCTCAATGACATTGCTTTTGCAAAATGGAATCATCAATTTGTATGTTTAGGTCACCTTGAAGAAAGAGAGAGATGGGTTTTTTTAGCTAAAGAATGCTTTCACAGGCTTTTGCCTGATATGTAATTGAGAGGCTAGTTTGAGTTCTCTTGAAAAAAAAACAAAGAAAAGGAAAATTGAAAAGGAAAAGGAGACTGACATGGGGGAGTAGGTGTGAGAAAATTTGATTTAAGAGGTAGTGAAGGGTAGAATTAATTAAAAAGCAATGGCGCCAATATAAAAGTACTTGTTTGCATTGAACTAAAAAGAACTTGCTGCCAGGCATGTGCAAAATTCATAATAATGGCTCAGAAAGGTTTTGTCTGCCCCACAAAAAATTATTGTACTTTTGTATATTACAATTAATACAGATCCTATAATTGATAATTTTCCTTATATAAATTACCATGGCCGTCCCAACGAAAAAGTAAAAACTGCCATGTAGCAAGGAAAAAAGAGATTGCCCCGGGAAGAAAGAGCAGCACCTTAAAGAATATCCCTCGTTTCTTTACTGTAACCCAAATATTATATAGGAAATTTTTTTATGCTACTCCAAAACTTCAAAATTATGAAATAGTCACTCAAAACATGAAATTAGAAAATTACCACTCTAAAATCGCTAAATTCATTAAATTGTCCTAATTATAAATTTAATACACTGATTTAATTAAAATTATACTGAAAACTGCGGTATAAAAAATGTATTTTAAACATTCCAAATTTGCCCTTCTTTCTCCAATATTGCAGAGACCCAGGCCTAGAGCAAAAACCCAGCTTTTCAACCTAACAGATTCCTCCAAATTCACTGCCAAAACACTCAATAAGTGCTTCTTTGAAGGAAGAGAGGAAAGCCCGGGAGAGGCTTTGCCGAGCCATGTCGGCTATCTTGGGGTTGAAGAAGGGCTTAACCTAGGACACGTGGCAATAGTAGGTGCTGACATGGCCCTCCCCAAAGCGGGACACGTGGAGGCGGCCGTTGCGGTTGGCGATCACGCGCACCGGCTACCATGGCTGGGTCTTTGGGCTTCCGCTGGCCACCCTCTCGCTTTATCTCTGGTTGCATCAGTTGAGCTCTGTGCTTTAATGAGAAACTATTTACCAATAATACTACAGTAATATGAATTGTGACGTTTAAAAGATGAAAATGAGAAATAATCCTATTTCCTTCTTTTACTTGATATATGCATATTTATTGCTTTCAAACTTCACCTTTGACTATGCATCAATAAGAGGAAGGATTTCGCTTTTCAGACCACCTTTGCTTGAAAAGCTGGGTCTTTGCTCTAGGCCGGGGTCTCTGCAATATTGGAGAAACAAGGGTAAATTTGGAATTTTTAAAATACATTTTTTATACATCAATTTTCAGTATAATTTTAATTAAACCAATGTTTTAGATCTATAATTAGGGTAATTTCATGAATTTAGTGATTTTAGAGTGACAATTTACTAATTTCATGTTTTGAGATAGCAATTTCATAATTTTCAAATTTTGGAGTGGCATAAAAAAAAATTTCCCATATATATATATATATATCAACATAATAAGTTAACATATATATATATATCAACATAATAAGTTAACAGAGATACGTCAATAAAATAGAAGAAATATTTTACAATTAAAAACATCATACCATCTACCGTACCTGTATAATTGTACCAATTACCACTATCATAGAAAGCGCATAATTAGTAGAAACTGAATTAGTAAACTGACCCAAAATCTCCCAAAAAAAATAACAAAACCAAAAGCTTACTTGAACGTATAATATAATTTTGGTTCAGATAACAAAGAAACAATCAGAAGGAAACTTCCTACAGAAGAATCATGATAATAAGCTAGCCAACGACTAAGAAAAACGAATAAGCATACTTCGCACAATCCCACAGAAGAAGCTTGATTGTTTCACCCTTTCTGTTATAGTTTGGTCAAGGATTCTAAAATAATGTTAAAAATAGGCAAATAATGGACAACCCTTATTTTGGACAGACACACTCACATAACTAGATATATATATATATATATATATATATATATATATATATAGAGTATGGCTAATATACTTTCGGTTGTATTTCGGCCGAAATACAACTAATGTATTTTTCAATTTTCAAAGTCCAAAAAGTCGATCCAAACCGGTAGATGTATTCTCCATATTGAAATGTGCTTGGAGACCAAATTTTACATTTTTTGGAATTTTTTTACTATTTATTAAGCCACTTTGAAAATCGCTGATCCAACGGTGGCTCAACCAAACAGTGAAACCGTTGGATCAGCGATTTTCAAAGTGGCTTAATAAATAGTAAAAAAATTCTAAAAAATGTAAAATTTGGTCTCCAAGCACATTTTAATATGGAAAACACATCTAACAGTTTGGATTGACCTTTTGGACTTCAGAAATTGAAAAATGAATCGGTTGTAATTCGGGCAGCGAATTAAATTTGAATGCAACGCCTGCAGCTGGGCTCCACAATTCACAGAAGAACCCATACCGTTGACTGCACAAATCACGGTCACGAGCCAGAAATGGATACAGGAGAGAAAGAGAAATGGAGTCGTTAAGAATTCGTTTTTGTACTTGTTCACTCGTTACATTTAAGAGCAGTCACATACTCACATGGGACACCGATTTTTTTATTAATATCCAAAAAATATTCAAGCCTAAATTTTATTCAAACCTGTCATTTATTTGTTGGCCGGTCCAATATATATTTTTTAAAGTGGGATTCACTTGCGCTATTTTTTAGTAAAATAAAATTACACTCTACTTTTTTAAATTTCAAACAGTCAATCCAAATCGTTCAACATGTGGGATATATAAAGATATCCTTACAGATCAAATTTTACATTTTTTTGAATTTTTTTACTATTTATAAAGTTGGGTACAAAATTTCAATAGTCTGAAAACAACGATTTTTTAAAATAATTAATAAATAGTAAACTAATTGTTGCTCAAATATTATCATATAATTTTATTATATGTAATTATCTTATATGGTAAGAGGTACAAAATAGTCTTTATTTGTATTTTTGCCTATGCCAATCTTATCGAATACAATGTTAAGTAGGATAAACCGTTAAAAGAGTATCATTGACACATGCAATCCATTTAATATCTTATATTATTTTTTATATAATTTCCATAATGAAAAATTAATTCTGGTTGGTTTTATGGGTCCCTAACAGCCGAAAGCAGGTTGTAGGATCGAAACAATTAATACAAAGCCATGGAGCCCAAGTAACAAATCATTGAACTAATTAGATAAGCCCAATAAGGCCTATTTAAGTTCATTTGTTACCAATCCTCACCCTCATTCACTCTTTGAAAGGAGATTCGGAAACATTGCTTAGGACACATTGATAACAAAATATTTTTTATAAAAACAACATAAATAAGAAACAGTATAACCAGCATAAGAATTAAAATTCAAATGATGTACAGTACAAGAGAATCAAAGACATACTACATATACGGAAATTTTTTTTTTAACCACCGGCATAATTCGTTTTAAATTAAAAACCATCCGAGACTGATTTTGTAAAACAATACCACCCCGTACAATGATTTGGAGCATCCAGTTCGCGCAAAAATTTCGCGCACCAAGGGTCCGCCCAAGAGTTTGGCGCACCAATAGGTGAGTACAAAAATTGACATATTTGCACGGATTTTAATGTACTTAGCATGGATCTTGATGCAATCCGATGGTTGTTATAAAATTAATAAGACGGTCAAAGACGCGTTTTGACTCCTTGGGACACAGACCGGCTGACAATATCAATTTTTTTATTCAAAATCCAATATAAGCACGGAAATTGACATTCTTGCACAGATTTTAATACACTTAGCACGAATCTTGATGCAAATCAAATGGTCCTTATAAAATTGGGCTTTAATGGGCTTTGAATCATATCTCTTTTCAATGCTATCCGCAGAAATTTCGCGAAGCAGTGGGTGCGCTGCGGATCTGACTTGGTGCGTCAAATGGTGGTGCGGATCCGAAGTGAGTGCGCGAAAGGGTTGTGCGGACTTGTAGGTGCGTGAAATTCCTATGCGGACTTGGTGTGCGAAATGGTTGTGCGGACCCACTCTGGTGCGCGAAATCTTTGTGCGGACCCAACCAGGTAGGTGCGTGAAATAGTTGTGCGGGGTGGTATTTTTGTACAAAAGCAGCGCCGGGTGGTTTTTAATTTAATACGAATTTTCACAGTGGTAAAAAAAAAAATTCCGGTTACATATATTGACACACTAATGTGACCCCATGAGATCAAAGTTGAGTCGACATATTTGTAAAAGGTTTCATAATCACTGTTAAAGTAAATCTTGAGATCAACTTCTTATATTTAATTAGATTTTCAAACTATAAGAATAGATAGAGATCGACCATGACAATATTTCTGAGATTTAGAGCGTGTTCGGCCAACAGTCTGGAACGAGAATGAGAATGAGATTTGAACTGATTTTTAATGTAATTTGTTTTCCCACACACACAATAACCGCGCTGAACAGACCCTTACATTTCATTACAAAAAGTACTATAGTACTATGCGGAGCGCATATTGACTCATGCTATATCAATAGCTGTATTTTTCAAGTCCAAAAGGTGATCTAAATCATTCAACATGATCAAATTTTATATTTTGAAGAGCTTTTTTTTTAAATATATAGAAAAAATCACTAGATCTAAATATTCTAGATCATTAAAAAGTAGTGATTTTCTATCTATCTAAAAGAATAGTAAAATATTCTAAATAATGTAAAAGTTAGATTTCAAGTATATTTTCAAGTAAAATACCCACTTGAATATTTTTTTCTAATGCTCGAATTTTTAAATTATCCGAAAAACCCTAACAAATTTCTTTTATTTTTTCTTGCATTAAAAAAGTCAGGTTTTCATTGATAAAGTTCAGGATTTGCAGAACATAGCAGAGTGTAGCAGTATGTCAGGAAATGATATTTAAAGCACATGCCAGATACAAGGCAGGCAATTCAGTAAGTTCATTTGCAAAGATATATAGATAAATATCATCTAAGACAAAACACTGTGCTGATTTTCAAACACCTTCTATGCATAGTAGTCTTTTATTTCCAAATTCACTTATTGTCTTTTTCTAACAAGGACCAGGTTTCACTTCTCAAGTCTCAAAGTAGATTTAACATCATTAATTATGTAAAAAATAGTATCAAAATTTGAAAAAAAATAATTTCAGAAAACCTGGGCAGCAGAATTATGTAAATCCACAAGACGAAAATTAATCAATAAAAACGGAAAAGAATTTAAAACGATGTTTAAAATCTTTTAATTAATAACAAGAAAAGTAAACTCAACCATAATAACTAATGAGTTCATTAATTTACATGTACAACAAATAAGAAAATAATGAACAAAAACTTCTTTTTCGTTTTGTGAAGTTGAGCTTGAGCTTCCTTTTAATATCTTTAGCCCCATAATATCTCTATCCTCTTTTAAATTTTTGGGTGTTCTTTAATCAAAATTCACGATTTGAAATGTATATCTTTATTGTGAATTTATTCATGAAAAAAATAACCCGTTTTTTTTTTTTTAGTTTTCAAGAAATAAATTATCTTAGGAAAATTCAAATTCGGACCATATTTATATTCGAACAGTCCGAACCCAAACTATGATTTTGTGTTACTTTATAAAATTTGGACCCACCCTGAAAAATGTTATAATGAGCGGAAGAGAGTACGAATATTAAAAATGTTTCCTTCCTTTTATCTTAGTTTGTTTATTTTTTTAACATCTATATATTTCATATGAAACTGAATAATATGTGTAATATTAATTTGATATTTATTTCTATGAAATTACTAATGTATTGAATTTTGACTTTTGAAATTTAATTTTTCATATTCAGTTCAACCAAACAAATTAAAATTTAATTCGGTTTAAATGATTCGGTTCTTTTTCAGTTGGTTTAATTCAGTTAGTTCAATTTAATTTTTAAAAATAAAAAAAATAATTTACCTATTTTATTTCGCTTTCAACCAACTAAGAATTTTAACACCCCTATGAGAGAGTCATATTTTCATTTGTTTTTTATTGTGCACGTGGACGACCCTCTGCTTTTTATTTATATTTAATTATTTTTCTGGTGCTTTTCATTACTTTTGAATGACTACTCTAATACTATAATCGTGTGAGTAGCAAATGAATTGTGCATGACAAACTTATTTTGTTATTGTTGAAATAAAATAAATATATTCATTCCTTTTATATATCATTTTCATGTTATTTCAAATTAAAACAAGAACTTTGATCAACTTATGTAAATTATTACAAATTGAAATGTTTATATATAATCATATATTTCATGCCATCTCAGATATAAGAGAAAATCAAATAAATTTTGGACTATTAAAAGTTGTATTTAATTATATACATTTCAAATATGCATTATATTATAAATATGAATACTAATTCAAATATGAATTTGATAATATGGAAGTTTCTTACTGTTCATACCGCACTTTAAAAGATACGATTCTCGAGCAAAAATATAAAAGTTGTAGTTTTTAAATTATTGTTTTAGTTAGTTTTTTGTGCAAATTTAGTAATGGCACTACGCCCCTTTTAGTTAGTTTTAAATTTTCTTTATTTTTATCCTTTAATGTCAATTATTTGGATCTCATAATTATGAATTGACAGGGATACAAAAGTAGAGGAAGTGGATGGGTGGCAGAGTCTCCACCTCCTCCGCTTACACTTGGTTAAGATAAATTTAACATGAGCTAATCTAATAAAAAAATTATAATTTTTTATGTTGTTATCTTGACTTTTATGTTTCAAAATATTAGTTTGATATGGTGTTTTCAGAAAAGTTTTACTGACTGGTACTTGTATGTTGTAGGATATTTTTTTTTAATATTATAGTTGTAAAAACAATTGATAAGTTATTGGTTATCTGTTTTGGTACCAACATCTATGAGTATCATGGATAGTGAAAACTATTTAAAAATATATAAAAATCTATTGATATGATTGTTAAAACTATCTAAAATAAAAAAAAATTGCCAATAAAGACGAGGCAAACATTTTGAAAATAAATTTAACTAATCTATCAAACTAAGCATATACATTGAAAAAAAACTACAACATGTTATATGTAGATTTTCGAAGATTAATATTTTTAAATGAATAAATATATCAAAGTGAGGAATAAATTATATCAATCATAAGCATAATTTTCATAATTGACAAGTTACAATCATTTATTAATTATTGCGTAAAAATATTTTTATAATATTGAAATTTTGGCAAAAAGGGAAAATAAATCTTAGTTATTTGATTGATATCAAGTACCAATCTCGATACAAATCAAACAAAAAAAAAAATTAAGAATAAATATAAATGAATTTTTTTCGGAAGTTTTAATACTCAACCATTTTCGTGAGAATTAAATTAAATTAAATTAAATAATGGCACTCCGCCCCCAAGTTTCATATATGAGTGGGGTTAAAATGCACCATTGGTTTTGTGCCCCAACCATACCCCATGTCTTTATCTTTGTTCTCGAAGTTCAAATAGTCGATCCGGACCGCTCAACATGTTCTCCATATTAAAATATGCTTAGAGACCAAATTTTATATTTTTTGAAATTTTGTTAGTATTTATTTAGATAGTTACAAAATCATTGCATCTGGACCATCCAAAAACAGTGATTTTGTAACTATCTAAAAAAGTAGTAAATTTTTTTTTAAAATTATAAAATTTGGTCTCTAAGCATATTTTAATATGGAGAACATGTTGAGCGGTTCGGATCGACTATTTGAACTTCGAGAACAAAGATAAAGACATGGGGTATGATTGGGGCACAAAACCAATGGTGCATTTTAACCCCACTCTTCATATATATAAGTGGCACAAAAATATTAGAAATGAATTAACGAAGGAATAATTTTGTGTTGGAAGTTATCATGCATTTATGCCTGAACGTATATAAAACGAGTCCACAAACTTCCCCTCCAAAAAAAAAAAAACATTCAACGGTTATTCGTGAAAGCAACTATGTCTGTAACACACGTACATTATATACATTTAAATAGTGCATATTCATGGCGAGCATTACTATTTAATATATGATTTTTTGCCAACTTTACTTCTAATATTGAATTCAAGGATCAACATAAATAAATAATAAATATCAATTATTCCTAGAAGGACATTTTAGTGGGAATATTTAATGTAACGGCGCATAAAGGTTCATTTGCCGAATGCCAATTTCATCATTAGCAATTAATCAATGATCATAAATTTATTTTAGTCATACACATTGGTTTCTCATTGCAATATTTTAATTATTGTTAACTTGCTGGAGCCGGAACTTTTCAATTATATACTGAATTTTGTAAGAAGTTAAATTAAAATACAACTCATGTAAACCTAAAGAAAACATAATTTTTCATTTAATTTGAAGACTTTTTTTGTGTCGAAAAATCATAAAATTTCTTTTAGTTTTCATTTAAAGCATACGTTTATATATTTGAATTTTTATTCATTTATATATAGTTGATCTTTACAAATGTATTAAAAATTATAAATCACTGATCATTTATCTATGTGACAGGTTACAAGCTTAAAATCTGAATAGAGAAATTTCTCGTGGATATTAAAATATATAGTTGTGTGGCTTGACCTTTAATATTTACTAAAAATATAATCACTGATCATAAAATGTTCGTGGTATCAAAAAGTGCATCAACAATTATTACGATTTTATCAAGATAAGTATGAACTCTACATAAATTCACCAAAATTAATTAATAAAACCATAATGAAATTAAAATTTTTTCATATGTCACATTTTCGATGCATTGAAATTAAATATTTTAAAGTGATGTACATATATTCCTTTAGGTGTTTTAAATGGTGGATGATGCATGCTGTCATTACTAGACGTAAGATTTAATTATTATTAATAAAAACAAATGATTTCATAAATGCATCCAGCACAACTTCATATTATAAGAAATTAACTTCCTATGCAAAGATTATAAAATAGTTATTTTGGCAGACAAACACGTGTGTCATTCTCATTTTTTTTTTCTTTTGTCTAAACATGTTGAGCACAATTAATCAATGTTTTGTCATGACTTTCTTTTGGGTTCGGCTCCACTTCTGTTAAGTAATTGAAAAGTTTCTTATACATTAGAATCGTTCATTTTGAATCAAATTATTTAAAACTAAATTCGATACCAATTATAAATTGTAAAAAGTGATAGCTAATAATTAAGCATATTTTAATCATTATGTTCTCATATTAATTTCATATATATGTTGTGTTTTGGTAGTGGCTAAAATAATTAATTCTGTTAGAGTTTGCAAGTTTGAAATTTGATTGGAAGATTTCTTATATTTATTTGAAGTTTTTTTTTTTCTATCTTCCTCTTTATTTCAAAAAATATATATGGTGACCTTTTTAATAAACTTTATTAACTAGGTAAACATACATATATACCTAGTTTAAGGATTGATAGTGGCATATATATATATATATATATATAGAGAGAGAGAGAGAGTAAGGATGCCATGTTTTGCAAATTAAAGTGGGTGTTTTAATTTGTGCTCATATCTTTATTTTTAAAGTTCAATAGTAAATCCAAATTTCTCAACATATTCTTCATATTCAAATGTGCTCGGATACCAAATTTTATATTTTTTGGAATTTTTATACTATTTATTAAGCCACTTTGAAAATCTGAAAATCCGGATGAACAGTAAAAATTTCTGGACCACCGGATCAGTGATTTTCAAAGTGGCTCAATAAATAGTAAAACAATTTCAAAAAATATAAAATTTGGTCTCTCAGCACATTTCAATATGGAGATCATGTTGAGCAGTTCGGATTGACTATTTGAACTTTGAAAATAGAAATATGAGCGCAAATTAAAACACCAACTTTAATTTGCAAAGCATGGTAGCCTTACTTAATATATATATATATATATCATCTATAAAGAAATTCATATTCAAATTTGAGTAAGAAGAGGCGTGGGTTGGGATTTCGTAACTGAATTATTCGAATCACTTAATTATAATTTTGAATCACCATACATAAAAATTATAAGAGTAATAAACATATAATAACTAGCTAGGATCTGAATATGTTAGTTAGAAGGAGAAAATATATATGTGCATGCCCCCCACTAAAACCCCACCAACCAAAATATGCGCTCGTACGTTCTTGATTTATAATATTAATTATTACATGTCTTCAATTAAACATTCATACACTTATTGACTTTGATTGAAAAACAACATTCCTATATACATATATACCATCAAGAGATCAAAAGAAACATCCACATAGAGGCAGAGGCAAGGCAGGCTAAACAATGGCCATGTCACCTCAAAAACACATTATCTCCCTTCTCATTCTCCTCCTATCAATCCTTGCACCGACTTTTACATCGTCAGAGTCATTTCCGCCAACCGGAGTTAACACGCAACGACATCTTTTACAAACAACACCTTCTACAACTACACCATCTACATCTACACCTTCTACAACTACGCCGTCTACATCTACACCGGCTACAACAACACCGTCTACAACAACCCCGTCTACAACAACGCCATCTACCAGTACGCCTACTACCACCAATGATGTAGCGGCACCTCCACCACTGAAACCAAAACTAGATCGGCCGGAGGAGATAGATTGCAACGGTATCCTCTTAACCTACAATGTGGATAATATGACCAAGATACGACCCTTTACAACCGATAAGAGTTCGCAACCTTTTGGTTTCGGTGCAACGGCTGCTTTGGAAAATTCGTACACCGTCACTCTCCGAAACTTTACTCTTTTTATCATCTATCAACACCACGAGATCATTGTCACTATGAATGGCGGCGTGCTGACCGATAACTATTTCTTACCTTACAATACTAGCCAAGCTCCGAATGTCTCTTTCTCGGGTTACCCCGAGGGAGACCTTCCCACCGCTATCGCTACCGGTGGTAATCGAAAAGAATATGTGCACAATATTACAATGACGGGCACAATGTTTGGTTGGGTCAACCCCTTGCCGGAGAAGATGGTCTTAGGCGACCCACACTGGGATTGCAGTAACATGTCGCTTTATGGAAGTTTCCCTAATTTCACCTCCACTTGTTGTGTTCCGAACCCATTGAACTTGCCCGAGGAAGATAGCATCACCAACGATAAAATGTATGACCCGTTGATTGCTACCGATGATTATCAACCACGTAATACGGGAAATATTACCATTTCATACGATGTCATGCTTACCTATTCAGGTAGTTACTTGGCGCAAGTGACCATAGAGAACAAAGATTTACTTACACGGTTAGATGGGTGGCGGTTGTCTTGGGAGTGGAAGCGCAACGAGTTCATATACAATATCAAGGGGGCTTACACCACAGTGACGGGTTCATCGGAGTGCTTGTTTGGTCCCCAGGGGAAGTACTATGCAGGAATGGACTTCTCCAATGTCACAAATTGTCAGAAAAACCCGACTTTCATTGACCTACCACCGTGGCGGTACAATGATTCAGATGTCGGTAGGATCCCGTTCTGTTGTCGTAACGGAACAATTTACCCCAAGATGGTCAATGCGACGGCATACAAAGCAGCATTTCAGTTGCTGGTCTTCAAGATGCCACCTGATCTTGATCGGTTTCGCCTATACTCGCCCCAAAATTTCACTATCAAAGGTACAAACCCTCTTAGCCGTAAGTACAACTGCAGTGACCCTCTTTTTGTGAACCCGAATGACTTTCCTGACCCGAGCGGTCTGACCATGAACTCAACGGCAGTGGCATCATGGCAAGTCACTTGCAACATCACAGATACCCCCGTTCGCAAATGTTGTGTGTCCTTCTCCGCCTACTACAATCAATCGGTCATGCCATGCCGAACTTGTGCTTGCGGGTGCCCTTCAAGAAAGCCTGGCCCCCCTTGCAGCACCACGGAGCCAGCACTCCTGATGCCACAAGAAGCCCTTCTACAACGATATGATAATCGTACATTGAAGCAAATCCAGTGGGCCGATAAGAAGCACTTCACCCTGCCAGAAACCCTTCCTTGCGGAGACTATTGTGGTGTAAATCTTAACTGGCATATATTAAACCAGACGTCGGATAAAGAAGGTTTCAATACAAGATTAACAATCATAAATTGGGACAACACGAGCTACGTCAAATGGTATGTGGCCGTGAAGATGAATCCGGCATATACAGAGTTCTATGATAGCGACGGTTACAACGTGTCGACATCTGGTAACGACACGATGATCTTGATCGGCAATGTCAACTCGAGTTACCTATTAGGAGTGGACAACAAGACACGTCCAGGGATGCACCAAGGTGTACTTATGTTCAATCAATTGATGGGAGCAAAAATCAAAAGTGGAGATGGTAATCCTGTCAAGATCTATTTTAATGGTGAGGAGTGTTCTATGCCTGAAGGGATCTTAAGTGATGTAGCTACTTCTTCTGGGTACAACATGGGTATAAACAGTGTTTTCCATTTTGTTTTGGGCCTGTTCATTTTTGCATTTTTTATTATTGGTTTATAATTAAATTAATTAAGGTGTTGAATTGACGGGGGGGGGGGGGGGGGGGGGGGGGGGGGGGAGATTGATCCGGATATGTGGTTAGCATGCATCTGTTTTGTTTAATTCATTTCATTTTTACATTTTATAGCTATATATATCTCTAGGCAATTTGTTTTCAATATTATTTTTGTAACATTTGTAAGTTGTATACAATTAATACTTCATATATAATTTGATGCTTTCTTACATATAGTATAATTTATTAGTTTATTGAGGAATGAGGATGGAAGGAAAAATAACTTGCATATATATATATAGAATGCGTCAAAATATGATATGATAGCATGTTATATTTAGTTTTACGAATTGCTTAATTAATACAAGAATGCAGCACACAATCTCATTTGCAAGCACGCATCAATACATTGTCTTAATTTGTCAATCCAATATATAATTAAGAGAAATTTAGATATATGTCCATCATAACTTTGGGATTCAGATATTTCTCCATTAAAAATTGAAAATCAGCTATTTTTTCCATCTTAACTAAATTCATATATAAATATCCCAATATCTTAATTCAATCAGTTTAAAACACAAATCAGTATTACAAAAAAAAAATATGACAGTTATACCCCTTTTCTTCTCCCTCTTTCCATGAAGAAGAAACTTTTTTTGTGTCCAGTTTTCATGAAGAAGAAACTTTTTTTTAAGGAAAAAGCTTCACAACTACAGAAAATGGGTTTAAACACGGTTTTTCCAACCGTGTCCATATGAGTCGTGTACAATGAATTTATATCCTCTGAGGTAACATAATATTTCTATTTGGATTATGGTCGTCTGATATCCAGGCGAATCCGGTCCCAGGTGGGAAGTACTAGACTGCTTTAATAGTCGTGCAGATTCTGATTTGACAGTCCAGATCCAAACAGAAATTTTCAGTTAACTTAGGTGATACAAATTTCGTGTACAATAGGTTAGGTAAATTATAAAGTTTAGATTGTATGTTACATCTTTATTCCTTTTTTGTAATGTTACTATTGTACAAAATATTAACTATGACTAAGAGAGATTGAAATTTATTTTGATTCACTATATTGTTGTGTATGAATGGATATTTTCACACCACCAAAAGCCTCTATTTAAAAAAGCACGAGGGAAGAAGTTTTTCCTTTTCCTTTTTCTATATGTTGAAAAAAACGGCATTCTATATTTAAAGTTTTCCTATTTTTTTTTTTCTTTTTGACCAATCTTGACAGCTATTTTGTAATGAACAACTAATTAACTGCCCTCATTTCCCGCGCCAAATTTTCTCTGTTTTAACAACCCCTTCACCACCAGCCATTTCGCAAGAAATACCGTGCAAAATCGAAGGCACAAAACAGAGACCAAAGAGAAAGAACCCGTAAGCAAGCTGCGGGACCGAAGGAATAATGGCCTTCCGAAACAATGTTACAATCATTGTGATTTTGGTTGTGTTGCTTGTCGCAGCCATGGTTGGCCCCACAGTGCATGCTCTGGAAGGACATGATTGCTTCTGTCCGTGTATGAAGAAGAAGTGCATGTCTCTTGGTAATGTTAGCCGTCAAGCGTGTGCTAGTGCTTGCGATCAGATGTGCACAAGTCTCGCCTATGTAGGCCAGCCTAACATAGACGAGTTCTGCGGATACTGATTCGAGAACTGATCGAGGCCATGTCAGGTAGAGGTGAAAACAGGTTAGATATTATTATCTGATCAAATCCGGGTCCATATTCAAAAAATAGATACATATGTCAGATATTCAAATATCCGTGCAGATAGTGGGACGGATATAATTTTAAATTTTTACTATCCATATCCGAATAGTAGATATATATAACATATAGTTTAATATATATTATTAAAATATTTATATATATCTACATATATATCTGATATCCGATCCATGTCCGTATGTATCCGTGTAATATCCTATCCGTTTTCACCACTAATGTCAGGACTCATGAATTTGTTCTATTACTTGATGCCTCTTTTGTTTTTTCTTTTAACTCTTTTAGTTTTATTCTGTTTCTGTTGCTGGTAAAATGATGTATATATGATATCATTTTATTGTAATGTTAATATACTGATATTGTCATTTTACATCTGCTGGTTGTTTAATTTGTGGTTCTGAATATGAGTATTTGGTTAGAAATGATAATATTGATATCTTAAATTTTTAAACAAAATGGAGCGTAGGTAAATGTAAAAAGGTCATAGTAATTCAATCTGGTTTTAAACCTAGTTTTTTTGTAATGGAATTTGTTTAATTCATTTCATTTTTACATTTTATAGCTAGCATCCTTAATTAGAATTTTCATGTACCCATCCACAGGAAACTATGAATTCCATTATTAATCAGCATTGGGCTTTAAGGCCACCAATTGGGCTTGAATTATGCAGCCCAACCTGCCCATGAAAATGCTGACTTCAAAGTACCAAAATTGCAAAAAATAATTGTACTGAAAGAAGTTATTAAACAAATGGTAGAAGTCTTGCATTAGCAAATTAAATAAATTTTAGTAATTATGAACTGCAAGATGTATAACATGTAACAAAAGTATGACAACATTTCACACAAATTTTTACCATTATGTGAATAAGTGTTATTTTATGCAGTCTATATTTGACTAATGTAATTAAAATGACATCTAATTGCATATAAATTTTGTTACTTAAGATATTTTGCAATTAGCCGAAATTTAAAGTCCTGATTAAGCATTTGTGGACCAGAGGTCAAAGTCATAACACGCAGCCGGGCAGCTGCCCAAGCAATTGGTGTGTCAAATGAAGGGTATGTCATGAAGGAAGAACTGAAATTGTTAAAAAAATGGAGAGTGTTATTTTGAACGCTCAAAGTAAAATTTGAGGACAGGGTCTGATCATTTTGTTTAACGTTGAATAATTAATCAATACGTTCTCAAATTGGTGGATCCACAACCCGTTTACTCGGACCAAATACAATCAATCTAGACCTAATTAAGTTGATTGTTGCTGTTACAATACAATACGTTCTCAATATGATGTATTGTTGCTGTTACAGTTGATTTTACACGGGCACCTGACCTTTCGGACGTGCGTTAACTTGTTAAGTGTGAAAGTTCTGATCTCGTATCGTCCACATAGTTGAACGTTTAAGAAGAGTGTCTATACGTGTCGTGTTAGTGTCAGACACAAGTACATATGTTGATATTATGTGTGTACGCGCTACTCCAGAGATCAATCATAAAAATAACAAAAGCAAAAAAAAACATAAGCAAACATAATGATGTTCAATTTGATATTCAATATTTTGTAATTGTCTTAGTTTGTGATACTTTTGATATGATAGCGAATTATATAAATTTGATATTCGATAAAGCTATATGCTTATCACTACTTTAATTTTAAAAAAAATGATATGATTGAAAATACATAATGATATTAAAGGTAGTAACTAATTATGGATAAATCTTAACACTTGTAATTCTGGTTATGATAATTTTTTTTTCATTACTATTTCTGGATAAATGAAGTCTTGAATCAAAAAGAACTTATGTTCAACCTGATTAATATTAAAACTTCTTTTATATGTGATCCGCTCATATTAATCAATATTTTCTTTTGAGCTATGTTATATTAAAAAACAACTAAATTAGTTTTTATATTTTGATGTTTTTGAATAACTATATAATACTTTATCTTTGCTTTTTGTTACATACGAAACTATATTTCTTTCCTCTTTTCAAATCACAACATAAATATTTCGACAAGTCTACATGAATAATACACTTTGTCTCGGAGTTCAAGGCATATCACATTGCTAAACTTTTAATATCTTAGTAATATATTATTTTGATTTTCTCTTATATCTTGAGATTACATGAAATATATAATTACATATAAAATTTGAATCTCTAATAGTAATGTATAAGTTTACCTAAGTTATTGATAATCTAATTTATAATAACATGAAATTGGTATATATTTATTTACTTCAACAATAGCAAAATAAATTTGTCATGCACAATTCATTTTCTACTCACACGATTGTAGTATTAGAGGAGTCATTCAAAAGTAATGAAAAACATCTAGAAAAATAATTAAATACAAATAAAAAATAGAGGGCCATTCCAAGTGCAAATTTTGATTGAATGGTCTGAATATAAACATAAACTTTGAGTTAACTTAGGTATCCAAATTCAATCAATAAATTTACCTTCACTCGAAATATTGGAGCCGTACTCTGTGTCGGTGAATAATTATGAGACATTATAACTTACAACACTAATGAGCAGAGCTATATATAAAAAGTTTCTTTGTTGTTCAGATTAGCATTGTTTATGGTAAAAAATAAAATTCCGAAGACTTTTATTCATGACAATTTTAAAGCAGACAAATATATTATAGATTAAAGCGGAATTAAAAATTACATAATAAATGTTGGACATGTCAAGAAATATTATTGTTCGACACTAAAAAGTTGAAAAGACACTCGGAATTTATTTCTTGTTGGAAACTAAAAAAAGGGCTTATATTTGTCATGAAATAAGAATTCAATGTAAAGATATACATTTCAAATCGTGAATTTTGATTAAAAGAACATCCATAAATTCAAAACAAAGGAAGCTCAAATGAACAACAAAACAATAAGATTAAAAGAGGATGGAGATATTATGGGACTCACGAAGTGGGAGGTGCGAGTCAGAGCTGGTCGTAGGGTCAACCTGACAATGGACCCCACTTCTAGTGAAATAAAAAAGAGGAAGGATTTGCTAATACAAAAAGAAGAAAAAAATGGATTGGGCCTGGTCTTTTAAGAACCGGAAAAGGAAGCCCACCTCCAAGTTATACAGTTCACATACTCCACGTCCATTTAGAATAAAACATTGTTATATTTCTCATTTAAACTGACTAACGGAACCCAACCTCTCTGCCTCTCTAGGTATGGCATTTTGTTGAGGATGGGACACATTTAATCCTTCCATCTACACATCAAACTCCATTTCTTGCTAGAATATGAAAAGTATTTGAGTTGCTATAATTACATTAAAATGAGAAAAAAGAATAGAATTACATATGAACATAAAACCAAGCTGAATTTTTTTAATTTATTTATGGAAAATATATAAAAAACAATATAAGATTTTAAATGGATTACTGATGGAAAGCTATAAAGTTGCAAAACAAGCTGTGTTAAGTATTTGGATAATTTGGATAATTCAGATCATTTTCCTTTTGGAAGGAGAAGAGTTTACAAATTGATAACACTTTATTAATAAGACAGAGTACTAACAGTAGAGTTTATCCATGCAGTGAACTCGCCATTTTTTTCTCTGTAAAATATCACCATTTTGAATTGCTGACAAATATTACTTGCGTTTTAAATAGTATCCATTATCCACCAATCCATGAAGATACAAGATATTCATGATATTATTCTCTGAGTAATTATTATTTCATACTGTAATGATATTTGTCTTTATAACTTTTCATTATTTCAATCACAGTACTGACAACGTACTTTGTGAAATGAACTTTATTAATTTCTGTGTGGCGAATCACTCATTAACTAATTAACGTGCCTCTACACACTGAACACTACATAAAATAATCACAAAAGCTCAATAACACAACGAACAGAACAATCTTTCGTCTGTCACGTGCTGATGGCGATCCCCATGTCCTTGAACGAATTTCTACTATTTAGTAAGTATTTTACAAAATCAATGTTTTCTGCACATTGAATTTTTGTATCAATCTTAATAAATATTAAAAAAGTTTAAAAATATAAAAAAATTTGACTTAGAAGCATATTTTAATATATCTATTATGTTGAACAATTTGGATCAACTGTTTGAACTTTAAAAATATAGAGTGTAATCCGGTGTAACTATTATAATTTTACATTTTATAGCTAGCATCCTTAATTATAATTTTCATGTACCCATCCACAGGAAACTATGAATTCCATTATTAATCAGTATTGGGCTTTAAATAAGGCCACCAATTGGGCTTGAATTATGCAGCCCAACCTGACTATAAAGAAGTTCACTTTATAGACACCTGTATGCGATTACTGTTGTTATGCATAGTTGAATTTATTCTGGTCAACTAAAATAAAGAACATAACTGGAAAGCAAAAAAAAAAAAATATCGATCATTTTTAAAAATTTTCAGTTTTGGCAATTATACCAGAATATTACTGTTTTTAATTTTATAAACAAGTTCTTAGTTTGTTTCCTCGAGGATCTCTATGATGCCAAATGAGTATAGTGTCATATTATATACCAGAATTGGTGATACTGGACTCGACAGAAAAACCATTGTGACTCGAACAGGAATAGTTTTTGAAATTGTAGTATGCATGTAATTAATTTCATATTTTTTCTTTAATTTGTTAGGTTCTTGGCTAATATATTCTGAGCAAGGCTTCAATTTTGGAACCTCAAAATTTTATTTAGTGCGAAGGCAACTACTAAAGAGATGTACGAAAACTCTGATGAGATCGTAACATTAGTTGTTTACTATGCGTTTCTTCAGAAAAACAAGACAATACTCAAATATATAAATATACAGCATTAATCCAATTCACTCATTACAATATTCTTATTTAATTGAGTGCATATCAAAGTTCTTTGTTATTACAACATGTATACAACAACACTATAAATTACCACAACTACTATCCAACTTTTATAGATAATACATATTTAGTGGAGGCCTCCTTCTCTTTTTATATATATTTTTTTATCTCTATGGCCTAAGCAACTTTGTTAGTGCTGAGTTCAACTCCTTGATAACATCTTGCAAAGAAATGCGCTCGTTTGGTGACTCCTTGGAGCACAAAAGCCCACATTGAATCACTGAAACCAAACAACTATAGACATTTTCAGGTGCATGCAGATTGTCTTCTCCTTCAGTTTCAGAGAATAATTTGGTGTCAACTATGTCCATGACTTGATCGGGGAAAGCCATTTCAACATGCTTCTGAAGGCTCAAACCATCTCTGATTCTCTTGTCGGTGGGACTTACTCCAGTGAACATCTCAAGCAGAAAAATGCCGTAGCTATAAACATCTCCTTCTACCGATGGCCGATCACCCATCTCAAACTCTAGACAATGTAATTTTTTTAGTTATAGTCCTAATTTTAATACTAAAGCATTGCGATCTGTGAATTGTAGTATTCACCTATTTTTCAAATTTGGGCTCACATGGTCGTGCCTATATTTGTGTATAATTTTTTAAATTATAAGTTTTCAATGTATACATAGAAATATAAAATGTCAATATAAATGAGGCAATAAATAATTTCCCTTGAGCCTCGCTAGTGGAACAAATTTGGCCAATTGTTTCATTGAAACAAAGTCGGTGAATAATTTATTGCAGGGACATAATTTATTGTTAGTGGCACCTTACAGAATTGTATTTGGTGTTGACCTGCAAATGACTTGCAAATTTCCAAGATACCATGGTCAACAAAGATCATGCACACTGACAAGACTTCAAAATGAGAGTAGATCGTGTCTTTTATGTTTTTGATCCGATTCAAGCTTTCTAAATTATGTAAATTGCTACTAAATGAAGCATCAATTTTAAGGCAATAGTTTCATCTAATTTTCATATTATGAAGAGAGATGTTATTGATTTTTTAAAGGCAAATTTTATTCTATTTATGAGTTGATTGGTCAAGTATTATCATAGATGTAACTTTTATTCCATTTTTTTATGCCCAAAATTCATTGAACAATTAATGTTTTTTTGGATGTTTTGATTGTATTTTATTTCTAATTTATCAATAAAATATAATATTAGAAGCCTGACCCCTTCCTATCTTATTACACACAGAAAATAAGTATTGTCAATTTTGTTATCTTCTTATCCAGTTATTTGATTTGAAGGATTGTAATTTAAAGAAAAAAAATGGGAAACACTTTTGAGATTTTCTTGGCATTAATATTACTGTGTTTTTTGTGCTTTGCCACTTTCAAAGGAAGAATGAACATCCGAGCCCAAGCTATCATTCCATCTTGTAGCTGCAAGATATTTTATATATATTGTAGTCGTGATCGACCGGGAATGAGATGACTGACTATGAAAGTTGGGACATGGGACCCGAATTGCGAATCATAATGCGCTCAGAAAGCACTATTGGAGTTTTTTAAACGCCCTATGAAATTTCCTAGAACCAACGAGCAAAAACAATATCAGTAAGACACAGTAATGAGGTTCATCGGATCAAATTCAGTCTGGTAAGTGGTGTAGTCAGAATTTTATCAAGAATAGGAAGAAATCTAATTTAAATTCCTTTTTTCTTTGAACCGGTTTAGGTCCAAATCGTCTCCATAAGTTCCTTCGCCCGAGCCACCTACCTAATCGAAACTCTAGCTACCTATCGAATCTATTGTAATTTTCAAATTACTAATTGACTCCAGTTTACCAAAACAAGCTAGTTTGGAAGTATATCCTTAATATACCACTTGTATTGTTATTAAAAATACGGATATGAACAAATAGTAATAAGAAAAATAGTAACAAGTACTTGAAGTTTATAATAGCACAATAAAAAGCAAATATGAATGAATCATACCAATTGATCATATTAAAAATCAATAGGGTATATAAATAATGATAATTTCTATCATGTAAATCTGATGCAAATTAACCAAAATTATGTCAATTGACTATCAATAACAGTTAGGACTTAATTAATGTGTGGGGTTTACCGGTTTAGTACAAAACTTGAAACAAATTAATCAAGAATTTGTCAGAGATGAAGTAGAATCAATCTGGGCAAAATAAAACAACTTGAAACAAACAAAACAAGATTTTGTCAAATAATAGAAATAATTTGAAAAAAATTCAACAGAAACCTCAGCTAAAATCGACTCAGTAGTGAACACACCAGTTTTGCCTCCGCCAAAATTTCCTTTTCTCCTCCCTCTGCATGCTATTTTTCTCCTACGCCAAAATCGTCTCAGTTTTGCCCCCCTCTCTCTCTCTGTCTCTCTCTGCGTAGTCCGTGATTCTTGTTTCCTGTAAAAACAGTGCCTTAAAAACAAATACGATAACAATGCTCGATCATTATGATTTCCATCTGGTGGAGGCAACGCTAATTACTTGGAGTTCGTATGCTCAATTCATGCAATTAAAACAATCTTATTGCACGCATAGACAAAAGTTATATAAAAGACGGTTTCGAAATTAATAACAAATGACCAATAATTAAAAGCCTCATTTGGTGATATTTCAGAATGCGTCAAGTATTTTGAATACCTGATAGCTGATTGAATCTGATGTTGTTCCAAACAGATTCACGTACCAGTTCTTCTATGTTTAATAAGATTTGGTCTAAAGGCTAGAAAAAATGTTAAATCGGAATATTCAGGTGCTGCCAACTTAAATCGGAATATACAGGAGACCTACTTTCTTTTATTGTTCTATATAAAATATTTCATGCTAACTTCACTTTGACTAGCCAAAGTATGTTTCAAGTATATGGGAACATGTTTCGTCAAATCAGCTTCTGATTTTGTTTTCATGATTTCTAATTTTGGACTGTCCATTCGAACTCCAGTTCAAAATATGTTCTTCCTCCAATTTATTTAGGGTTTTCATTAGGATTTGTTGGTAAATAACGCGGAAGTGCTGAAGGAGTAATTTTATCGAACACCTTGCGGGCATACATGTAACATCTCAATTTTTGAACACTTGGAAAATTTTATAATTTGAAGTGAAGTATGTTAAATATATATATAGAAATATGGATTTCCATATATATATATACACATATGAGTAGAACTAGGGTGCTCCTAAGTTCACCCAATCTCTTGTGAACTTGACTCTAAAACATATCGAATCGACTTTAAATGATGAATCCAAACTGTTGAAATTCTTCTACCTAATGAGTGATGCGTCTACATGTGAAAATTTTAAAGTTTCGAATTAATTTAATATAGAGTCAAGTGGTCAAAGGAGTCCAAAAAATGAATGTATTAAAATTAATTTATAAACCTTAAACTTTTGACCACTTGACTCTATATTAAATTAATTCAAAACTTTAAAATTTTCACATCTAGATGCATCACTAATTAGGTAGAAGGGTTTCAACGGTTTGGATTCATCATTTAAAGTCGATTAGATATATTTTAGAGTCAAGTTCACAAGAGGTTGGGTGAACTTAGGAGCACCCTAGTTCTACTCTATATATATATTTATGAACCTTTGTATTTTGATAATTAAGTATTAATACAATACAAACAGATAGGAATTATTAAATTAGAAAATATTCAATTGTAAATTCCGTGACAAATATAGAATGGTAAATTTTGTTGTACTGAAATTGGAAAAGTCTTAACCTAGCTTTAAATATTTCAAAAGCTATTGTAACTAAGTATTTTCAAGCTAAGTGTATTTTGTAAAAATGTTAGGGGTTTAAATAAAAATCCTCAACACTTTTATTTTAGAATAACATATAATAAAATTCTTATATATTCTAAAGGTACAAATGGGGACACTTGGCAGCCACCACGTTTGTATAATCAAAATATACAACTTTACCATTCTCTCAACTTTATATAAGTTCTCCACGTGGCACTCTCTACCTCTTAAAATTTTATTCATGTTATTTCCTTCTTTCCTCTCATCTTTCTTCAGCTAGTCAGTACCGTCCTTGTAGTTAACGAATTTAGAATAGAGAAATTGAGAAAGGAAGAGCGGACAGGAAATAGAAGAGAGAAAGGGCCGGGGTAGAACCAAGCAACGACCGTGTCTGATTGCTCAGAAACAACCAGGAGACGAAGGAGGCAGAGGTTTCCACAGCACCTATCGTTCTCTTCAATATCAATGGACTAACTTGTAAGTGTGGGAGCAATACTCGGTACTTAACTAAATCTATGCTGTGCCTTTTTAGATCATGCACAATCTTATCACATAGTTTTGAAATACTCCCTTACCTACAGTTTGATTTCTTTCCTCATAATTGTACTGGTGTTGTGTTGATTGAATATAGGTCAAAAGATGAGTTCATTAATTGATTCCCCCATGCACTTGGTGTTAGAATTAGATGTACACTAGCTAATTTCTGATATAACTCTCCTTCCGACATTCGTATCAGTTAAAATAAACACATTCACTATTTTCTGGTCTAAGCCAAATTCTGAACACTCTATGCAACTCTTGTGGTTCCCAACCATCGATTAGTTGTAGTTCTTTTGTTGTAAACCAATAGGGACGACAAGTGCATTTTGTTAAGAGTTCCGTAAGTTTTTAGGGATATGGTTAATGGAATTAATAAAGGACAACATTAAATTA
This sequence comes from Carex arenaria, assembly GCA_964058825.1. NCBI lineage: Eukaryota > Viridiplantae > Streptophyta > Magnoliopsida > Poales > Cyperaceae > Carex > Carex arenaria. Next base: position 31,796 of record CAXKVW010000027.1, on the reverse strand, counting down.
TTGATTCAGTTTCGATAATTCGACATAGGCATAGATCCTTCATAGCGGGATTAAGAAGGATTATTGAACATGTCTACACCGTAGCAACACGCTGATTTCTTCATCTCAACAGTGCTAAGGTGCGGATTTCGAGTTATTCTCAGATTCCTCTAACTTATTTTATTGTTGTTGTTTGCTTGTCAATTCCTTTGCTTGTTGTTGTTGTTTGCTTGCTTGTTAGTTGCTAATTGGTTGTATTGTTGATGCTTGCTTGGTTGCTTGATTGGTAATTAGTCGTAGTTATATTCTTGAATGTGATTTTGAATTGCATAGCATGAATGCATGAGTTGTTATATGGAGCATGAACATATATCCTAGAATTGAATTGTGACATAACTTGAAAAGCTTAGTCTGGAATATGAGATGGTAGTATGTGTTGAAAATTATTAGAACTCTATGTTATTTCTTGTTTGCTTGGTGGATAGCTAATTTATGGTTAAATTCATAATTGGGGTTTTGAATTGCATGACATAAATAAATACTTATCATATTAGGTAAGATCACATTTTATGAAAAGAAAGCATTGTATCAATTTGGCATTTGGTTCTGAGACATGAATTTTTAGGTAAAGTATTTGCTAGTGTTATATTTTTAGATCGAAAAATAAAGATTTATGAGCATATTTTATTTATAGTTAAATATGGAATTGAAGAATGATATTCAAATTTAGAATTTGGTTTTGGAACATGAGTTTTGAGTTATTATATACATGATTGTGTTGTTGTAAATGAACTATGTCAGAACCTAATGAACTTTGATATAATGTTGCATTCATAAAATGTAGGCCAAAAAGGTTAGTATGGTGGGCAATTCTTCAAGCATGTAGGCGCTGTTATGTGTAGCGCATGCTTGAACTCAATTCTGAAATATGCTGATCACGTAGGCGCTGTTATGTGTAGCGCGTGATTGAGGTCATGCAGGCGCTGTTATGTGTAGCACATGACTTAAAACCAAATATGAGTTTCAGTCGATCGCATAGGCGCTGTTATGTGTAGCGTGCGATCGGATCATGTAGGCACTGTTATGTGTAGCGCATGATCGGATCATGTAGGCGCTGTTATGTGTAGCGCATGATCGAGGCATGGAGCGCTCCGTGTGAATTGCCATATCATACTATGGTATTACCCTTACCTTTGCAATTATGAATTGTATTGTATTTAACATGATTGTTTGTTATTAAAGGATGATTATGCGATAAGGTTGCACAACTAAAATGGGTTGAACTTTTATTGTACATGAGCATTGCATATTATGATATTTCATTTTGCTTGATTGTTATAATTTATTAATTGTTTCTCTAGCTTGCAAATTTTCTTTTGTGATATTTGATTATTTCTTAAAGTGAACTTATATTTATGGTTCTTGACTGTTTATAGTTGGTAACCTAGATTCTTTGGTCCTTATATTATTATTGTGGTCTATATTTGTTTGGTGCTCGGTGTTGTTTTGGTTTCAGTTGGTCGGATCTAGGAATAACTCGACTGGAACTGAATATCGCACTGGGAGATTTCAATCTCTCACCGTTCCACTTTGTGGGTTCCAGGTACAAAGCATGATATTCAGAAACAAGATGTCGAACTTGAAGATTTGCGGGATTGCCACAGAGTAAATTATTTGCCTCAAATAAATCTGCTATAGTATTTCGTTTGCATATTTTATACCGTAGCAGGTTTGTTCCAATTTGTGTATTGCATGTAAATTTATTTAGGTAATGTGGCTCTTGGCTATTCATTGGTAATTTATGTATATATTTGATTGTGTATGATGATTGAATCGCCTTGCACGGGTGAGCGCGGTGGGTTGTCCGTCCTGTTGTCAGGACGTGACAATACACCAATACCCGACAAAATGGAGAAATATGAAAGTCAAGCAAGAAGCCAACAGAAACAAGCAATGAAGCACAAGAAAATAAAAGAGAGACACAAGATTTTACGGGGAAACCCTTTCAGGAAAAACCACGGGAGCACACGGCACAACTTCACTATATCAATGAGTCTTTACAAATACAAGGAGATAATCAAGCCAATAACACTACTCTAACACTCTCTAACCATTTCATGCACAAATCAATGAGATTTCCAAGTGTATAGGTGGATTCGAATCAAGAGAGCAAAACCTTAGAGTAGCTTGGAGAAGAAGTTCAAGAGAAGAGACCTTTGCTTGGACCTATTTCCTTTTTAATTCATTCGGTAATGAATTACCTTGAAAAACCAAATATGGGCCGGGCCCAATATTTTTTGTCTTCACCACTTCAACAGGATTATCGTGTAACCGATATAGAATCATATAATGTTTCCATGTTTACAAAATCACATAATGGTCCCAAGTTTACGAGGGGTGAAACTTATAGGAAACTTGAAAAATTCAAAATATATATGCATAGACATAAAATACATAAATGAAAGTTCACCCAAATAATTTTTTAAGCCAAAAGTTCACAATGATCCACAAAACATGGTACATAAACACTAGACACTTGCTTATTCAGGGTGCATGTAATTAAACATGTCCAATTCCAAATTAGAACTGAAATAAATGGCCCTTCAATTACCCCTTTTAGTTCCAACAACTCCAATCATTCTTGCCAAAAGAACAACCTTCACATATATCACATCACCATACCGGTCCACCAAAGTAAACAAAGCATAGCGCCAATTTCCCTTGAAATAAAGAACGGCTATGAAGCCCCAAAAACTGACCACGAAGAAAAGAGAAAAAGAACCAAACAATATGAGAAAATCGATGCCTTCATACTTTTGGTCGTCACTGATTTTATTCTGGAAAGGTTGTGTTGTCCCAATAATAGAGACACAACTTTTTGATAGGGGAGGCCCGCAGAGGTTCGGGTTGCCTTCATAGCTGCTATTACCAAATGTACTAAATTGTGCTTCCAAACCTAATGTACTACCAGATAAATCATTATATGCCACAAAGAAGGATTCTAGTGAGGTAAGTTTAGTCAGCTCTCTCGGAATTTCCCCTGTTAAAGAGTTGTGAGAGAGGTCCAAACTTTCTAATTGGTGCAAATTGGATATAGAATTTGGCATTGAACCGCTCAAATAGTTGTTCGACAAGTTTAGTGATATCAACCAATTCATTTTACCAATATCTTTGGGAATCATCCCTACTAGTTTGTTGGAAGACATATCTATTATGCACTCGATTTGTAAAAAATACCCCCCATAGAAATCTAACCTTCCTTTTGACATTAGTTCGAATCTAAAATTTATTGATTCAATGACATTTGTATTATACCTATATATATGAATATTGGTTTGAATATTGGGTAGCTGAATTGTTACATCAAAGGAAGGAAATTTGTGTTCTGTTGATCCCATATCAGTAATGCATGATGGTATTTGTCCAGAAAAATTATTATGGGATAGATCTAGTATGCGTAAATATTTTAATTGACATATTTGTTCAGGTATCGGTCCTCCAAATAGGTTTTCACTTGCTTGAAGTATTATGAGATTGGATTCCTTACCAATCATGATTGGAAGCTCTCCAAATAAATGGTTTTCCCGGATGTTTATGGCATTTATATGATAAATATTGAGCCATGTTATTGGGAAGGTTCCGGTTAGATTGTTGTGGCTCAGATCTACAATTTCTAAGGTTGAATGATTAGAGCAAGGAGGTATTGAACCAGAAAGCTTGTTATCTGAAAGGTCAAGCAACCGAAGGCCTAGAACATCACATATCTCCAACGGTAAGGATCCTTCTAAATGATTTCCAGCTAACTTCAACGCATAAAGGTTTGCTCTTCCCAAGCAATTAGGTATAATACCATTTAGTTTGTTTTTACTGATGTCCAACACTTCAAAATTGGTACTGCAAATGCTAGAAGGAATCTCCCCGAGCAACTCGTTATTCGAGAGATGAAATGATTTTAGGTTTTTCAAGTTACCAATTTCTGGTGGCAAGCTGCCAGTTAGATAGTTGTATGACAAATCCAAACTGATAGTAAGAGAAGGAAGACCCATGATTTCTTTGGCAATTTCACCTACCAACTTATTATTGGAAATATTCAAGTATTCTAATAATTTCATGCAACTTAGCTCTGGTGGTATACTTCCTTCAAATGCATTATTATCTAGATCTAGCTGGGTCATTTGGGTGAGGTTGGCAAAAGTAGATGGGATTTGACCTGAAATCATGTTACTACTCAAATCTAATAGTTCCAATTTGACAAGATTACCGATTTCTACTGGAATGGTGCCACTGAGCAACATTCCACCTAGTTCAAGCATAATTAAGTTATTGAGTTTACCGAGCTCTGTTGGTATGCTTCCTGAAATTGGGTTGAAACCCAGTGAGAGCTCAAGAAGGCTAGTAGAAAGGTTTGCTAATAGAACTAGGTAATTCTCCTTGTAGTTGGTTGTTTGCAAGATATAACTTTTCTAACAAAGTACAATTGGTCATAGCATCCATGAAACTCCAGTCATGTGGTCTCTTGGCTTCTAATTGATTAGAATATAAAAAAAAAAACTGAAGATTTTGTAAGGCTCCAAACCCAGGTGGTATCACGCCATTGAAGAAATTATAATGTAATTCAACATCAGTAAGGGCAGAACAATTGGATATAGATGGTGGGATCTGTCCTTTGAGTTTATTGTTATACAGGTGTAGATTTTCCAAGTTTGGTAAAGAATTGCACATATTGGAAGGTAGAGTTCCATCAAGCCGGTTATTACCAAGTTGCAAAGCAATCAATGCTGATAGGTTGTAAAGGGAGTGTGGTATTTCGCCCGAAATGTTGTTATCCAAAATGGTTAAAATCTGAAGGTTTTGAAGCTTCCCTAGTTCATTAGGGATGAATCCACTTAACATATTTTCGGAAAGATCGACCTCTATTAAACTTTGAAGATTACACAAGCTATGTGGGATTGAACCATAAATTTTATTTTCATAAAGAGTAAGTTGCAGTAAGTTAGTAAGGTTGCCCAAGGCAGACGGGATGTAGCCAGTAATGCTATTTTGGTGAAGATAAAGATATATTAGGCTACTAAGGTTGCTCAAGGTGGAAGGAATTGATCCTATGAGATTATTGGAATACAGTCCTAATATTTGAAGCTGTGGTAGGAGCCCTAATTCTAATGGTATGCCTCCTGTGAGCAAGTTATTCCCCACATTGATATTTTTAAGTTCTTTGCATCGCCCTAAGTTAGGTGGGATGGTTCCATTGAGATTATTATTTCTCAAAGAAATAACTTTTAGATTTGAACAATTATTTAGAGTAAATGGAATACTACCATCGAGAAAATTCACACTCAAGTTGACAAAACGTAGCCTCCCCAAGTATCCAATCTCTACTGGGATGCTTCCTCTTAGCTGGTTATCAGAGAGACTCATCCTTTGGAGGAATGTGAGGTTTGCTAGAGATGGAGATATATAACCTGACAATTGTTTGGAGTCGATAATGAGAGCAGTCACTCTATCAGGATGGTGTCGGCCACACAAGATCCCTTGCCATTGGCAGTGGTGCAGTGACTCATTCCATGGGGAGAAGACCCCAAATGGGTCATCTTGTATTTGAGACTTGAAAGAGAGAAGTGCTGATAGATCAGTTTTACTAGTGGTTACTATGGCAGCAAGAGAAAAGGAGGACAAGGTTAAGAGGAGGTGAATAGTGAGCAGGCTATAACAACGTTCCATGATTTAATGTGTATTAAGGGCAATGTATTTCTCTCTCACAGAGAGTGCTGCTCTTTTTATAGTTAAAGGTATATGTATGATTAGAAAGAAGTCAATAGATTCCCTCATGAGTCGTTCTAGTGCCGACTGTTATCCTGTCTTGTATGAACTATTGGAATTTTGAAATACTTTATTTTCTAACCGTGAAGTTAGGGTTGGAGATGACTGGCTATGAAAGTTGGGACATGGAATTGGAACTGTGACTCATTTTACACTCAGAACGTACTGATGGAGTCTTTTGAAAATGACTCATATAAGGTCAAAATTCAGAAAATGAAATTAAGCTGGACATGACTTGCTATGGATGTATATATGTCCCTCTTTTACAGAAAAACATATTTCCCTCTTATTTTTTTTAATATAATCTTTGTTGCGTAATAAGCATTGTTTATTTTCTCATAAATTTACAGAAAAAAATAATTCCCTCTTTTGCACTAAAATAAAATTATCATATATTTGATTACAGAACTCAAGCTCCCTACAAAGGACACAATATTCGTTTGGTTGCTGCTGCAATGATTACATTTAAGTACATACATTTACTGCTCTGCAAATACTTTACTTTTTATTAACACAATGTTTAGTGACACCTTACAAACGAACTTTAAAAAAAAATAAAGAATTATTACAGAACTGTATTTGTTGTTGACTTGCAAATTTCCAGGATATCATTGTCCTTTTAGAAGACTTAAAAATAACGAAGACTTCAAAATGAGAGTGACCTTGTCTCTTATGTACGTCTTTAATTTGCTACGAAATGGAGCTGCAATTTTAAGGAAATAGTTTCATCTAATTTTCATATTATGAATAGAGATCGATGTAATTGAATTTTTAAGGACAATATTTATTCTATTTTTGAGTTGATTAATTGATCAAGTATTATCATAGATGTAACATTTATTCCATTTTTTAATGATCAAAATTCATTGAGAAATTATTGCTTTGTTTTTTTGCTCTTTTTATTGTGTTATATTTCTAATTTATCAATAAAATATAAGATTTGAAGGAATGTCAAAGAAAAAACAAGGGAAACACTTTTGATTTTCTTGGTATAATTAGTACTGTGTTTTTTGTGCTTTTCAACTTTGATTACTACCCCATGTGAAGGATTTTTTTTTTTATAAAACCTAAATAAATTAAAAAATCCAGGATGATTACCAATCAAATTACAAAAACCATCAGACCTGAAAATTATTCGTTTACCCTTGTACAAACAACAACAACCCACAATTCCCTTACTATTAATTTTTTTTACTACCCGGTAACTGAAAAATATATACGGTTACCATCATTTTTTTTACTTCCTTTTTCTAGTAACCGAAAATTATATACAGTTATCACTTTTTTGTTTACTCCCCGGTAACCGAAAGTTATATATATACTGTTACCACTTTTTTTTTGTCCCATAGATATGGTTACCACCTTATTTTTTTTCTTTTACTCCCAGTAACCGACAATTTTTATTAACCTGAAGTTACCTTTTTTTTACTACCCGATTAGAGTTTAAATGTACAATATTTTTTACTATCCGGTTGTAGTTTAAATTTACAAGGTAAATTAGTAAAATAGTTTAATTTGTTCATTTGCTATATTATAAAATTTATTGTAAATGTAATTTAATTATGTTAATGTTGTAAAGTGGTTTCGATCAAAGTGATTAAGCAATGTGTCGACTGACAATTAATGTCCTAATCTCGCTGCCAAATGCCCCTCTTTAACCCTTTTCTTGTTGTCGCATGCCCAAAATGTCCACCTCGATTGTAACCAAATATTTTTTTTTTGTTAAACAATTTATTTTTTACACTACATATTAGTTAAGGTAATTGAGAAAAAAATTCGGTTACCCATATATCAGTTTTACTATTGGTTACTATGGCAGCGAGAGAAGAGGAGGATAAGGTTAAGAGGAGGTGAATAGTGAGCAGGCTATAACAACATTCCATGATTTAATTTGTATATTGAGGGCAATGTATTTCTCTCTCACAGAGTGCTGCTCGTCTTATAGTGAAAGGTATATGTATGATATTTATAAAGAAGTCAAGAGATTCCCTCATGAGTCGTTCTAGTGATGACTGTTATTCTGTCTTGTATGGACTATTGGAATTTTGAAATACTTTATTTTCTAACCGTGAAGTTAGGGTTGGAGATGACTGGCTATGAAAGTTGGGACATGGAACTGGAACTGTGACTCATTTTACAATCAGAACGTACTGATGGAGTCTTTTGAAAATGACTCATATAAGGTCAAAATTCAGAAAATGAAATTAAGCTGGACATGACTTGCTATGGAAGTATCAGAATATTTCCCTCTTTGACAGGAAAAAATTTCCCTCTTATTTTTTTTAATATAATCTTTGTTGCGTAATAAGCATTGTTTATTTTCTCATAAATTTACAGAAAAAAATATTTCCCTCTTTTGCACTAAAATAAAATTATCATATATTTGATTACAGAACTCAAGCTCCCTACAAAGCACACAATATTCATATGGTTGCTGCTGCAATGATTACATTTAAGTACATACATTTACTGCTCTGCAAATACTTTACTTTTTATTAATACAATTGTTTAGTGACACCTTAGAAACGAACTTTAAAAAAAAATAAAGAATTATTACAGAACTGTATTTGGTGTTGACTTGCAAATTTCCAGGATATCATTGTTCTTTTAGAAGACTTAAAAATGACGAAGACTTAAAAATGAGAGTGACCTTGTCTGTTATGTCTTTAATTTGCTACGAAATGGAGCTGCAATTTTAAGGAAATAGTTTTATCTAATTTTAGTATTATGAATAGAGATGTAATTGAATTTTTAAAGACAATATTTATTCTATTTTTGAGTTGATGAATTGATCAAGTATTATCATATATTAGTAAATTAGTAAAATAGTTTAATTAGTTCATTTACTATATTATAAAATTTATTGTAAATGTAATTTAATTATGTTAATGTTATAAAGTGGTTTCGATCAAAGTGATTAAGCAATGTTTCAACTGACAATTAATGTCCTCCTCTCGCTGCCAAATGCCCCTCTTTAACCCTTTTCTCGTTGTCGCACGCCCAAAATGTCCACCTCGATTGTAAGCAAATATTTTTTTTTTGTTAAATAATTTCTTTTCTACACTACATATTAGTTAAGGCAATCGAGAAAAAAATTTGGTGACCCATAGGTAATCGTAATTTATTATGAGTTCACTACAGCAGCTTTGGTTTTCAGCGACCGACCTCAGTTACCGGTGGTGCGCCGGTCGCTAAAACCCTATAAAAAGAATAAAAACAAAAAAGCAGAGTCGAATAGTATCATCAGCGACTGGTCAAAAATACTTTCAGTGAGCAATTTGTACTGGTCGTTGAAAGTTTTTGACCGAAAACCCCGAGTAGCGCTCACACTTCTTTTTCCCTCTCCCGTGTGATTGTATGTGGAATATCGATGCGATCGTATGTGTGATAACAATTTCTATACGGTGAAATATCAATAACAAATACACTAAAAAAAAATACCAGAAGAATCAATACAAAAAATAAATCAGAAGAATATCAGTGACAGGTCCTTAGTATCAGCGACTGGAGACTTGGTCTCTGATACTCAGGTAATCAGCGACCGGTTATTTTGTTATCTGATACTCAGGGCATCAGCAACCGGTTTTGAATATTAGCGACAAAAATATTTGGTCGCTGATGCCCTAACATGACACCACCAAACACTTTCACTGACTGGTGACGTCATCGGGCAAGGATCAGCGACGAGGCTTTCAGCGACCAGAAATCGGCATCAGCGACCAACTGGGACTATCAACGACCGGCACCATACTTATCAGTGAAACCGGTCGCTGATACCCCTTTCTTTCTGCTGTAGTGGTTCTGATGATTTTTGTAATTTGGAGAGTAATAAACCTGTTTTCTGATTTTTTTATTTTTTTTACTTTCTATACAAAAAATCTACATGTGAATGTGGTAAAGGAAGAATGACTAGAGACCTGTATTTGGTGTTGACTTGAAAATGACTTGCTAATTTCCAGGCTAGAAGGGTCCAATAATAATTCCAGTCTAGAAGGACATGATCGCAATGCTTTACTTTAGAGTAGTATTTATTGCCGACATGTTTTACTGGTGTTATTTTCATGTCAGATCAGGAAGACTTAGAATAGAACGCATCTCTTACGTTAAAACAGGTATTGTTTTCATGTCATACCAGGAAGACTTAGAGTAGACCGCATCTCTTATGTTTTTATTCCAATCTCAGCTATGAAATGGAGCTCTAATTTTCATATTATGTAAAGAGATGAAATCGGATATTTAGTAATTTTTATTTTACTTATAATTATGAGTTGGTCGGCGAAATATTATGTGTGGGGGTTAGGAGCTTGAACCGGTCTTATTTTTACAAAATAAGATTGGTAATTTGTAATCTTGTTATCCAGTTATTTTATTTGATTTTCTTGGTTTTAGTAATGTGTTTAATAGCTTGCATTGTTTTCCCACTTTCATTACTAACACATATTATTTGAAGATCGGGCTGGAGATGACTATGAAAGTTGGGACATGGGACCACGTGATACCAGGGTATCAGACGGTACTGAAAGTGTGGAACTCTTCAGAGCTGTTTATTTATATGTAATTCAGCAATTAATTAATTAAATGTTCCCTTAATTGCTTCAAAATCAGAATAGTTTTAATCATCTCCATTTGATTTGGCAATCGATAATATTATCCAAATTGAGAAAAAAATAATACAAAATTTGAAAATATTTTCTATGTTTGGCTCATAAATAATTTAAATGCAACTCATTTAATTAAAGTTGAGAATAATTTTGTAGATAATCCTTCAAAAGTGATAGAATAGTGTACATTAATTTTAACCTCATTTGGGCAAAACAAATACAAATAAGAATGTGCAATTTTGAATATGTACCAATCTGTGATTTGTAATTTATAAAGTGTTTAGAACCTAATTCGCTAAGAATATGAACCTGTTTAAAAAAAGAACCCAAACGCAAATTTTGCCTACCCCTCACTCAAATTCTAGCTATGCAACTGTCTATACATTAATATGTCCTAAAATACTAATTAATACTGGGTTTAGATGGTTTTTTTTAATTCTCAAACAAATAGTATATAGATAGCATATAGATGGAGGATTAATTGAGGAATAAAATTGTTCATCAATAAATTTTTGAAATGATTAATATCAACCTCACAATATATAACACTGACTAAATTACATGACAAAACAAAAACATTGTATTAGCTCAATTAAAAAAAATGCATATATGAATGCTCCAGCAATTGTACTCATTTTTACTATATGATTTGTGTGATAAAAGAAATACAAATTTTTCCACATCATCAATTTGTACCTTCCTGTTATAATACATATCTATCTATTTTTTCTAAATCATTTCTCTCATTTTTAAAGTATCTCTTCTCTGTATATGTATTTCTCTGAGCCATCTCTTCTAAACGAGTGTAACTCGACCCTCGATTGTCCGATATCAGCATTCTACCACTTTTCGAAAAATTCATGAGAAGAAGATTTTATTCAGACAACAAAGAAACAGCTGAAAGGCACTGAATTGAAGTGAAAAATACTGGCTGCATCTGGTTCATTTCAGACAACAAAAACCGCAAGACTAAATATGTTATAGTTTCTTGTCACACCCCGAGACAACCCGCCACGTATTTATACGTAAGGCGTATACACATCACATACATTATCAATAATATCCACAAATGCCACATTAAATATAACAAACAATAGTCTTACAACAATAATCAAAGTGGTTCAACAGTGGTCACGACATGCATGGTTAAGAATACGGTAACAACCATGCATGTTCAAGTGTACCAATTTAGTGAAAATTAAACAAACAAAGCAAAATAAACATAAGTGGCATTTAATCATAAACATGGATCCTTCCGCTTGCTTTTAGTCATGACCTTGTGCTGACGCCTCTTCCTCATTACCTGGAACCCACATAACAGTGGAACGGGTGAGAGATTCGAACATTCTCTCAGTGCGGGATTCAGTTCCAGTCCCGGATTTTGTAAAATTAACTTAATTCTCAAAAGCATGAAAATTAAATAAATAATAAATGCTCATGTATTTCTAAATGCCATGTAATTCTATGATCATAAACACTTTTATTTCTTTCAAGTTTTCCGTTATTCCATTTATCTTGTTATTCTAATGGGAAGTCCAACCAACATTGGAATGTCGCCAACCCACTGGGAAGTCCAACCAACAGTGGGAGGCTGCCAACTCACTGGGAAGTCCAACCAACAGTGAGAGGCTGTCTCACTAGACGGGGAGTCCACCCTACGCTAGGTATTGACCCGTGACAGGACCGCTTTCGCCTACAGTCACGTTATCGAGGGGTCCAGTCGAACACCGGACCCAATGTATACATCCCGATATGCGAACATATCGGCCCCTGTTCACTTTTCTTATCCGTTCACATCACGTATATTAACTCAACACAACACAACACATCCTATAAGTCCGTTGATCAAACGAATAATCATATCCTAATATTTTCTAACAAAGTCAAACGGTTGTTCGAATTCAACATGCATAATTGAACTATATAAAAATAAATGCACACAAAACGATAAGTAATAATTTTACAAAGTCCAGGAAACCCGCACCTGTTGTCGTGAGGCAGTTCACTGTTGTCCTGACGATTCCCCTTACTTCGCTACTCGGATCTAGACCACGAAATATTATTTCTAAATCAATATTTATTCACGTTTCTCATTGAACAAGTTCATATTTATTAAGTTTAGAAATAGACTTCTTTATAATAAAAATAAACTCGGGGTCATCGGTGAAAACTTACTATTTATTAAACTAATATATGAAATTGAAACTTTAGTCAAACTTTTTCATTTTAATTGGATCTTGCTGGACTTCGGAAATAAAACCTTTGAGATTTAAAGAAATATTAAGTTGATATACTATGTGAAAGTTAAAGTATTTTGCATAGGATAAAGCTAAAGTATTTTTCATTTTATTAAAATAAATCACATATCATATCATAACCTTTGTAGAAGTTATTAAAATAAATTACATATCATATCATATGACCCCAGAAGGAAATTAAGTAAAATTAATATAAGATAGTTTCAGATTTTAATAAACCTAAAGAAATACTTTATTAATGATTTATATTTTCAGATTTTATAATAGAAGATAGTAATTGTTAAATAAGGAAATTTAGTTCCATATTTTGTAACTTAAAGAAAACACTCATTTTCTAATATTTACTGATAAGGAAAATACTTACTAATAAAGAAAATCTCCATATTTTAATATACTTAAAGCAATACTGATTGACAATTAATATTTTCATATTTTAATATACTTATTGGCTACTTCTAATTGTGTAGAAATCAAATATAATTCTACTACTATCTTGATACATAAGGTTGATATTGTTTATTTAAGGTTTAAAGTCATATACGAAACTTAAAAAAAATATAAAATGAATTGTCTAATGTTTTATAAAAATAATAACGCCTGTCACAATTTAATTATGAAACCTATATTCAATTAATAACACTTGGTTCAATTTAAGTATTAATATAATCAACAATTAAATACTAAACTTATGAAATCATAAGACAGATTTTTCAGGTTTTATTATAATTGAAAATAATTTCTGTTAAAAATGAAAATAATTAAAGAACCAAAAATTATTTTTACTCAACAAAGATCTACTTTCTAATTCTTATCATATTCTAATCAATTCAACAAATAATGTATTCTTAAGTACCTTAATGCAGAAATTTCAAACCAAAGAGACAGACTCAATCGGTTTCGCAACGGGTGCAGTTTAATTGGGAGTCTTCTTTGATCGATGACCGTAAAGAATATAGGAGTTACGGAGGAATACCTTATTTTCATGAATTGAATTTCCAACAGAGTTACGGAGGAAGAGGAATAATTTGTGGAGTCTAACATTTCCTTTAATCTTCTGTGAAGTATGAAGAAAGCGGAGGGAGAGAGAGATATACGGTGTATATATATATATGGTAGTTTTATTATCTGTGAAGGGTTGCCAATTAAGGCGGCAATGATAATTACATATGGTTATATTGGGAAGTTATCAATTTAATTTGAGTAATTATCCTTAATAGTATTTTTGACTGCCGAACCACACGCTAACTGGATCGGTCCATTTATAAATATATACTAACTTTTATATGTATAAACTTATACGGATATCAATTGAGTCTCAAATTGTTATTACTATTATTCCTTTTAGTTACTTGCTATTATTAAATTAATTTATTTATATGAAGGAAATAACTAGAAAAATAAATATAATATTTACATTATATTAAATTTAGTATTTCAATTCTGTGGCGTTTACCTAATCGATTATATTTTTAAAAATAAAACTTTTCAATTAGATCGTACCTCAAATTTTTGAGATGTTACATTTCTCTTATGATCTACTGGACTAGAAAACACGGTCTACACCAAGTCCATGCATATATTGACAAATGATCTTCTGGGCAGCCAAATATCTACACCAATTATTATCTTTGCACCGATCATTTCACTCTTTTTTTTTTTTTTTGCTTTAAAGCGGAAAAATTGGAATCGGAATCGGAATGGGTTTTTTGATCGGGGAATCCGAATTGGACGAATTGGTTGGAATCGGCCGAATTGGATTGAAAACTCGGACTTTTTTTGTCAGATACTCATTTTATACTAAAACTTAGGAAAAAAATGATAAAATAATAATTTATCAATAATTTCTGTTTACACAAATATTTACAATTAAATAATCCACTAATATAATATAATTTTGACCGATTCAGCCACTAATATATTATGTTATATTTTTAACTTCGTGTACCCAATTTCAAGAAACGCAATTGGTACGTTTCTGTACTCAATTTCAAAGAATGAAACATAATTGGACAGATAAAAGAAAATTTCAACTCAACAGTAAAGTCTGTTGAATCACCTTCAATCCTTTTTCTCCAATCATTCGTCCCCTTCAATCCACTCCGGTTTCGTTCTTCACCTTAGTTCTCCATTGCAGATGACACTTAGCCCACCTGTCATTGCCTCTTCAGATTTTTTACTCAACTGGGCCTAATGCATCAACAATTCAGCCCTAATTTCCTTTTCTATTCTGTTAAGCCCAACAACTAAGCCCGAGTCTGACCGATAAAAGAAATATTCAACATAATTCTTCCCAAGTCTGACCGAATGGCCCGCGAACCCTTCTTCACCAATCAGCAGATTCCGGTTCGACTCAGCAGATTCCGGTCTAACTCGGCCGAGTTTTTTTTTTTTGAGTAAAGATTGGAGGTCAAGCCACCCAACTATTTAATACCTTTGTTATTATAACAAAGGATTTCCCCCATCTGGGTTTCGAACCCATGACCTAACTCGGCCGAGTTTTCCTTCTATAAGTTTAAAGTCTTCTCGTTGCTAAGGTAATGTTCTCATTGAATACAAGTCCCCATTGTGGCAAAGAAGGACAGGATAGCATTTATGAATTGATCAAACACATGGACGCACATGCATTTGCCCCTTTGAAGTCCACCTAGCTACAAGATTTTTTCTCAAGAAAAGAAAAGTCTATAATAAGATATCTAGGAAGCTATATTTCCCAACACAGTCTTAAAATTTTTCAACATATCATCTATTTAATATTCATGTATATAATTATTGTTAATAAATAATTGAATGGCAGTTAAGTAACAGGAAGGGATGAGCACATGCACATATTAAGTTTCTTTATTTAAGGGACTAGCTAGTATGTGTTGTTTATGTAAACTAAAGTAACAGTAATTCTTTCTATTTAAGAAGCCTATTCTCTCATGCTGGAGATGTGCATTTGATAAAAGAGCTTCTGAAGAGATAATTTGTTGCTGGAGAAAGTGATTGGGAGAAGATCAGTGAAAGATAACCACTACATATTGCGGCAATGGTTGCACATTCTGATTTGGATAACATCAAAATGTCCAACCATTGCTTCAGAAGCCCTCGACATTCTGACAAAACCAATTTGAAGCTCATATATTCTAGACTCCGCGAAGATCTAATGCCCATATTGGAGAGGCTGCAGAGCGTCAGGATACTTTGTTTACATAAAGACTCATATGCGGGATCAGAGTTGATATGGTCAACCGGAGGGTTTCCTAGCCCCGAAGAACTGAAGCTTATACGGCTGTCCAACCTACATCATTGGGACATAAAAGAGGGAGCTATGCCCATCCTTCATCACCTCGAAATTGGTTTTTGTAAGAAGCTGCATGTACTTCCCGAGCTACAAAAGGTGCGGACTCCTCAAGAACTAACAGTTTATTATCCCTCACATAATCATACATTCTCTCTCTCTGCTTACAGTTTGTTATCCCTCACATAAGTTTTCTTTTTTCAGTTTGTTGTACTCATTGCAAAGGAGTTCATTTTTTTATGATTATTTATCTGACTATTACAAGTAAAATAAGAAAAATGTGGATTGATTAATTTGTATATTTTGTTAGCTTCTTTATAATGTCTTCCATTACTTTATTAATTTCAATCTCTATAAATCCAAGTATTATTAATCTAAAAATATATAGGGGGATATGTAAGGAGCTCATATATTAACATATACTAACACATACATTGAAATTATTTCTACTTAATTTAATTCCTGGAACAAAATAAAATTTCTCTTTTGCAGGCATGGATTAGATCGAAAGATGGGAGTTTTTGTGAACTAATTTGTCCAACATTAACCCAAATGTCCCAAAGACAAACAGAGAGATGCATTCATGTGGCTTTATTGTGTGTACAAGAAAATCCAGTTGATCGACCCATCATGTCAGATGTGATCTTGTTATAATTTTACCAGAGCCTAAGCAGCCAGCCTACTTCAATGTAAGAGTAACTCACGAAAAATAGAGAAATAGATTTTACCTAGAGGAACCTGAAAATCGTGTAATAGAACAGTTTTTATTGGACCATACTATCATTTTTTCAAAAAGAAAGGAAACTAATAAACTGTATTCCGTATCTTTCTTTTTTTAATTAGAGAAGTAATCTTTGTATGGATCCTACTGTCATTTATTACCTTGGAGAAAGATTGTGTCAGTTCTTTGCTATTACAGCTGAGCAAGAAAAAAGTAATTAAAAAAATATTTTTAATTTTAATTGTGTGGTTTTCACTTTATTTTTGTTTTTCTATCTTTTATGTTTTGTTTATTAATTATCTTTTATGTCTTGTTTATTAAGCACCTTCTGGAACTGGTATGCACAACATTTTATTGATACAGGTAGGGAACTTGAATCTTCGATTCTACGAGTGTTTGGTTGTCACGAGATTGTAGCGGATGTTATTTTTTTGGTAAGGAAATAAAAAAAATTTACATATAGGAATCTGTTTTCATGCATATGTACGAGAATTGTTATGAGAATGTACTGCAATGAATATTTGATTATACAATATGACTAATAATGAAAAATCCTAACATAAGAAATATATTCGTGAAAACTCTTTTTTTTTTCTCTTTTTGAAAGATTCTAATCAATACTATTTTTGTGATAAATAGTTTTTAGTAGTTTTGTGATCAATTCTATAATATGATAATTAACATATAATAATTTGTTTAAAATTATTAATAAAAATATATCAGTAAATTAAAGAAATTAAAATGCTTCTTAGTTAGTCGTGTAAATTATAGAAGTGACATTAAAATAATGACAAAAACCATTATGATTTTCGGTTACGGAAAGCTTCTATAAATTAGAAAAATAAATTTAAGTAATTTGAGATTATGGTAATTTTATGAGATTCAGATGCAAATATAAGTATAAATAAGTACAATTTATTTAATGTTGAATACTAATGCATACACTTTTTTCTTTATTTGAAAAGCTTGAGGAGAGATGAAGCAAGCGATCATGGGAAAAAATAATTTGGTTTGATATAGTATTTTTAAATGCGGGCGCCGTGGACCACATATGTGTCCGCATATGTGCATGTGGTCGGTTATCGCGCTCAAAATGTCATGCAGACATATATATGTAGATTTGCATATGCGGTCATGCAATACTATATGTGCATTACCTTAATTGTTGGCTTGTCATGACTCCTGACTGTGGGAATTGACCATGTGTATGGAAAGGTAATTTTAAAATTCGCATATATAAATTCGCATTAAAATTTGTATACGAGTTATGCATTAAAATTCGCATAAATAAAACCACATTTTAAAACATTAGTTATATCTAATTTTTTTCCACACACTTGGGAATATATTAGAATGAAAATAGGGAAACAAAAATTCAATCCCATTCTACCAAATAATTGACATCCGAACACCTTATGCACTAATTTTCTCATTTAGTCTAAAATCTCATTAATTCTCATCCATCCTAACATGTCCTGAAATAGATAGTATATTACTAGAAATACAACTTTTTTAATAAATGCCAGAGGGTCCACACAAAGATAACTTTTCTAATTCCAAAGATTTGGAAGTTGGAGCACATGCAGCTTTTATTTGTTTTCTTTTTGGAGAGAGGATAGTATGGTCCAAAAAAAATTTTGTCACCTCAGCCATGAGGGAATTAAAAATTTACCGGTTAAAATATGATCCAGCTCTGTTTTAATTTTGCATTCTCAATTAATCCATAAATTTTGGTTAATTAAAAAATTTACCATCTTAATTAGCATTTTGATATATAAATGCGTAACTAATTATTTATTGACATTTCTCATCTAGCTTCAATAGAATCAATGGATCAATGATTTTCGGGTTGTTTTTACATCATCTCATATTTCATTTTTAAAGGCAACAAATATGAATTTAGATATTTATGTTTAATTATATTTTGTATTTTTGTTGGTGGTGAGATTTTTGTTCAATAATCAGTTTAATTAGAAAAAAAGAATCGGATTTATAAATGATCTTAGGGGCAACCAAATCTCTACACCAATTATTATCGATCTATGCATGGATCATTTAACTTTTTCTGATTTACTTTATATAAAGTCTTCTCTTTGCTAAGGTTAGTATGTACTCACGACTTATCAAGGAGAGATCTGATTGAATACATGTCCCCATTGTGGCAAAAAAAAAAGGATAAGGTAGATTTTTGAATTGATCAAAGTATCAAACACATGCACCCACATGCTTTTGAACAGATATCAATTAACAATGATGGTACCCCTTTGAATTCTAGCTAGCTAGAAGATTTTGCATTTTTTCTCAAGGAAAGAAAAGTCTATAAAAAGAAAGCTAGGAAGATTCCCCAATACAGTCTTAAATTTTTTTCAAAATATCTTCTATTTAAAATACATGTATATAATTATTGTTAATAAATAATTGAATGGACAGTTAAGTAACAGGAAAGGATGAGCACATGCACAAATTAAGTTTCTCTATTTAAGGGACTAGCTAGCTAGTACGTGTTGTTTATGTAAACTCAACCAATATTAATAAGGTCCAAGTAAAAGAGACTGAATAAGTTGGGGGTTATCTTTCACTGATGTTCTCCCAAATCCCATTCATTTCTTCAGAAGCTCTTTTAACTAATACACTTCTAGTTAAAAGAGCTTCTGAAGAAACATAACATAACATATTGCTGGAGAAATTAGTGATTGGGAGAACATCAGTGAATATAATCCCCTACATATTACAGGAATGGTTGCACATTTTGATATTGTAAGCGAGATTTTCGATCACAAAGCCGAGCTTGCCAAGGAGCTAAATGAAGAAGGCTTCTCACCTCTACATTTGGGTCTGGCATCCAGTTGATCGACCCATCATCTCAGATGTGATTCTTTTTTGTTACCACAGAAAATATAATTTTACCAGAGCCTAAGCAGCCAGCATACTTCAATGTAGGAGTGAGTGAGTAATGAAGGAAGCAGTGGTTGTTAGGATAAAGTCAGCAATACTGCACTACTTTGTGCTAGTATGCAAAAGATTGAAGAGAAAAATATTTTTCTGAACATAAACAACCCTTTCATTTCTTTGTCTCTTACTTAATTACATAAAGTTATGTGGTATTTATAACAATACAACATTTCTAAAAATAAGTACCCACATCTTTGTTAAATTAAGTACCCACTACACGACATGCTGAAAATAACTAACCACTACGCCAACTAATACTAAAATAACGATGCTTAAAATAATCAATGCCTAAAATAGCCAATGCAGTTTTCGTATGTCTAAATGCTGCTTCAACAGTGTGGGATCTTGCTCTATAAATTATGTCACTTTGACCAACCCACTAGTGAGATAATTTTACCATGGATTGTTATCATGCTCTAATTGGGTCGGGCATTCACTGTGGGCATCTCTCTACTCAATGAAGGAAGAAACTACGATGATCAGTTTTACTGGTACGCACTCAATATGCTCTACGGGTGGTTGCTTCTGTTGAGGCTCGGTATCTCCTGGCTGTTAATTCAGTTTCTGATTTTCTTTCTTAACAAAACCGGGTTTGGGGAGCCAATTCCATGGCATTATGCTTTGCTAAAAAGAGCATGCTTAAGCTTCTTGAAGTGCCAACAATTTAGTAATACAATCAAAACTAATATTGGGTCAAATTGTTGTCAGTTGTCCAAAAATTTAATTTGCATTATGTTGATCCATAGTTGTTCAAAATTAATATTGTGTCAAATTGTTGTCAGTTGTTCATCACAGACTGCTGTAAATTGTCACTGATGGTGACTTTTACTGACAGTTTAACTACACAATCGTCAGTGCTTATTATATTATTCTCTTTTAAAATATATTTTTTATAATCAGTTTGCAAATGTTGATAACCATAAATATTAATTGAAAAGTATGAAATATCACAAATAAAGTATGAAAACTTAAAATTATCACGAATAAAGTATGAATTCTACAAATACATCTAAATTGATTACAACCATAGAAGAAAAAATCGGAACCGGAATCGGAATCGGTCTTTTGACTATAGAATCGGAATTGTGTGAATTGGTTATAATCGGCCGAATCAGATCAGAAAATTGAACTTTTTTTTGCCACAGCAGCTCCTCTTGATTAATAGACATTTTAACACTAATATTATACATATAGTTATATATTCTAGTTGATAACCATGAGGTCTCTTGTTCGGATCATGTAGGAGGAACTTCTTTTGGAAAGTGGCTCACGGTAGACCAATTGTATAGGTTTCTATACGACTGTTTTGGCCGAAATTTGATGGGAGTTTATCTGTTTCGGCTGAAATTTGACTTTAATCAGACCATTTCATTCGAAATTTGATGAAAAAATCATCTACTGTATAACTCAGCCTGAAATCAAATAGGTACAGTCCAATTCCGGTCTGCATCAGCCGAGTTTTCCTTCTATGATTCCATCTATTTTGCTAACTACGAAAATAAAAATACTATAAAATAATCTAAATAAAAGTACATCAAATACTATAAAGAGGAAATATAACTAAAACTAAAATAAATTTATTATATATTTCTATTCCAGTTTTGAGACACTAAATAACATTTTTTTGGCTCCGGAAATAGTGGATTTTAGGGATAAACCCGAAATTTTTGTAGATCTAACTTCACGTTTGTTGTCCAGAAAGAAAATAATTAGCATAGAATGCTTCAAAAATGCATGTTATATGGTGCAGTTTTGGGATAAACAAAGGAACAAATTAACATTATAAAGTCGGTGCATTATTTTATTTAAAAAATTAAACATTATTGTGACACGTTAGAAAGTAACATCATCAATATTGCATTACACTGGCAATTAAGGGGAATAATACAAAAAAAAAATAAAAAAATAAAAAAAATAATAATAATGTTATATTTAGTTTTACAAATTCCATAGAAGTTAGATGACATGGTCTCTTGTCAATCCAATATTTAATTAATAATGTCTTTTACCGGAACAAGTCAGAGAAAAATAAAACTAATATTTTGTTTTTTTATTATACTAAACAAACAGCTGAAAGGTACTGAATTGAACTGAAAAATAGTAGCTGCATCTGGTCAATTTAAGACAACAAAGACCGCGAGACTAAACACATTAAGAGTTCGTCTCTCTTATGATGTACTGGACTAACTCACATGAACGGTCTGCGACAAGTCCATGTATATATAATCCAAGTCAAAGAACTGAATAAACCATGGGAAATACAATTTATATTTTACGATCAGAAACAAAAATAAATAAATTATAGCCAATCCTCTCCATTCCACTTTTAGAGAAGATTTTAGAAATTATGAGCCTATAATCTGTATGCATGCTTTTCTCAAAATTTAAATTTTTATATAAATAATCCCAAGTTGAAACAAAATGCCGATGATATATACTTGCTAAGGCAAATCATATACCAATTAAAATTACGTAACAATTGCCCAAGTAATAGAAAATATAAAAAGAATAAAAGATAAAATTAGGAAACAGACCGTTTCTTCACTCGGTTACTTTCTATACTCACCTACCTTCCCTCTCTTCCAAACAAATATAAAAATATAAGTTGATATTGTATAACAAGAAAGAAAGATAGAGAGAGACATATATATGCATAGATGCATACATAGAAAAGAAGACAAGAGAGGCATTACTAATGGTTGTAGCATGTGGAAATCAGGTACTAAGGCTCCTTTTATTGCTGGTAATTCTTCTAGTAATTCCAATACTGATATCAGCTTCTAATTACCCATACAACATTCAAAGACACCTATTACGACTCCCCTCAAAAATGACACAAATGCGACAGTTCCAGATGTTGATTGCAACGGTATTCTCTTATCATATACAACTTAGATAATATCACACATATCCGCCCGTTTATACCCAATAACAAGTCTCAACCCTTTGGATTTGATGCAACCGCATCCTTGCAAAACTCATACACTGTCACACTCGGAAATTACACTCTTATTATCGCCTTTTTGCACCGTGAAATCCTCATAGATATGGCTGGTAGTGTGTTAACCGAAAACTACCTGTTGCCTTACAACACGACCCAAGCTCCATTTGTGTCTTTCTCGGGATATCCAAATCCGGACCTTCTAACATCGATTGCCACGGGTCGTGACCCTAGTAATGTCATTGCTAATATTTCTTTAACCTGTACATTATTCGGTTCAACCAATCATTTACATAAAGGGGCATTTTAGGAAAATGGAGGACAGGAGGAAAGTTACAAGCACAGCCCGGCCCTATCTTATCAAATTTCAGGAAAATGGAGGAAAGGGACATTTTAGACTTTTAGATGATTTAATACCTTTTTGTTTTATTCCTACAGTAGTACTAGTTTTATTTTCTCAAATTGAGTAGCTGCAGGTTTTTAATTCTATGTTGCATCAGTTTTATTTAGGCTTTTATTTTGGCATTGTAAACTTTCTAAGTTTATTAAAATATTATACCGTAACCTAAAAAAATAAATGAGATATTGTATATATGACTATCAATTATTTCCCAAAGTACTTGTGCTATGCATGCTGAATACACACTATAGTTATAATTATAGTCATATAAATATTGCATAAATGCAGGAAAGATGCAGATTTTCTTCCCTGGACAAGCCAAAGCAACTTAGTCAAGTACAGATTTGCTCAGGAGACTCAAGCAGATTGTATCAAGTGCAAATGTGTGCTTATCTGGGAGAATTTCATATATACCACTCAAAAACTGTGAAATTACATATTTACCATTCAAATTTCTGTAATTACATATTTAGCATCTAAAAATATAATAACTCACATATTGGATATAATAGTATGTACCAAATATATCCAAAACTCAGATTAATTATGTTTAATATTCTTAAAACTATAATTAATCAATGATTAACTTAGCACCCATGCTTTGTCTCCTCACACCATTTGAGTTCCCATCCACTAAAAAACCCACAATATTTTTAATTGAGCTAGTAACAAAACATGGTATTCACAAACTCAGTTACTATGTTGATAACCGGTTACGATATGAACGTTGACTTCAGTACGAGTTGTTTTGTTGAAAAAGATAGATTGATTACCTTGTTTTTAGACGATCAAGCTGGAGTTGGAATTCTAATCTCTGAGTCTATTGCCCTCTTCTCTCTGAGTTTCAGTGGAAGAGACGAGATGAGGAGAGAGTTTCAGCGGGAAGGAGAAAATTAGCCAATAAAGATGAGAGGAAAATCTGTGCACAAAAGAGGAAGTGACATATAGAAGGATAAGAGACTAAATAATTTATTAATTATATTTTATATAATATTAAACTTAATTAATTTTATTTTTTTATTAATTGAGTAAATACGTAATTTTACAATTTTTGAGTGGTATATATGAAATTCTCCCGTGCTTATTTTGTTGTATTGCTTCTTATGTTTTCTTTTATTAATTAAATTTAACTTAGTTACTGAAAAATATGCAAAATCTATGTTCCTAATTCAACGTTTGAGCAGTTATCATTATCTGATAAATCACATTTATCGGCTTCAGACAAGCTACACCGAAGAATGTTGCATATAGGAGACAAGATTGCTTCGGGTTCTTCTGAAGATTTGTATGATTTTCTTGGTCAACACTCTTGACTCATTAGTTGTATTCAATATGGTCTGAGTCATTAGATCTATTCAACACTTTTTAACATTTTTGATAGTTTAAATGAGCTTCATTTTTTAGTTCTGCCTTGTTTACATATGTGTATTTGCTATGTGTTGGAATTTATTGAACTATTAGTTCTTACTTTGTATGCTATGTTGTTGAAATATTCTATTTAAGGTCACAATTATCCTTGAGAACATCTCTTATTGTGATGCATATTTTTCATGTATTTATATTTTACTTGATGCTGGTACAAGTTATTACCGTCAAAAAAAGTATATGAATTGCATGTACTGTTAATTAAAGTATTGAACTCTACAGATTTTCTGTCTTTTAAAGGTACACCCTCATTTTTACTCTACTTACCACAATATCACTTTGAGACCCCTCTGAAGGTGCCACCACACTCTCCTCGCCACAATATCAATTTGTGTAAAGTGTGAATTAATCAGTGGTACCACTTACAAATTATATAAATTATAATTCATATACAAAAATTTTAAATTAAAAGCTAGAGGCACTATAAAATTTTTATGGGAGATGATTATTTTCTAATCATTTTTGTTGTGTTACTTTTTGGGTTATCGAGCTATTATTTTATTTGGTATCAAATTTTCACAACTACGTATTTTCACTAGATATGATATTTATATTATTATTTAATTTAGAAAATAAAGTATTTGAAAAATAAGTAATAATAATATTTTAAAATATATTGTAGTCATAATTATTTGATATTCTCCAATATCTAATAGAAGACAATTGCATCAAATATATCATGTATTTATGATATTAAGCAATAATTTCCTATAATTTGCAAATTATAGGAAGTAAAAAAAATCATACAATATACATGTTGTATCACACAAATTGCATTACTTTAGTTGAACGTCTTAACATATGACACATATTCTAGTAATTTTACCGTTTTGTACACAAAATCTTGCTTATCTATTTCCAAATTGAAATTTTGAATTTCAAGATTATAATGATCTCACCATGATGCACATAATCTTTACCCACTGAAAATATTTATTCAGCCCAGCTCAATTAGTGTGTGTATAATGCAAAAACAACTTGAGGAAACTTCTTTTATTACCTATCACTCAAATGAGCATTTTTATCGTTATTATTTAAATTATAGTTTATACCATTTAATATCGTCCGAAATTTATTATTTTTGAAGTACAATTTAAGTATGTATTTTATAATTTATATAGCTTCATTATTGTCTGTACACGAACTCTCGGTACAAACTTTTTTTCCCAGCAAACAGATCAAATTAATTGTAATTTGCCGAAATTTGATTAGCTTCTCATTTTGTCTACAAAATTATCTTCTTCTTTTTTTATACTAAGACATGAGGTCGATCCGAATCCAAAATACAATGGGCCGGGCTTAATTCTCACAGGCGAAGCCCATTAAAGATCCAAAGTTTCATCATTATTTCCTTCCATAAACGCCTTGCACCTGGTTAGTGAAAAATACACCTAAAAAGACGTAGACTATTTATGAGAAAATATCTTGAACAATTAATCTTAAATATCCTGCTAACAATCACTTTCAAATCTTCAACAAACAGTATGGCCCAAATAAATATTCACTATATGAATATCTCCATTCTTATATTATGCACGTAGTTGTCCTGATCTGCCAACGGCTGAGACTGAAAAATAAATTTTTAGATTTAATATAAGTCCTCTAATCATATAATCTATCTTATTTTAATTTAATACATCTGTTTTATGTATAGAAGTCTAAAATTAGTTGAGAACATACTCGCCACAGATACTGCTATATAGTTTGTTACAATTAAAATAGAATAAATATCTAGCGATTTGTTTTCTTATTTTTTATTTCTGTAATTAAATTTTTTTCTTAGTTCTTTGTTTATTTATATATATGGTCTCTTGCGCCATTTTGCGCATTGATTATTATATTCAGCGTTGCCTCTATATTCTTATCAATTTCATTAGCTGGCAGTAGTAAAAATAAAACCGAAAATAGTGATAATTAATGTTGGTTCAAAACATTTCGGCTAATTAACTACATGCATGATTGGAAACAAGTGGTTTTCTGGTGCATAGATCTTAATCCTCCATGGTGCCTTATTTTTTAACACATATTTTTTAAAATAATATTGACTGATGTTGAATAAAACTGTAAATAATGGATATGCTACTCTTATAATTTTCGGTTTTGCATTGAAATATTTTTTTTTCTGATATGCTATATTTATTGTATCAAGAGGAGAAATAATTTTTGTCAGGGTTACTAGATCTTCGCGAATGGATGAAGAACATATTATGTGCTGATGGAAACAATTATATCTTTCCAATCTGAATTGAAGAGAAAATGAAGAATATCTAAAACTTTCGTGAACATAAATGATCTATAGAAAAATTTTCATCGTTAAAATAATTTCCAACAAGAATATATTTGTAAAGAAAATTCTTCTTTGAATCATTCAATCATATATTTTCCAATTTTATTTATTTACAGATCATTTCTCCTCTAAATATTTGAATCATTTAACGCCATGTTATATTTGATTTGTTTTTTCATTTGTCTTTTATTTTTATTTAAATATATTTTTTTCTTAATTTTGTGTGAATGTCAAACAAAAAAAATCTCTTTATATTTTATTCAATCTTATAATATGTCTCCGTTGCAATGCACGGGCACAATACTAGTCTAATACTATGTGATTAGTTTATACTTCGGAGCAGGTACTTTAGGTTGGGCGAGCGAAAGGATTTCTTTCTCAAAAAGATAGTAAAAGAAAATAAATGAAAAGAACCAACAAAGGATTTCAGTCAACAAATATTAATTGAAGGCACCGGGGAGCTTCCTTATTAACCATTTTCTTTATAAACTTTCTCAATTAATGAGACAGATGTAAGAGAGAGGAGTTCAAGGGTAAAGTAGGTATTTGTTGAGAAAATTTGCTCTCAGCTCTCAATAATACAATTGTTGACCTTAAAATAGCACTCCTCTATTATTGTTCTCCTGCCTTTTTATAATATGGATGATGCCTCCCAAGCTGAATTGAAATTCAGATACACGAAGTTTTCAATATTCTACTTATTCTACGCTCAATATTTTGGCAGAAAAATAAAAAATAATCGCCTTACGGAGGTGACCGTCAAATTCCACAAATAAACAAAGAATCTTCAACTCATTCTGTCAAATCTCCTTCGAACTAACAGGTGTAAGAGAACTCACAATTGCCAGGCCAGTGGCAAACATCAAACACCTTTTCTCAGCCAATCAGATCACACAATTCTAACTACAGCTGGATCAGATCATAACCTGAGAGTAACCCGTTTGTTGGTTTTTAGCATGGTTCTGAAACTCGGAATCGGAATCAGAATCGGATTCTTGACCGTGGAATCGGAATCGGATGACTCGGCTGGAATCGGGCGAGTTGACTCGGAAACTCTGTTTTTTTTGGCTGAAAGCCTGTATTGTAGCAAAAATGTCCAAAACGTAGGAAATAATTGGTAAAAAAATAATTTGTAATAAAATTATGTTAACACAATATTACACTTAAATAATTCACAAATTTTTGCTATATCTTTCGGGTAATTGTACCAAATTGTATCAAATTAATGGGAAGGCAAGAGGATATTGAAATGGGAAGAATGGCAAGATGGCAACCTGTTGTCCTACTTACGATGGATTGAAATGGTACCAATCACATGCTGGCATTTGTGTGAAATTTCATCATCAACAATAACTGAGTCTTTAGTCCCGATTAAGTTGGGGTAGACTAGAAATAAAACCCAACCGGAGTTTCGTGAGAGTTTCGTTTTCATAAAAAAGAATGTATTTTACATTTGCTCGCCACGCCTTATCACAACCCTCTTTTTTTTTTCTAACTTGAGACAGATCGTGTTGAAACTACAAATGCAGAGTTTTATGTTGGCTGGCAATGCATTATCACAATGCTCCTCCTTTTTCCTAACTTGGAATAGGCTATGTTGAAACTACACATGTGGAGTTTTGTGTGAAATTCATGGAAATTAACATAAGGAGGGGAAGTCTCTTCATTACATAAAAAATTAAAAGGTTATGAAAAATTAACATAAACAGAAATAGACAACTAGGTAAGCTGAATCTGATCTGTGTAACATTTGACTTTGTAGCAAACGAGAATCACCATAGCAAAATATTATAAGAAATTTATAAAGCAAGCTGGTTTTATCATAATATATTACAGAAGAAAAATGGTATTAACACAAATAAACATACCAAAAAAAAGGAAAATAAAGAACAATTATACACAATACATATTGCAAGAAGAATGTCGAAACAAAAGCAACAAAGAAAAAACATTACAATAGAAAAACAAAGAAAACTACCAAATAGGAATCATGGTAATACTGTGCATTTAAAAGCACTAAAGAAAAACAGTGGGAATTTGTTATTATTTAGAATGTTCTCTGTTCTTGTTTGGGCAGCAGTCTGGAAGAGTCTGAACATGGAGCAGGAGCTGACTTTGTGAAATTTTTGGCAACAACACTTGAAGAAGCCTCAGAGGATGCAAGAAGTATCATATTAGGATCCATTGGAATAGTATACACCGGTATCAGCATTTTTGGAGGAAGATTTGGCAAATTATCTTGGAAGTGCAAAACACTCATGGCCTGCCTAATAGATGGACGCGAGGATTTTTCAGGGTGGGCACACCATAAACCAACAATCATTATACACTCTACTTCATTTTTTTCAAACTCGCCATTTAATCTTTGGTCAACGGCATCCATAAGTGCTTTCTGACCGTATAAATCCCAAACCCATTGAACTAAACTCACCTTCCTTTGATCCTGTTGAGGCATAAAGGGCCTCCTTCCACATGCAATTTCCAACAAGACGACTCCAAAACTGAAAACATCAGAATGGGTGCTTGCATTTGCCATGCCAAGGAAATATTCTGGTGCTATATAACCCGTGGTGCCAGCCACATTTGTTTCCACTTCTTGATTGTGATCAACAAGTCTAGCAAGGCCAAAATCACCAAGCTTAGTATTGAATGAAGAATCTAACATTATGTTGTTTGGCTTGATATCTCTATGCACAACACATTGTTCCCACTCCTCATGGAGGTATAGAAGAGCAGAGCCCAGCCCTAATGCTATATTGTGCCTAATTGACCAAGTTAGAAGAGTTTCTTTGCTATACAAGTGTCTGTCCAGGCTTCCCTTATGCATCAATTCATAAACCAACAAAAAATCTCCATGATCATGGCACCAACCAATTAGTTGAACAAGATTTCGATGCCTTAGCCGGCTTATAATCTTGACCTCCGATATATACTCCTTTTTTCCCTGTTTTGAATTTTTTGACACCCTCTTTACAGCAACATGAATGTTTTCATCCTTTAAAATACCTCTGTAAACTGATCCAAACCCACCTTCTCCTAGCTTCTCATTTTCCTCAAAGCCATTTGTTGCATCAACCAGTTCACTGTACGAGAACCTCTTGGGTCCTCTCCCCTTTTCAAATTCGTCATCAATTGATTCATCACCAATCAACTCAATTTCTCTGATAAACTTGATTGAACTCCTTTTTCTGAGATGATATATCAAGATCCCTACTATAAGAAATATAATAAATGTGCACGCAACTATTACACCTTTGACCAGACCTTTTATAATTTTTTTATGTTTCATTTCTAAGGTTGAGTTAAAAGACCACCAGAATATCTGGTGTGTTTCAATGGATGATCCAGTGGCTGCTGAGAAGCCTACAGATGCAATTGCTGGTAGCTTGTTCCTTATATCAACATTTGAACTGAGGTTGAATTGGGTTGTCAAGTTATTCTCATGCCAAAGGGAAACACTCAAAAGTTTTAGCCAACTATTATACTCGATCAGTGCAGTCATCCTTTTATTAACAAAGAGGGAATTTGGAATGATCTGGGACGATGTTGAATTGAGCGTGTTTACATCAATACCAATGTGGCAGTCAGTTGAATCTGTTGAAATTGGGTCTATACCCTGATTGAAGTAGGTATCAAACTCAACAGCAACTACCTGATTAGCCGATTCATTCATTTCGGTAGATTTATTGAAAAGGCCAAGGGCCCCTCCAGAACTTTGTGGAGGAATTTCAGATTGATAGGAAGATAGGAAAAAAGCAAAGCCATCCCCAAAGTTATTTTCTGTAGTATTTTCTATAAGAAAAGAGAACCGGGTTGTAAAGTTTGCTACCTCACCGGTATCTTTATCCCACAAGGGCACCTGCTGATTGTACGTTGCTCTTCCTGCACTCCTCCCAAGATCTGAGGTTGCCGAATTTGGGGTCAAGTCAATCTTTTCCTTATAATCATAGGATGCATTGCCCTCTAACTTGATATGTTCATTGACGGTTTTGCGGTCTGAGAAATTGAAATTGAAATAAACTGAATCACCAAATGGTACAAGCAGAAAGAAATAAATTGAAGATAAGTACATTACTTGGATTGGTTTTGAACACAAGTCAGGTTTAACCATTTTTCTTGTTAAAACCTTGTAATGCTCGGTGCTGTTGTTTTGGAGGACTTTTGCAACCGGAACCAAGGTTGAAAGTTTAAGGAGTGTATTTTGGAGGAGAATAGTTGTTGCCAGAGGACGGGGTGAGGCAAAATTATTGGTGTTAATTAGGGAACCCACAGTCAACGACAGCATTTTCATTCATTTGTCAACTTAACTATGGATAATAATTAAGTCCATAAATTTTTAAGTTGCGACGAGTTGAATTGGTAGAAATATCTTAAGAAATGCCAGTTCAATGCTGTCACAAAAAATAACTCGATCAGCTACACGAGGAATTGGCATGACATTATTTGATTGGGCTGGACTCTCTAAATTATAACCCTCATTAGGTACCGGCCGCAAGGTACTTTAGTGGAATGGTGCAAAAACGCAAAAAAAAAAAATATCGGGGAATTCAAACAGTAGTTTGGTACTTTGGTAATTCATACAGCGGTGAATCTATGTATATTAGATAGTTCATGAGTGTTCACTAGTAAGGAAAACGTGACTATACACAATCAAAAAAGCTAATGACATACGTTTATACGACTGCATCAGTGAACATTGTGTATGAATATGAGAGTATATTATACATAGTTGTCGAACCGTGTCTATATAGTACTAACATACACAGTTAACAGAAATGAACTGTGGTAGGTCTAAAAAAACGCTATAAATGGTGATTTCTACACGATCAAAGTAACCGTGTACAATAACAAGAGTTATATATTAGTTAAGAACTATTCTCCCAAGGCGTTTAGTTTTATACTTTCCCAAAATTGACACGGTATCAACGTCCAAGGATGTTGTAGATCAGATGTTGTTTTCATGAATCGTTTACCTTTAAATTAGAAGTACTTGACTAGATCATTGCTGTTATTAAAATTGAACACCGAAAAAACCCTGACCTGGTCATCTATGCAGTTCAAATTAAAGACCAAAGAAGAATGTAACCTGACAAAATATTAAACAAAAATAAACTGCCCAGTTTTTTTTTTTTTTT
>CAXKVW010000026.1:0-38092 GCA_964058825.1 Carex arenaria | reverse complement strand
AGCTAGCTCGCGAGTTGGCGAGCAAGCTAGGTTCCAGCTTGAACTCGTTAATTCTAGGCCGAGCTTGACGAGCTGGTTCATTAATAGCTCGGTCCAGTAACGAACGAGCTGTTAGCGAGCGAGTTAGATGCAAGTCACGATCGAGTCACAAGCTACGAGCTATTTTGTCAACCCAATCTAAACTCACTTAATTTATTAATGTCTCTATTTCTTCATTTAATCACTTCTAAATAAAGTTTAATATCAATAAAAAAAATTAAATTGACAATTTTACTCTTGCTTTAAAATACCCCTCCCTACCCTTTTCTTCTCAAGTACCCCAGTCGATAAGATCACAAGGTCTATATGTTAGAGTTTGCTGTTTCTATAAGACTGGTTTTTTATTTCATTAAAGCTGATCATTGTTGCTTATTTTTTTTTTCATCTATTGATAATGAGAAGCACTTCCTGCAGCATATGCAATTTCATCAACTCAATAGGAAAATAAATCTGCTGCGATTCCAAGGGATCACGTACAGGGACCCTGCACTTCCAATCTCAACCATTAATGTGTTTTGATATTCGTGCACTGAAATTAACTTCTTTTGAGATTCCTGTATTCTAATAAATGAACAGTTGAGATTATAATCGTAGGACCCTACGATCCTTTAGAATCGCAGCAGATTCGCTTCCACTCTAGCGATTTGTTGACAGTTTATTCTTTTCTTTTTCTTTTGTTTACCGCTTAGGTATCGGTATGACCTAACAACGTGGTATGTATTACAATAAAAGAAAACAGAAATTGAAGCATTTCAAATTGAAGTCAACATTAAAGCTCGGAGATTAGTTAGACCAAAAAACAGGAGTCAATGGTTTAGGAGCTTCCCTATTATGCCTTGATTCGATTATTGTTTGTTTGAAGCCGGTGGTCGATGTCCTAACTCTTTAATTCAGTAATGCATGCTAGAGCTCGAATCTAGAGAACAATTGCAAGACCCACGTACTGACAATTGGTAGGATAAATTTTCTGAAAAATTCGGATAATTAAATAAATTATTAAATAAAATAAATCAAGTTGAAAGGTTGAAAGGATAATATATAGTCAGATTGTGTACAAAGCACTGCCTTTAAGTATATTCCATCTCATCGTGTAAGGTAGAACCGCAACCAAGATAATTCAGAGTTATCGCTTCTTAGACCCGTCATGAAAGCGACGGATAATAACTCTACAATATAAATAAACAAATATTTTGTGGAAATGAATTATCGGATAGCAGAAAATCAGAGATATGTATTTTCCTACTTTTATGGAGAACAATTATTTACTCATTTTTCTCTCTGTATACCAAACTGAGAGATCAATATATATATAGAGAGAGAGAGTAGGTAGGTGTTCTTAAGTTCATCAAGTCTCTTTGTGAACTCAACACTAAAATCTATCGGATTGATTTTAAATAACGAATCCGAACCATTAAAATCTATGTACCTTACAAGTGATGTTTGTACATGCGGAAATTTTAAATTTTTGACTTAATTTTGTATAGACTTAAGTGGTCAAAAAAGTTCAAAAATGAATACATTAAATCATGGTTCTAAAACTCGGAATCGGAATCAGAATCGGATGAATCGGATCGGAAACTCAGATTTTTTTGGCCTAAAGCCTAGTTTGTAGCCAAAACGTAGGAAATAATTGGTAAAAAAATAATTTGTAAAAAAACTATGTTAAAACAAGGGGAAAATTTGTTTTATGCCACTCCAAAACTTGAAAATTATGAAATTGCCACCTCAAAACATTAAATTAGGAAATTGCCACTCTAAAATCACTAAATTCATGAAATTGCCATAAATATACATCTTATATACAGATTTGATTAAAATTATACTGAATTCAGTTGTATAAAAAATGTATTTTAAAAATTCCAAAATTACCCCTCTTCCCAAACTCTTCTCTTCTTCTCCGCCAAACCCAAATCCTACGCCAAAGGGAATAAAATCAAACTCCTTTATCAAACTCTCCACTGTTCAGAAGACCCTTCTTTCCTTTCCCTTCCCATCAACCGGGCGGTCATCCTCATACTTGAGCAAAACCTGTTTACCAAAGAATTATTAGCAATTCTGCTCCAGTGATTTCACAAATATACAAATGCATGTATATATTATATACCCAATTAGATGAAAGTTATTGCGTGCAAGCTAAATCACTTTAAAGGTGTGATCTCAGAAAACAAAAACAAAAAAACAGCACAGAGCATGAAAATTTTAAGTATCATTTAATCATCTCCGTTAAACCAACAAAAAAAAAATTGTGATTTATCCGTGTAAAATTGCAAGCAGCAATTAAATTTGTTTAGAGAACATGCATGCAGCTGCCAGAAATGCACAAATACTTCTAATGTAGCGTACAAATACACATGCACTGCAACAGTGGGGAGGGAGTTTGATAAAGTGGGGGAGGAAAGGAAAGAAGGGTCTTCTGAACAGTGCAACAGCTTGATAATGGAGTTTGATTTTATCCCCTTTAGCGCAAGATTTGGGTTTGGTGGAGAAGAAGGGAAGAGTTTGGGAGGAGGGGTAATTTTGGAAATTTTAAAATACGTTTTTTATACAACTGAATTCAGTATAATTTTAATCAAATCTGTATATAAAATGTATATTTCTAGCAATTTCATGAATTTAGTGATTTTAGGGTGGCAATTTTCTAATTTAATGTTTTGGGGTGGCAATTTCATAATTTTCAAGTTTTGGAGTGGCATAAAACAAATTTTCCCTAAGACAAAATATTACACTCAAATAATTCACAAATTATATAATGTAATACAAGCATTATAAATAAAACACATTTTTTATTGCCAGAAGCTATGCCGAGCTGGTTGGATCATCTCATCATCCTTGCAAACACTGTCACTAAGTAATTTATGCAATTCTACATTAATTAGCTAGCGCCTCTAATAAGTTTGTGATTGTAATCATTTCCTTAATTAGTAATTTCGTACTTCTAGTGACTCTAAAATTCTTGGAGAAGGGCATAGTATTAAGTATAGGATAATTCTATAATACATTTAATTTTTACAGTATATTATTTCATACTTTATAAAAAAATAAAGTTTAAATAAAAAAGTATAATTATAGACGTGATCTTAATTATTTCGATAGAAAATGTATCAGAATCAAATTAACTTGGTGTTTAAATAGTTATTCATCATCAAAATATTAAATTCTATTGTTCAGGATTTTTAATTTCTCCTTGTCTATAATTTTGTTTTCTAACTTGAACAATTTTTTTTAAAATATTAATTCAATGTAAATAAAAATTAGATATAAGCTAGAATTAGTGTCTAAGTATAAAAATCATAAAACAAACAACTTAGTTAACACTTAACATCACTTTATAGTGCAGCAGCAACGTGAGGATCAACAATTAATTAATTATACCATCATGGCCAGTGAGGGTACTATACAGCCTAACTAAGCTTTTCTTTAAGAAAATAAATAATACATGTAGTGTGGAAAACGATGAATCCATAATACGCCAGGTTGGTTTGTCTGATGCAAACCTATGTTCATTAGCTGAAGTAGAATTGCTAAACACTTTTTTTAATTGAAAAATCATTACAAAACATTTTTTTAATTGAAAAAATATCAAACTCGGTCAGACTCGGCCTGACTCGGATTGACTCGGCCAGAAATTCGGCTAGGCCGAGTCAGACACTGTTCATCAGTGTTTTGCTAAAAAAATCGCATGGGCGCGAGACTCGGGTAAAAATCAGACCGGACACGATCGATACCGAGTTGACTAGGCCGAGTTGACTCTGTATCGGCCGATTTTAAGAACCATGCATTAAACTTAATTTCTAATCATTTAATTTTGACCACTTGATTTTATAATAAATTAATTTGAAAGTTCAAAATTTTTGCATGTACACGTAACACTCGTAAGGTAAATAAATTTCAATTGTCAGAATTCGTCATTTGAAACTAATTTGATAGATTTTGGAGTTAACTTGGTGAACTTAAGAACACCCTACCAGCTAATTTAACGCAATCTACCAGCTAAGTCGCTATAAATTTCCGTCCAATTTAAGCACAAAGCAGAAACCAAAAGGCAATAACATCCATATATATCCGACCGACCTAAGAGAACCCCAACAACTAAACTAAAAAAACCAACATGGAGTGCCATGACATGCATATCCTCAATGCTCAAGCAGAGTTATGGAACCTAACCTTCAGTTTTATCAAATCCATGGCACTAAAATGTGCAGTTGAACTCGGTATTCCCAATGCAATCCATAACCATGGCCAGCCCATGACACTTCATGAGCTTCATGCTGTTCTCTCACTTCCCATGAAAAACAAACCTAATTTGTGGCGCCTTCTGCGCATGCTTACTCATTTAGGTTTCCTAGTTGTTCAGGACACTAGCATGAACAAAGATGCAGCCTATGACCTTACTCCGATCTCACACCTTGTTATTAAGAAAGGGAATTCATCGAGTTCGTTGTCTTTTTCTTTAGCTATGTTGGATTTTGCTATTATGAAACCATCACTTAATTTGGGTGATTGGTTCAAACAAGATAAGCTTGAGATCTGTGAGATAGCACATGATTGCACCTTCTGGGAACTGATAGGCAGAAGGCCTGAATTAAACACGTTGTTCAACGATGGAATGACAACAGATAGTTCCATTGTATCTGATTTTATAATCAACGAACATGGTAATGTATTTGAGGGAATATCTTCTTTAGTTGATGTAGGAGGTGGCTCTGGAACCGTTGCTGTTGCAATAGCTAAGGCTTTTCCAAAGATAGAGTGCACTGTATTGGAACTGCCTCAAGTAGTAGGCCACCTTCCAACTGATGGTTTAGTAAAATTTGTTTCTGGAGATATGTTTAGCAACATTCCACCTGCTCATGTTGTTTTCCTTAAGGTAACATAGAATTTGTTCCTGTTAGTATACATCTCTATGTTTGTTTGCGTACATTAATACCAATGACTAACATGCATATATTTATCATCTTCTGATCAACTACATTTTTTCTTAGTGGATCCTTCATGATTGGTGCGATGAAGATTGCATAAAGATATTACAACGATGCAAAGAGGCAATTCCTCTGAGAGATGCTGGGGGTAAGGTCATCATTGTTGATATAGTTGTTGGATCAGTCGGTAGTTTGCACCGAGAAACACAATTGTTGTTTGATGTGTTAATGATGACGTTAATGAATGGAAAGGAGCGAGATGAGGAGGAGTGGTGGAAGTTATTCAAAGAAGCAGGATTTACTTCTTACAAGATTGTTGCTGGTCTTGGTGTTCGATCAATCATTGAAGTTTATCCTTAAGTTTCATAGGTTATTATTGAAGTTCATGAATTGTATCTTGGAGTTATATATGTACTCTTGCTCTTTTAAGCTTATTGTAATTGATGTTCCCCATCTAAATAATTTCATTAATTGTAATAAAGAGTGAATTGTTTATGGTTTCTTTCTATTTTCCTATTATTTTAGTTCATCTCCCAACAGGCCAAGACAAAATATGATATACCTTATGAAGATTTTATCTTCCACTTATATGACTATTGACAATTAAAATATAATTCATTTCACAGAAAAAATAAGGAAAGCAATTTACACGGGGAACCAGTAACTTATCTTCACTTGCCACCTAAGTCCATAACATTTGTAGGATAAAACACTAGACAAAATGTGTGAAATGCTTTACCATGTAACACTGACTTATGTTTAATTTTAAGCCGTAACTTTCCACGGATTTTTATTGCTGAATAATTTACATACATAGGCTTTTAAAATTTCGTTCTGTTATTTAAGATTAAAATATAACTCAAACTACTATATGCAGAAAATAATCCTACTATGCAGAAAATGCACGTAACAAACAAATTACTTAATAAATTAATATTTCCGCATATATAATTAAAGAGGAGTACGTCCAAGATCCAACCAACGGATATAAATTAATAAAAATAATAATTCTGACAGTACACCAAACGAACAAATAATTGCATAATAAATTAATCTATCTGATCCGATCCTCTCACTATCTTTCTAAATTAATTCATGGTGCAAAAAACGTGGTACATAGAAAATGACAGGGCCTCCATCAACTTTGTACCAACATTGATTCACATTCCTACAATGTCTATTTTGTTATTATTATAAGAACAAGAGAGAGGACATATAATTTGGAGTAAACACATTTTATTTTTAATATAATTTCTCTGTTGGAATGTCTAAATTATACACACACACACACAAGATACATAGTCTGCCTATTTGAAATTTTGCATAACAAATTTCTGATCTATATATACTAGATCATACGTTAAGTCTCTCTCATCAATACTATACTACATCCAAATCTGCTGAAATCCTCACTCCTATTTCAGAATTCTGAAATCCCTCCTCTCTGCCTATCTCTCTCCTCTCTCTTCTTTTTCTCTCCAAAAAAAATTGAGGAGAGAGAAAGAAGAGAGAGGAGAGATTTCAGAGTTCAGAAATCTAGAAATAAGAAGAATTTTATATCATGTCCATTTGCGGGGTATCATTTTGATTGCAACAAAATTTGTAGGGCCTAAGATAGTCACGGGTAGTTTTTATTTTTATTTTTGGTATTACACGGCTTCTAGGCCCAGTGAAGGGTAGTTGGTATAGGAAAAGATAACACAATCCATCTTGTTATTAAAACCTCCACCATAAAGCATAAACCATAGCAAAACCTCATAAAAGAGAGAACTATTTGAGAAAGCTGATAAATTCACCATCATTTCATTTAGTGCAAATGGCTACAGAGAAAGTGCATGATATTGTAATTATTGGCGGAGGCATCAGTGGTCTCTCTCTTTCCCTTGGTCTTTACAGGTTAAGATTTTTCTGTGAAATCTTATTTCTCATTTAGTGAAATATATTTGTCGTGGAATATTGTTACAAGAAAAATGTTCCTCTTCATATAAAAAATATTATATTTCAAGACAAAGGAGTTAGCTAGACATATTCATATAGCTGTAAATATAATCATTTATGTACTATATAACTTTTTCATTGTCATGTTAACGTCATTATATATATACTTGTTATGTATATTGGAATAAGATAGTGAGTGTGTGACGGGTAGTTGGTATAGGAATATATAACACAAGTTGGAAGTTTTAATAACAAGATGGAATGTGTTATATATTACTATATACTAACTACCCATTATTGTGCTTACGGGCCGTGTAATCATCAAAAATAAAAATAACCATATTTTAATTAAAACCTTATTTCTCATTTAGTGAACATATAATTCTCATGCAAATATTACAATACAAATGTTCCTGAAAAGTTCATGTAAAAATATCATATTTTATGACAAAGGATTTAGAATATATTCATATAGCTCTACCTTTAATAATTTATGTAATGTATAACTTCTTTGTTGTCATTTCAACGTCATGACACACACACACACATATATACAAATCATCAACCTCAAAAAAAATTTAAAAATACATGCAGCTCTTATAAAAAATATTATATATAAGTGTCATTTTAGCCAAATTTAAAGGCAAACAATCTATTGGATTCATTTCATTTCATTTCTTTTATTTTGAAAGGGAAGTAAGACCTAGATTTGCATTTGTTATATTTTGACAAGGCAGTAATAAATTTATTACTGTCTTGTCAAAATATAAAAATAAAGATATATATTTCTCCTACAGTAGGTGTTGATGGCCCTGATATATATAGTTGAAGTATATAAGCTTCAACAATGGTTAATAACCGTTGTTGAATACAACAATCACCAACGGTTCTTTATACATAATCATGAATTAGCACCAACGAACAAATTAATTGGACAGAAAATTAATATAACCATTGATTGGTTGAACAAAAATGAAGTAAAGAATGTTAGGAGCTAATTCCGATCCTGCAATCTATATACATAAAAAATCTTGTAAGGGCATATGTCTTATTATTATTTTTTTATTACTCTTAATTAATAATATTTTAATTAATTTAATTTGTAATAAATTTGACACACATGACATACGCTAGCTAATTGTTTATTACAAAAATCATCAATGACCCATTGGTGATTATGCGTTGGCGACGATCAAACTATCTCTATCTCATCTCTCTACCATTTAATTTATAATAAATGAATTACACATATTTAATTGACTTTATCTGCCTTAATTTGTGAGACATTTCCTTTTTATAATTTAAAACCCGTAGGTAACCATTTCCGATTTAATTAAAAAAATTACTTTCTTTTCCCTAAGAGGGTAAAATTTTGCATTTACGTATTGCAAGCACTTAATATTATAATAAATGAATTACACTAATTTAATTACTTAACTTGAGTTTCCTTTG
Organism: Carex arenaria; assembly: GCA_964058825.1. NCBI lineage: Eukaryota > Viridiplantae > Streptophyta > Magnoliopsida > Poales > Cyperaceae > Carex > Carex arenaria. The sequence continues at coordinate 29,744 of CAXKVW010000026.1, read as the reverse complement.
TGAACCATTTTTATTTTTCTTTTCACATTAATTTCCCAAGAGAGTAAAATTTTGCATTTTTGTATTGCACATGAAAATATCTTTCTTTTTCAGTGAAACAAAAGGATCAAGCCTTTATCTTTTGTTAATAACTCTTAAATGTATTTGAATTGATTGATTTTAACTTTGTGAAACTAACAGGAAGGGAATAAAGAGCTTGGTTTTGGAAAGATCAAAAGTATTGAGATCAGAAGGGGCTGCAATTGGTGTGTATGGCAATGGATGGCAGGCACTCGACCAACTCAGGGTCGGTGACGACCTTCGCAACTGTTCAATTCCTCTTACTGGGTACAAACTTCATCTCTCTCTAAAAAAATAAGAATGCATTTGGAAATTAAAGGTAAAAGAAGGATAAGATCTTAACAAACTTTTTGGCTTAAAATGGTAAGTACTGTCATCAAGATTTTTAATTTTTTATATATATATTCATGAATACATGCACAGGTAAGTACTGTCAAAATGATGCACCAACGCCAAAATCCAAAAAATCAACAAAAATCTATATTTTATAATTGTTTAAATAGTTTTTCACATTTTGACATTATATTCTTGTTATTAAAATAATCTAACTTAATAATTTCAAATAAGTTATATATAGCCAATTAGTCATGTCTGTACGAAAAATATATTGTGCCGCATTTGTTATTAACCTCACGTTGATTTGGAATTAACTCATTTTTCTATAATCAAATGCAGGATACACTATGAATATCTCACGAAGGATGATAAGAACGTAAACAGATACAGGTAAATAAGTAATGCAATTTATATTAATTTCTCTCAGTCTATAATAAATGTACATATATAAGTAATAATTATGATTCTAGATGTATATATGCAAGCAGTCTTTATTCATTATTAATAATGACTAAATATACAATTCGTGCGTATTCAAAGGAGAGAAATGCGGTGCCTAAGGAGGAAAGACCTCATTGAAGCACTGGCAAGGTATCTGCCGGGCGAACAAATATGCTTCGGTTGTCACGTTACGTCATTGGATTTCGATCACAGGGCAAATTTGCATGTTCTCACTACGCATAATGGAGCCACCATCAAAGCTAAGGTACATATCATAATTCATACAACCAAATTAAGCTTTAAAAATCAAGATTCTATTACTATATATAACTATAATAAAAGAAAAACATTACACTGTGTGTGCCTATTAATTCTAGGTTCTTGTTGGCTGCGAGGGATTGCACTCGATGGTAGCCAAGAAGCTGCAGCTCTCCCCTCCCAAATATTTCCCGGCATGGATTACACGCGGTTTCACAACATATCCGGAAGGGCATCATTTCAGGAATCATTTTTTTCGTTTCGAAACCGGGAAAGCAGTTTACGGAAGGATCCCAATTGATGAAAAAAATGTTCACTTCTTTGTGAATATTTTCAATAAACCCAAAGGTGACCAATTTAATCAAACTTATAAGATTACAATTAAGAAATATCAAATAAAAGAATAAAATCAAGAAAAAACAAAAAAATTGTTAATGCTGTCAGAACATATAATGGATTCGATATAAATACAGGAGACATGAGCGACCCTGAGGTTGTCAGAGAATACACAATGGAGCAACTGAAGGAATCGCCAAGCGAGATTTTGGAGTCTGTGAGGATCTGTGACATGGAAACCTTGAGCATGAGGCAGGCTGCCTACCGGTACCCTTGGGCACTGTATCACCAAAGTTTCAGGAAGGGAACAATGACAGTTGCCGGCGATGCCATGCATATCATGGGTCCATTCATCGGCCAAGGCGGCGCAACTGCACTTGAAGATGCTGTTGTGCTTACTAGGTGCTTGTCAAATGTCATAAATGCACCGACCATCACTTATTCTGACGAAAAATGGGCTGAGAGGGTTGGAGAGGCACTTGATTTGTACGTCAAGGAGAGAATGCCAAGGCTCTTGAGGCTTAGTTGGCAATCTTATTTTGTTGGAATTCTTAACTGCAACAAGTCATGGCTTGTGAAGTTGGTAGCTAGTTTTCTATTGAGGGTGTTCTTCGGAGGAAACAACCTCAACCATGCACTGTTTGACTGTGGAACTATCTAAAGCAGACTGGTTTGAGTTCGGTACTTCAGTGAACGTAGCTGTGATGTCATCCGTATAAACATAATAAGAATAAAACCGATTTTTTTCTAAGAAAATTACAAAAATACTCAGTTTTTATTTTTAATTTAAAAAATATCCAGACTGCCATAGTAGGATAACAAGCTGCTTGCTTTAATTTCGAGCAGAGAGAGACGGTTGGGAGATAATTACTAAGGAGAATCTCCTTTATATCTGGGAGGTCACCATATATATGTTGAATTAATGTAGACGTTGGTGTTTAGTTGACTTTGGTTTCAATTATTTACCAGCGCTTCCACTCAACAAATCGCTGTCAGTTCAGTAAAGAAACTTTGTACTGTTAATCAAGTGCCATGTTATCAAGGTCCTAATTTCTACTTGGGCTAAATAAAAACTGGAACTTGGTCTTTTCTTTTAAGGCCAGTCCGGAATAAATAAGAAAACCCAACGGATATTAAAGTCAAAGCCTATATTTGATGAGCCCGGCATATGAATAAGGAGCAGTTAAGCCGACATAGGGCGTGCACTACCCTATGCGGGATAACCGCTCCTATGATCCCAATAATTATACCACGATCTCAATAACTATGCCCACGATCTCAATAACTACACGCACGATCCCTTAATTAATGTGGGGAAAATGGTTAGAGACCCTGGTATAAAAAGAACCAAATTTCCCGAGAATTGATTTTCAAGCCATCAGCTTACACTTAGAGAGATATTGTATATGGAAGAGTCTGAATATCTCAGATTCTCTTCTTGTCCCTGGTCGACTTATTGCCCTTTGATAAGTCGATTCATCTCAATCATCCACCTTCATCTCTACTTATTGACCGAGATAAGAGGAGATTCAGCTTTGGATAGCACATATCATCCACTACTTCCGACATACAGGCTATCCACTTTAGATAGCACATATCAAAGTCAACACCAATGGCTTGTATAAATATTGTGAAATAGGATATATTTTCGTCAATTCGCGCCAATTTTTGTTTATTATACACAGTTGGTTTTACAAACCGTTTTTTATTCATATTCACTCTACACAGTTGTTGTTGTTTTTTTTAAAGAAAAATGAACATCAAACCTTCATGTTCCATTAAAATTGACATCAAAGATGTCTATGTTTACAAAAGATTGCCTACACGATTGTTGTTATTTAACCGTGGATGAGTAGTACTTAGGGTTTTTAGTTATTCACACCTCTTTGAATTCTGTCCTGTCTTTATATCTCAGTACTTCCGCGTCTGATCAAATAACTTTCAACTCCTGGTTCTCTTCTCCCTCTTTATTTCTCTCCTCCTCCACTCTCTCTCTCTATTAGGATTTCCAATTCAATATTCAGTTTCACTGGTAAATGACAATCTGCAATTCTGCATCAGTTAAGTGTTAGTAATGCACAAATTTAATAAAAAAAAAACATTTCTTTAATGAAAATAATAATACAAAAATTAAATATTCAAACTCACTGTGTAGCTCATAATCAGATGATTAGGTCGTAAATGTATCATTAATTCTTAGAGAAGAACTTGAAGTCTGAGTTTAACAGTTCTTAGATTCATAGGCACTGCACTACAGACTCTTATGTACCATCTTTTAAGTAATCATATTCAGCCTGCGAATTTCAATTATTTAATAAATAGTATAGCGGATAACACGCATTGGCAAATAATTAGTATACCTTGGAAGTAAAATCGTACTGACAATGAATCCCCTCCTTTAAAATTATGAAGTTCAGTAGAATATGCACGTACAAACAAATTACTAATTAATAAATTAATATTTCAGCATATATAATTTTTGATTGTTAGTGGTAAACCTTCAGCTTATATAATTAAAGAGGAGTACGTCCAAGATCCAACCAGCGGATAATAATTCTGACAGTACACCTAACGAACAAATAATTGCATAGTAAATTAAGCTATCTGATCCGATCCTCTCACTATCTTTCAAAATTAATTCATGTGCAAAAAACGTGCTACATAGAAAATGACAGGGGCTCCATCAACTTTGTACCAACATTGATTCACATTCCTACAATGTCTATTTTGTTATTATTATTAGAAAAATAGAGAGGATATATAATTTGGAGTAAACATATTTTATTTTTAATATTATTTCTCTCGTGGAATGTCTAAATTACACACACACACACACACACACACAAGATACATAGTCTGCCTATTTCTGATCAATATATACTAGATCATACGTTAAGTCTCTCTCATCAATACTATACTACATCCAAATCTGCTGAAATCCTCACCCCTATTTCAGAACTCTGAAATCCCTCCTCTCTGCCTAGCTCTCCTCTCTCTTCATTTTCTCTCCTAAAAAAATTGAGGAGAGAGAAAGAAGAGCAAGGATAGAGATAAGGAGAGAGGAGAGATTTCAGAGTTCAGAAATCTAGAAATAAGAAGAATTTTATAACATATCCATTTGCGGGGTATCATTTTGATTGCAACAAAATTTGTAGGGCCTAAGATAGTGATGGGTTGTTTTTATTTTTATTTTTGGTTTTACAAGGCTTGTAGGCCCAGTCACGGGTAGTTGGGATAGGAAAATATAACACAATCCATCTTGTTATTAAAACCTCCACCATAAAGCATAAACCATAGCAACACCTCATAAAAGAGAGAACTAATTGAGAAAGCTGATCAATTCATCCTCATTTCATTTAGTGCAAATGGCTACAGAGGAAGTGCATGATATTGTAATTATTGGCGGAGGCATCAGTGGTCTCTCTCTCTTTCCCTTGGTCTTTACAGGTTAAGATTTTTCCGTCAAATCTTATTTCTCATTTAGTAAACATATATTTGTCGTGGAATATTTTTACAAGAAAAATGTTCCTGTTCATATAAAAAAAAGATCATATTTCATCACAAAGGAGTTAGAAATATTCATATAGCTGTAAATTTAATAATTTATGTACTGTATAACTTTTTCATTGTCATATGAACGTCATTTATTTATATATATATATATATATATATATATAGAGGTTGGCTAATATCAAATCAGTTGTTTCTGAGGTCCCGTGCAACCAAGTCATTTTTCAATTTTCGAAGTTCAAATTGTCGATCCGAACCGTTAGATGTGTTCTCTATATTAAAATGTACTTGGAGACCAAATTTTACATTTTTTGGATTTTTTTTTTACTATTTATTATGCCACTTTGAAAATCGCTGATCCAACGGTAGCTTAACAAAACAGTAACGTGAGAGAAATTAATTATGCCACTTTTACATGGCGTGACTGGTTCGCATGACGTGACGTAACCTGTATTTTTCACTGGAATGCAGTCACTTCACACGAATGATCACGTCACGGGACACGCGAGTCACGTCACGTAATGGACACACGTGATGTGACGTGACGTTAACGTGACGTGATGTGATATTAACGTGACGTGACGTAACTAATCACGCCGTGACAAATTTCCTTCTCTATTGAGGTGCTTGCCACAAAAAAAATAACAATAATAATAATCTGCGCAAAACAAACTACATGTGGTTGTTATCTCCCTGATATATATCTATATATATCGAGATATGTATATATGTCGTCATCAACCTCAAAAATTAAAAAAATGTATACATCTCTTTTATATAAAAAAAAATATTAGATATAGGTGTCATTTTTAGCCAACTTTAAAGCAATCAATCTATTGGATTCATATCATTTCTTTTCTTATCTTTTATTTGGACAGGAAATTAATGATCCCCAAGTTGTCCATTTGTAATTACTTGACCAGGCAATAGTACGATAACAGTAGTGCATAAAAGCACATCAGAAACGGTTTCCCCTACAGTTGTGTATTTTTTTTTTAATTATTTAGTTTGAATATGTGACTAACTATAAATATTAATTCAACCATCTGAAAATACTTTCAATTAATTAAGCATGAAGACATCACCCTATCACAAATCAGATAATTAAATTAAGTATAGTTTAACTCATACACATTACAACCATCATGCCAACTTAAAAAGTACTGAAATGCAAATTTTCAAGTGCAATACTGAAATGCATTTTTTTACCATCTTAATAAAAAGAAAATAGTTATTTTGAAAATAAAAAGAGGAAATATATCACAAAGGAAAATTAAGTAAATTAATTAAATGAGTGTAATCCAATTATTATAAGATTAAGTGCATGCAATACATAAATTAAAATGTTTATCCTCTTGGAAAAAGAAAGTAATTCTTTTGAAAATAAAATAGGAAATGGTCCACAAAAAAAAATTAAGTCAATTAAATGTGTGTAATTCATTTATTAATTATAGATAGTTTGATGGTCACCAATTCCTAATCACCAATGGTTAGAGTTCTAAATTCGTGCCGTGCCGTGCCGTGTCGTGCCAAACACGGCTTGGCACGGCACGGCACGGCACGGCACGATTATTATTTTATTATTTTTACCGTGCCGTGCCGTGCCGTGCCAAAAATTGGAAGAGGTCGGCACGGCACGGTTAAGACACGGCACGTTTAGGCACGCCGTGCCTAAACGTGCCGTGTCTTAACCGTGCCGTGCCTAATCGTGACGTGCCTGTTCGTGCCGTGTTGCTTTGGCACGGCGTGCCTTATTCGTGTTGATCGTGCCGAAAATTAAAAAAATCCAAAAAATAAGAAAAAAAAATTACAAAAATATAAAAATATGAAAAAAAATTCTCAAATTTTATAGATTGTGCATGCGCCAGCCAGATGCTCATTGCATTATGATTCCGAGTTTCCGACCACCAAAAACGCTTAAAATTCTTGCCACTAAATTGTAACTTTAAATTATATTTATCTTCATCCTTTGAGATTTAAAAAGGCTTATCCAACGAACAAAAAAAAAAAAGAAATGACAATAATCTGTAGTTAAAAAATTATGTGATTTGTTGATGACAGTGAGTCCTACCCTATCCAAGTATTAGCAAGTAAAATAATAGTTAAATATTCTTTTTTCTGAGCCTCGTGCAGCATTATGTTTTGCAAATTCTTAAAAAAATAAAAAAAAAATGAAACAAGGAGGAAAATTAAATAAAATCATAAAAATAGAAAGGTATAGGCGTATAGCCGTATGTATAGGAGAAAAAAGAAAGGAAAAACAGTTTAAAAAAATATATTTGTTTTTTAAAATTTGTAAAGTTTAAAATAGAATTAATAAATGCAAAAGAAAGAAAAATAAAGTTACCCTCCTCCTTTATTCCGGGCTTGGGACCAGCTATGTGAAATAATATAGGTGGAGTTCTTTTGTTAGTATAGTTTAAGAAAATTAAATTCAAATATTAAAATTGAAGTGAAAATTATACCTTAATCCTCAAATATTAACATAGGCGGAGTTCTTTAGTCCCAACTCATCAAAACAAAATTAAGAAGGTGCTAGGATGTTTATAAAAGAAATCAGAGATTACCTCAAAAATTCACTTGACTAGACCCATTCAATCCAGATGAGCAAATGAAATTAGGTGCCGTATTGTACCGGATATCCAATCCGTTATTATTTCGGATATGATTCCGATTCATTTTGTTATGCGTTTGGTTTTGGTTAACACCGATACCAGTAAAATCCGCATGTCAGTTCAAATATTAAATTTCATATCCGGATATATACAGATATCCACTTCGTTTATATCCTTACATAATAATCCATATTCGTATCTGGATTATTTTTCCATATACCAGAAATATTTGTATTCGTATCCGAAAGTATCCATATATGTTTAATCCGGATTCAGATAATAAGCGGATTTGGAGCGGATATCCGTCGGATAATCCAGATCCGTTTACACCCCTAGGAAACTTGCATGTTACACAAGTTGAAAATTGAAAAGTTTAAATAACTTTTTTTAAATAATAAAACATATTAAAATAGAAATTCAGTTTAATAAAACAGTTTATGTAATTAATAAAGTGAACGTACTTGAAATAAAATAATATTATGACCTTCAAAATTAGAGTTGTCTCATAAACAAGATAGTAATAAGATATTAAGGTCAGGCACTTTTGATCTTCCTTTCTCATTAAAAGAGAATAAACAACCTGATAAATGGAAACTTCTTCCAAACCTCTTAGAATTCAAAACTTTTTTTTTTCGTTTTCCTTTCTTGTTTTAGCGTGAACAACTTACCATTTATAATGTATTAATTAGAATAAACTTTTTTTTTCGTTTTCCTTTCTTGCATTCAAACGTCCAAATACCATGTATTTAATTAATTAATGTTATAATGTAAACATATACATTAAATACATTATGTACCTATCTCATTTTTAATTTATTTTAAAATATATAAATTATTAACTTAATGAAATGATAAATTATTGTATAAATTAATTCTGCCAAAAATTAATAATTAAAAATCTACATAAAAAGTTGGATAAATTAATTTTATCATAAATTACTAAATAAAAAAATTATATGAAATGTAAAAAAAATTAAACTTTCGTGCCTGTCGTGCCTAGTCGTGCCTAGTCGTGCCCAGTCGTTCCTAGCGTGCCTAGTCGTGTCGTCGTGCCGTGCCTAAATGTGCCGTGTCTAATCGTGTTCCCGTGTAGTGCCGTGCCGTGTCCCGTGCCGTGCCGTGCCGTGCCTCTCCTCGTAAACGTGCCGTGCCGTGCCGTGCCCTACAATAGGAAACCCAAGCACGGCACGCTTAAGGCACGGCACGTGAACAGTACCGTGCCGTGTCCCGTGCCGTGTCTTAGCCGTGCCGTGTCCTTATCGTGCCGTGCCGTTCGTGCCGTGTTTGGCCACTGTGGCACGGTTTTGAGAACTCTACCAATGGTAGATGAATATTTTAATAAACAATTAGTGTATTGCACTTGAAAATATCTTTTTTGTGGGAAACAAAAGGGTCAAGGCCTTATCTTTTATTAATTTTTTCTTTGAAAAGAAGTGGAAAGATCCACCGATTTCATATTGAAACCATAGAATTTATAGGATAAGGTACTTAAATCAAGTACCTATCAATTACATAGTATCTAAAGATAACAAAACTATGAACTGACAAGAAAGTGAAAACCAGATAAGAAAGCTACAAAATAACATCTGTATTTGCTGATATCTAAACTAAGCTTCCAAAGATTAGAAATCACTAAACCACACCCTTAATAGTCCAAAAGCCTTATCTTTTATTAATTGCACTTGAATATATTTGAATTGGTAGATTCTAATTACTTGTGCAACTAACAGGAAGGGAATAAAGAGCTTGGTTTTGGAGAGATCAAAAGTATTAAGATCAGAAGGGGCTGCCATTGGTGTGTATGGAAATGGATGGCAGGCACTCGACCAACTGAAGGTCGGTGACGACCTTCGCAACTGTTCCGTTCCTCTCACTGGGTACACACTTCATCTCTCTCTAAAAAAAAGGACACCACATTTGATAATTGAAGGTAATTAAAACTGGGCTAAATATTTTAAAAAAGCAATTTTAGCTTCATGCAGTACATAAACTATAAAACTAATTAAAGCAACAATATATAAAAGATTCATGTGTTGCACGAAGTCAAAACTGCTCTGTTAAAATATTTATCCTAAGAAATGAATAGATAAAAAGCATACAGAGCAAAACGATACACTAAAGTAAAATTGAAAACTATTCATATGGCAATTTAATTATCAGTGTCTTAAATGAGGAAGTACTTAGAAGGCTACAATAAAACATGTCAAAAAGTAAGTACACACACGAAAAAACTAAATTTTGAGGCTAACACAGACAAAGACATTTTATTTAGTACTGCTTCAATTGATAGGGATTATTGAATAGGAATTCACATCCTCTCCATTACTGCACAAGGGAATCTTTTACAATTAGTGAATCCGGACCATTCATTTTAACTTGGCACGAATCTCAAAGCACAATAATACTGCCCCCTATGTCCCCCGAGTCTTAAACCGGCTGAGATTTAATCAATCTCAAACCGTAAAGTGAGGTCCATCCTCTGCAGTAATAGAGAGGATATGGATCCACTGAATAGTTGTCTTTATTGAATCATAACCTTTACAATCTATAATGAATGTATATATAACAATACAAAGGCTTAAGAGCCATTGAGAAGTTAACCAAAAACAGAAAAGAATACAACGTACGGCCTTATTTCTATAAAAGGGTAGCTAGCGGAAGTGAGGTTTGAGTAAAAAAAACTAGAAGAGAAAGATACAGGATTGAAATCAGAAAAAATAATAAAATAATAAAAAATTTCAAAGAAATCAGAAAAATAACTTAAAGTTTTACTAACTGTATCCGGAATGTGACCCACAATATTATCTTCAATATTATCTTCACTTTGACTGGTGAAATGTTATTGGTAGGTAAAATAATGCACGGGTATGAGGTAGGTAGATAAATCCAAGGACAGAATCAAATCTTCTCATCAGATTAACAAGCAGCAAAATCAGACAAGTAAAAAAAATATACACCCTATTTCAAGCGGGAAAAAAATATGCAACAGCCCCAAAATCCGAAAAATCAAGAAAAATCTATATTTAACAATTTCTTACTAGTTTTCACATCTGACCATTTATTGCTTGTTATTTAGATAACCTAACTTAAAAATCTGAAAAATTGTTAAATGTACGTACGTAATAAGTTAAACATAACTAGTTCGTCTGACATCACAGTCCTCCATTATTTTGATTACGTCACATGAATTTTTTTTTTTTATAATTATGTAATGTCATTGTCATCCTATATATGTAATTAAATCTTAGCCAATAATTAGTCATGTCTGTACGAAAAATATATATACTGTGCCGCATTGTTACTATATACTAGCTAAACAGATCTAGAGGCCCGACATTAATGTATAAATTTATTAACCTCGTTGCCATGAAACTAACTCATTCTTCTATAATCAAATGCAGGATGCACTATGAATATCTTGCCAAGGATGATAAGAACGTAAAAATATACAGGTAAATAATTAATGCTTATATTAATTGCTCTAAGTCAATAAATGCACAAATATAATTAGAGTAAAACTAGCGTGCACTATGTATGCTTATTAAGAAGACTTGGTGAGCATAACTTCTAAATTAAATTTATCGGTTTTATTTCAAACAACAGATTCAAACCGTTAAAACCTATCTACTTCACGTGTACATGTTAAATTTTTTATTTTTCAAATTTATTTAGTATAAAGTTAAGCAGTAAAAAGATAAAAGTCTATGTGTTATTTTAGTACATTCATTTTTATCATTTCTTGACTTGAGTTTGTAACAAAATAATTCAAAAAATTTAAAATTTTGCATGTACACACGTCACTCATGAGGTAGATCGGTTTTAACAGTTTAGATTTGTTATTTGAAACTAATTCGGTAGATTTTGAAGTTACCGAAACTTTTTGCTGAACATACTGCTCACTAGTTTATGTTCGTAATGTATATAGGTATTGAAAGATGATGAATAAAAAACAGACTGAAAAATGATTGGTTATGACTTATTAATTAGTTGTAATTGGGCCTAATTTTTACTTTTGAATTCCTTGGTAACAGTGTACAAGTGTACCGTTTGTGTTTCTTCTACTTCTTTAAAATATAAACACTTGATTAATTCCTAGCTGCCGCTTGATCTATGATGAGTAAATCTGAGATAGTTTCTTTGGCTTTTTTATTTTCAACCGATTTGAAGTTAGAATTGTAAATATCCATCAATCTTATAACTTGTTTGTAATCTCTTCAAAATGGTCAGTCTAATTCTTTGGTAAAGACACTGTCTAATTGATTTTCGCTCGCACAAATAGTGTTTCAATTTATTTAGCTTGAACCTTTTATCAATAGGCAATCGAGTTTTATATGTTTGTTCGTGAAATACAGGGTTTAATTGGACAATGTGTCTAGCGGTTTTATTAGCTCATAGTTTGTCACATGCAAATCCGTTAGCGCTTACTTTATTCATATTAATTCAATTGTGATTGATGTCATGTCTCAATATTCTGTCTTCACGTTAGATCATATTACAACATTTTGTTTCTTGCACAAAAATCAATTGTTGATTTTCTATCTGAACTTCCAACCCATACATCAATATAACAACATATAATATTAGAGTTGTTATTTTTCATTCAAATATAAATGATGCTTTCTTTAGATATCTTTAAATTATATATAGGGCTTATAAATGTGAGGTTCATAATGAATTAATGCATAAACTCACTCATTTGGCTTACCAAAAAGAAAGATCTGATAGCGTGACCATAAGATAAATTAATTTTCATACAAGTTTTTGAAATTGATTTACATCTTCTAAAGGGCCAACATCTCCAGTATATTTAGTTTACATATATAATATATTAGGATAAGAGACCGGATTAAATCCTAATTTATCGGTTTCTTCAAATAAATCTAGTTTGTACTTCTTTTTTGAGAAATAAATAAGTTTTTCTTTGAATGTGTCACCTCTATTCTTAGAAAATATTCTAAATATTCAAAATCTTAATTTAATGCCAAATTTTATCATTAAGTGAGTTTTAATTTTATTAATTTCTCCTTGGTCATTTTCGGTAATAATGTCATCTATATATATTAAGTTTTTTATATCATGTTTGTGGAGATTGTTTCAGGACGGATCCAATATGATTCACGAGGAGGGGTAGCCCCCCCTCTCCCTCCAAAATTTTGAATTCAGTAGAAAAATACGAGTCTGATTCTTTTTTCTTTCCCTTTGAAAATTCTTTTTTCAGTGATGTTTAAAAAAAAACGTTTACGGGCCAAGAGCCCAAAATTAATTATGTTGCCCCTCTGCGCACAGAAATTTGATTCTCTTTAGCCCAAAATTAATTTCAATCTTAATTCTTCAGGAATGCTCTCTGACTTGGAAATTGATGAAGCCCAAGCCGTTATCTCCCGAAATTTTTATAAATATACAAAACCAGAAATTAATTTAACAATTTATACATTTTTTTAACATAATTCGAAAACTGTCTATACCGATGAGCAGGTCATCGGTTACAGAGTCCCAAACCGATGAGCAGGTCATCGGTTTCAGAATGCTTAAACCGATGACATATCCATCGGTTTTAGTCTAGCACGTTTTTTGATGCTATCTGCACACTTTTTGAAACAACAAACGGCTCAGATTAAAACAAAGAACGATTCAGATTGAAATACTGTTTGTAATCATTACACCCCATTTCTGAAATTTTGAAACCGATGAGATATTCATCGGTTTTGAATTAAAATATTTTTCATTTATTTTTTTATTTAATTAGAAAATATTATAATTTATTTATTTTTTAATTAAAATATTAGAAATATTTTTATATTTTTTTAAAATTAGATAGAATATCATATAATTTGATTTATTAGAAAGACTTAAACGGATAACCCGGATCAATATTTTTCAGATCGGATTTTTTATAGCTGTAAGAAAAATTAAAATATTTCTTTGTGTGTTATTAGAAAAAAATAAAAATGCTTTGAATCTAAATTATTGATCCCGGTTCAAAAGTCACTTCTAGGTAAATATAGAAAATATTATGGTCTTTCTATTTTCGAAAAAATAAATTTTTTCAAAAGTTTAAAATAATTTTTTTTTTTTGAGTAATGATTACATGTATGAAAAGTTTTTGAAAAAAATTATTTGATGCGTAAATAGTTTTAAGAAGGGATCTCCATATTTGATCAGTTTCTCTTGAATTCATTGAACTCGTGGAGGCATACTAGAATCACAAAAGATCCTATCATAATCTGGACGCGGAGGCTCTAACTTCTAACTTGGATGCAAAGGTTCCTCGATGGAGAAAAACATATCGAAAAGAACAAGATGTATCAGTGGAGCAAGTTCGAGTTCTTCGAGGAGAAATCCAGTGGGAAGGCTGCGATCCTCACCGAAATAACTGGAAGGATCCAGTGATGCGCTCCAGCAGTAGACACCAGATTTCCATTGGTATACACTAAACATTAAACTAATACAGAAACATCTTGTTGTTACCATTGCATATTTGAATTGTTCTACCACTTCATTGGTATTGTGAATGAATTATTTTGTATAGCATACATGATGACAGTTCATACCAAGTATTGTGAATATCTTACTTTTTAGGCATGAATACTCTATCTGCACTCGTTGAACCTTAGCAGTCTTGTAGGAATACTTATGGTTGTCAATACCAAGTTGTCTGAATGGTGATAGAATATTTTATATAATATGGATAAATACTTACATGTTAGAGTTGAATACTTCAAAGTTATGGATGAATACTTTGGTCACTATTATTTTTTGTGCTCTGAATGAATACTTTGTTCAACCAGGTTATCCTTATATCAATTTTTTTAAATTTCATGTGATGCATAAACAGTGAATATATGGTGTTTGATGAATATATGTCCCTATAAGTATGAATACCTTGCAGTGTGTCATTCAAGTTCTGGTATCAATATTTTGTTCTAATGAATACATGTTACATTGTTGTTGAATACTTCATTGCATTGGTTGAATACATTAACTGTGTATCATGTATTATTCTGTCCTTATATTGACAGAATAAGATGAATACTTGTATGTTAAGAATGATTTGTTTATTTTAAAATTTGACAGTATATGAAACTGACTCTTTTTTATTTGTGAAAATTTTTAGCGGATGATCAGCCTGGAACGGGTCCTGTTAGCTTTTAGGATGCTGATAGACGAAAGAAATGATCTGAAGTTTGAAGTTGTTTGAAGTTAGCATTGTCAAAAATTGAAATTGTATTTGCTTATTTTAATTGTGGTTTGTGATTGGAATTGTTTGAGTCGTAACTCGTATTTACTGATTGCAGGTTTAGGATTTATTGGAATTGTTTGCGTCTTAACTTATTATTTTAATTGTAGTTTCTGATTGTACTTGAAGTTAATTTCTTAACTCGTATTACTTTTTTAAGGGTAATTTTTACTCAGTAATATGTTATGCTCATGAAAGATTAATACTTTGTCCATTACAGTTGAATACTTTAAGATTAAAGATGAATAGCTTATGTGAATAATTTACTGTGATCATATGAGAAATGTTTTCTGTTGAATACTTCTTTAATGTGGTTGAATATGTCAGTTGAATATGTATATTTATGTGCAGTTAGTTTTAATTCACACTTGAAAAATATTTTTAAAGTGTGAAATTTTTGCTGAATGAGTATTTTCTAGTAATTACTTATCAAGTGAATATTATATGGTTTATATTGAATACTTTGGCCAAAACAGATGAATATTTCTTTGAGAAGTGTTTTCTGATAGTTTTTTAAGGGTAATTTTTACTGAGTAATATGTTATGCTCATAAAAGGTGAATACTTTGTCCATTACAATTGAATACTTTAAGGTTAAAGATGAATATCTTATGTGAATATTTCTTACCGAGTCCGATAGGTTTCATAACCGTTTGATATATTTTAAGATTCGTGCGAACGGATATTAAATCAATGCACACAGATCTTAAAGTGGATCGGACAGTTATGGAATCCAACAAACCCAAGCTGCTCCGGTGTTCATGAGATGAAATTATGGCTGATCAGGTTCTGCTAAAATTTAAAGTAGCATATTTGGACAGAATAACAGCTCTTAAGATTGGGATTTGAATACATTACATGTGCATTGTACTGTAGGTCCGATGCCCATCCGACATACTCTTATCTCTGAGGTTTGAATACATAATATTATCTCTGGGGCTTGAATACATTACATGTGCATTATACTGTAGATTCACGTGTTGTTGCATACTAGCTTGCATGCATGGGGAACATGTGAGTGGCTTGCTAAGTCATTTATTTTATGTTCAAAGCACTGAGATTGTGTAATTATCTTTATTAATTAATATTTTTTTGGTCAGCTGCTGCCAGGCTTTAAAAAAAACAAAATTGCTATTGTTCATGAAATGACGAGACGTGAAAAGACTCTCCAGTATTAGGTGGCATTATATATTCCATTACTTTCCTTTACAAAGCTCACATATTTAAGAGAAATATATATATACATATATATATAGATAGGCTACGGTACATTGCAATATATAGGCCTCTTTGTACATCAGATTTTAAATCGTTGAATTCAAAGTCCAAACAGCTGATCCAAACCGTTCAACTTGTTCTCCATATTAACATGTATCTGGAGACCAAATTTTACATTTTTTGGAAATTATTTACTTTTTTTTATTTGTAGAAAATCGTTGTTTTTCAGACAAATTTGGACCATAAAAAACAGCGATTTTCAAAAATCTAAAAAAAAGTAAATAATTTAAAAAAATATATAAAATTTGGTATTCAAACACATATTAATATGGAGAACAAGTTGAACGGTTTGGATCGGCTGTTTGAACTTTGAACCCAACGATTTATAGCCCGATGTACAATGGAGCCTATACATTGCAATGCATAATAGCCCAACTCTCTCTCTCTCTCTCTCTCTATATATATATATAGAGTAATGCTATTATGCATTGCGAATTAAAGCGAGTGCTTTAATTTGAGCTCATATCACGATTTTCACAGTTCAAACACCTGATCCGAACAGTTAGATGTGTTCTTCATATTGAAATGTGCTTGGAGACCAAATTTTACATTTTTTGGAATTTTTTTACTATTTATTAAGCCATTTAGAAAATCGCTGATCCAACGGTGACTCATATTGAACAGTGAAACCGTTGGATCAGCGATTTTTAAAGTGACTTAATAAATAGTAAAAAAATTCCAAAATATGTAAAATTTGGTCTCCAATCACATTTCAATATGGAGAACACATCCAACGGTTCGGATCGGCTGTTTGAGCATTGAAAATTGCGATATGAGCACGAATTAAAGCACTCGATTTAATTCGCAATGCATAATAGCATTACTATATATATATATATATATATATATATATATATAGTAAGGCTATTGTGCATTGCGAATTAAAGGGGGTGTTTTAATTCGCTCTCATAACGCTATTTTGAAAGTTCAAATAGCCAAATATTAAAATGTGCTTGGAGAGAGAGAGAGAGAGAGAGAGAGAGAGGTTGGCTAATATTAAATCAGTTGTTCCTGAGATCCCGTGCAACGTAACTAAGTCTATTTTCAATATTTGAAATCCAAAAGGTCAACCCAAACCGTTAGATGTGATCTCTATCTGAAATTGTACTTTGAGACCAAATTTTATATTTTACCATTATTATTTATTAAGCCACTTTGAAAATCGCTAATCCAACGGTGGCTTAACCAAACAGTAAAACTAGAGCCACAGTTGGATCAGCGATTTTCAAAGTGACTTAATAAATAGTAAAATAATTTCAAAACATGTAAAATTTGATCTCCAAAGATAATTTAATAAAAAAAAAATTGACAATTTTACTCTTGCTTCAAAATACCCCTCCCTACCCTTTTCTTCTCAAGTTCCCCAGTCGACAAGATCATAAGGTCTATATGTTAGAGTTTGCTGTTTCTATAAGACTGGTTTTTTATTTCATTAAAGCTGGTCATTGTTGCTTAATTTTTTTTATCTGATAATAAGAAGCACTTCCTGCAGAATATGCAATTTCATCAACTCAACAGGAAAATAATTAAATCTGCTGCGATTCCAAAGGATCACTGCGATCCGGTGATTCCAATCTCAACCGTTCATGTGTTTCGGGATTTGTGCATTAAATCTAACTTCTTTTTAGATTCGTGTATTCTAATAATTGTACAACTGAGATTAGAGTCACAGGACCCTACGAACCTTTAGAATCGCAGCAATTCGCTTCCAGTACTCTATAGCGATTTGTTGACAGCTTATTATTTTTCTTTTATCTTTTGTTTACCGCTTAGGTATCGGTATGACCTAACAAGGTGGTATGTATTGCAATACAAGAAAACAGAAAATGAATCATTTCAAATTAAAGTCAACATTAAAGCTCGGAGATTAGTTAGACCAAAAAACAGGAGTGAATGGTTTAGGAACTTCCCTATTATTTCATGCCTTGATTCGATTATTATTTGTATGAAGCCGATGGTCGATGTCTTAACTCTTTAGTTCAGTAATGCATGCGAGAGCTCGAATGTAGAGAACAATTGCTAGACCCGCGTACTTACAATTGTTAGGATAAATTTTCTGAAAAATTCGGATAATTAAATAAATTATTAAATAAAATAAATCAAGTTGAATGGTTGATAGGATAATATATACTCAGATTGTGTACAAAATACTACCTTTAAGCGTATTCCATCTTATCGTGCAAGGTGGAAACGTAACCAAGATAATTCGGAGTTGTCGCTCCTTAGACCCGTCATGAAAGCGACTGATAATAGCTCCGCAATATAAATGAACAAATATTTTGTGGAAATGAATTATCAGTTAGCAGAAAACCAGAGATATGTATTTTCTTATTTCTATCGATAGCAATTATTTACTCATTTTTCTCTTTGTATAAGATACTGTTCATCAAGTCTCTTTGTGAACTCAACACTAAAATCTATCGGATTGATTTTAGATGACGAATCCGAACCGTTGAAATCCATGTACCTTACAAGTGATATTTGTAGATGCCGAAATTTAAATTTTTGACTTAATTTTGTATAGACTTAAGTGGTCAAAAAAGTTCAAAAATGAATGCATTAAACCATGGTTCTGAAATTCAGAGTCAGAATCGGCATCGGATGAATCGGCTAGAATCGGATGAATCAGATCGGAAACTCCGATTTTTTTTGGCATAAAGCCTGTTTTGTAGCCAAAGCGTAGGAAATAATTGGTAAAAAAAAATAATTTGTAAAAAAACTATGTTAAGACAAAATATTACACTCAAATAATTCACTAATTATATAATGTAATACAAGCATTATAAATACAATATATTTTTTATTGCCAAAACATATGCCGAGCTGGCTTGATTATCTCATCATCCTTGCAAACACTCTCACCATGTAATTTACGCAATTAGACATTAATTAGCTCCTCTAATAAGTTTGTGATTGTAATCATTTCCTTAATTAGTAATTTTGTACTTCTAGTGACTCTAAAATTCTTGGACAAGGACATAGTATTAACTATTAAGTATAGGATAATTCTATAATACATTTAAATTTTACAGTATATTACTTAAATAAAACAAAGGAAAATTATAGATGTGCTCTTAATTATTTCGTTAGAAAATGTATCATAATCAAATTAACTTGGAGTTTAAATAATTATTCATCATCAAAATATTAAATTCTATTGTTAAGGTTTTAATTTTTTCACGTTTATAATTTTGTTTTCTAACTTGAATATTTATTTTTTAAATATTAATTCAATGTACATAAAAATTAGATATAAGTTAGAATTAGTGTCTAATTTTAAAAATCGTAAAACAAACAATTTAGTTAACACTTAATATCACTTTATAGTGTAGCGGCAGCGTGGGGATCAACACTTAATTAATTATACCATCATGACCAGTGAGGGTACTATCCAGCCTAACTAAGCTTTTTCTTTAAGAAAATTAATAATCTATGTAGTGTGGAAAACGATGATTCCAGAATATACTAGGTTGCTTTATTTGATGCAAACCTATGTTCATTAGCTGAAGTTGAATTACAAAACACTTTTTTTAATTGAAAAATCATTACAAAATATATTTTTTTATTGAAAAAATATCAGACTCGGCCAGACTTGACCCGACTAGAGTTGACTCGGCCAGATAATCGGCTAACTCGGCCCAGTCAGACAGTGTTTATCTGAGTTTTACTGAAAAAATTTCATGGGCGCTAGACTCGGGTAACACGCATTGGCAAATAATAAGTGAACCGCGGAAGGAAAATCATACTGACAATGAATCCCCTCCTTTAAAATTATGGACTTATATAGAAAATGCACGTAACAAACAAATTATTTAATAAATTAATATTTCAGCATATATAATTAAAGAGGAGTGCGTCCAAGATCCAACCAACGGATATAAATTAATAACAAGAATAATTCTGACAGTACACCTATCGAACTAATAATTGCATAATAAATTCATCTATCTGATCCGATCCTCTCACTATCTTTCTAAATTAATTCATGGTGCAAAAAACGTGGTACATAGAAAATGACAGGGGTTCCATCAACTTTGTACCAACCCTGATTCACATTCCTACAATGTCCATTTTGTTATTATTATTAGGCCCACAACAATTACACCTTTCCAAAACTGTTGACATTGTGGCATTGATTCCTTGGAAAAAAAAAATAACTTACTGATAATAAGATAAATTAGGCCCACAACAATTGCAGCTAGTTGTGTTCATGAGGAGCAGGTTGGGTCTGATGACCATCGGACTCAAACCGAGTCCGATAGGTTTCATAACCGTTTGATATATTTTAAGATTCGTGCGAACGGATATTAAATCAATGCACACAGATCTTAAAGTGGATCGGACAGTTATGGAATCCAACAAACCCAAGCTGCTCCGGTGTTCATGAGATGAAATTATGGCTGATCAGGTTCTGCTAAAATTTAAAGTAGCATATTTGGACAGAATAACAGCTCTTAAGATTGGGATTTGAATACATTACATGTGCATTGTACTGTAGGTCCGATGCCCATCCGACATACTCTTATCTCTGAGGTTTGAATACATAATATTATCTCTGGGGCTTGAATACATTACATGTGCATTATACTGTAGATTCACGTGTTGTTGCATACTAGCTTGCATGCATGGGGAACATGTGAGTGGCTTGCTAAGTCATTTATTTTATGTTCAAAGCACTGAGATTGTGTAATTATCTTTATTAATTAATATTTTTTTGGTCAGCTGCTGCCAGGCTTTAAAAAAAACAAAATTGCTATTGTTCATGAAATGACGAGACGTGAAAAGACTCTCCAGTATTAGGTGGCATTATATATTCCATTACTTTCCTTTACAAAGCTCACATATTTAAGAGAAATATATATACATATATATATATAGATGAGTTACGGTACATTATAATGTATAGGCCCCTTTCTACATCAGATTTTAAATCGTTGAACTCAAAGTCCAAACAGCTAATCCAAACCGTTCAACTTGTTCTCCATATTAATATGTGTCTGGAGACCAAATTTTACATTTTTTGGAAATTATTTACTTTTTTTATTTATTTATAGAAAATCGTTGTTTTTCAGACAAATCTGGACCATAAAAAACAGCGATTTTCAAAAATCTAAAAAAATATTAAATAATTTTAAAAAATATATAAAATTTGGTATTCAAACACATATTAATAAGGATAACAAGTTGAATGGTTAGGATCGGCTGTTTGAACTTTGAACCCGACGATTTATAGCCCGATGTACAATGGATCCTATACATTGCAATGCATAATAGCCCAACTCTCTCTCTCTCTCTCTCTCTCTCTCTCTCTATATATATATAGAGTAATGCTATTATGCATTGCGAATTAAAGCGGGTGCTTTAATTTGCGCTCATATCACGATTTTCACAGTTCAAACAGCCGATCCAAACTGTTAGATGTGTTCTTCATACTGAAATGTGCTTGGAGACCAAATTTTACATTTTTTGGAATTTTTTACTATTTATTAAGCCAGTTTGAAAATCGCTAATCCAACGGTGGCTCATATTGAACAGTGAAACCGTTGGATCAGCGATTTTCAAAGTGACTTAATAAATAGTAAAAAATTCCAAAAAATGTAAAATTTGGTCTCCAATCACATTTCAATATGGAGAACACATCCAACGGTTCGGATCGGCTGTTTGAGCATTGGAAATTGCAATATGAGCGCGAATTAAAGCACTCGATTTAATTCGCAATGCATAATAGCCCAACTCTCTCTCTCTCTCTCTCTCTATATATATATATAGAGTAATGCTATTATGCATTGCGAATTAAAGCGAGTGCTTTAATTTGAGCTCATATCACGATTTTCACAGTTCAAACACCTGATCCGAACAGTTAGATGTGTTCTTCATATTGAAATGTGCTTGGAGACCAAATTTTACATTTTTTGGAATTTTTTTACTATTTATTAAGCCATTTAGAAAATCGCTGATCCAACGGTGACTCATATTGAACAGTGAAACCGTTGGATCAGCGATTTTTAAAGTGACTTAATAAATAGTAAAAAAATTCCAAAATATGTAAAATTTGGTCTCCAATCACATTTCAATATGGAGAACACATCCAACGGTTCGGATCGGCTGTTTGAGCATTGAAAATTGCGATATGAGCACGAATTAAAGCACTCGATTTAATTCGCAATGCATAATAGCATTACTATATATATATATATATATATATATATATATAGTAAGGCTATTGTGCATTGCGAATTAAAGGGGGTGTTTTAATTCGCTCTCATAACGCTATTTTGAAAGTTTAAATAGCCGAATATTAAAATGTGCTTGGAGAGATAGAGAGAGAGAGAGAGGTTGGCTAATATTAAATCAGTTGTTCCTGAGATCCCGTGCAACTTAACCAAGTCTATTTTCAATATTTGAAATCCAAAAGGTCAATCCAAACCGTTAGATGTGATATCTATATTAAATTGTACTTTGAGACCAAATTTTATATTTTACTATTATTATTTATTAAGCCACTTTGAAAATCGCTAATTAAACGGTGACTTAACCAAACAGTAAAACTAGAGCCACAATTGGATCAGCGATTTTCAAAGTGACTTAATAAATAGTAAAATAATTTCAAAACATGTAAAATTTGATCTCCAAAGATAATTTAATAAAAAAAAAAAGTGACAATTTTACTCTTGCTTCAAAATACCCCTCCCTACCCTTTTCTTCTCGAGTTCCCCAGTCGACAAGATCATAAGGTCTATATGTTAGAGTTTGCTGTTTCTATAAGACTGGTTTTTTATTTCATTAAAGCTGGTCATTGTTGCTTAATTTTTTTTATCTGATAATAAGAAGCACTTCCTGCAGAATATGCAATTTCATCAACTCAACAGGAAAATAATTAAATCTGCTGCGATTCCAAAGGATCACTGCGATCCGGTGATTCCAATCTCAACCGTTCATGTGTTTCGGGATTTGTGCATTAAATCTAACTTCTTTTGAGATTCGTGTATTCTAATAATTGTACAACTGAGATTAGAATCACAGGACCCTGCGATCCTTTAGAATCGCAGCAATTCGCTTCCAGTACTCTATAGCGATTTGTTGACAGCTTATTATTTTTCTTTTATCTTTTGTTTACCGCTTAGGTATCGGTATGACCTAACAAGGTGGTATGTATTGCAATACAAGAAAACAGAAAATGAATCATTTCAAATTAAAGTCAACATTAAAGCTCGGAGATTAGTTAGACCAAAAAACAGGAGTGAATGGTTTAGGAACTTCCCTATTATTTCATGCCTTGATTCGATTATTATTTGTATGAAGCCGATGGTCGATGTCTTAACTCTTTAGTTCAGTAATGCATGCGAGAGCTCGAATGTAGAGATCAATTGCTAGACCCGCGTACTTACAATTGTTAGGATAAATTTTCTGAAAAATTCGGATAATTAAATAAATTATTAAATAAAATAAATCAAGTTGAAAGGTTGAAAGGATAATATATACTCAGATTGTGTACAAAATACTACCTTTAAGCGTATTCCATCTTATCGTGCAAGGTGGAAACGTAACCAAGATAATTCGGAGTTGTCGCTCCTTAGACCCGTCATGAAAGCGACTGATAGTAGCTCCGCAATATAAATGAACAAATATTTTGTGGAAATGAATTATTAGTTAGCAGAAAACCAGAGATATGTATTTTCTTATTTCTATCGATAGCAATTATTTACTCATTTTTCTCTTTGTATAAGACACTGTTCATCAAGTCTCTTTGTGAACTCAACACTAAAATATATCAGATTGATTTTAGATGACGAATCCGAACCGTTGAAATCCATGTACCTTACAAGTGATATTTGTACATGCCGAAATTTAAATTTTTGACTTAATTTTGTATAGACTTAAGTGGTCAAAAAAGTTCAAAAATGAATGCATTAAACCATGGTTCTGAAATTCAGAGTCAGAATCGGCATCGGATGAATCAGATCGGAAACTCAGATTTTTTTTGGCATAAAGGCTGTTTTGTAGCCAAAGCGTAGGAAATAATTGGTAAAAAAAAATAATTTGCAAAAAAACTATGTTAAGACAAAATATTACACTCAAATAATTCACTAATTATATAATGTAATACAAGCATTATAAATAAAATATATTTTTTATTGCCAGAACATATGCCTAGCTGGCTGGATCATCTCATCGTCCTTGCAAACACTGTCACCATGTAATTTACGCAATTAGACATTAATTAGCTCCTCTAATAAGTTTGTGATTGTAATCATTTCCTTAATTAGTAATTTTGTACTTCTAGTGACTCTAAAATTCTTGGACAAGGACATAGTATTAACTATTAAGTATAGGATAATTCTATAATACATTTAAATTTTACAGTATATTACTTAAATAAAACAAAGGAAAATTATAGATGTGCTCTTAATTATTTCGTTAGAAAATGTATCATAATCAAATTAACTTGGAGTTTAAATAATTATTCATCATCAAAATATTAAATTCTATTGTTAAGGTTTTAATTTTTTCGCGTCTATAATTTTGTTTCCTAACTTGAATATTTATTTTTTAAATATTAATTCAATGTACATAAAAATTAGATATAAGTTAGAATTAGTGTCTAAGTTTAAAAATCGTAAAACAAACAATTTAGTTAACACTTAATATCGCTTTATAGTGTAGCGGCAGCGTGAGGATCAACACTTCATTAATTATACCATCATGGCCAGTGAGGGTACTATCCAGCCTAACTAAGCTTTTTCTTTAAGAAAATTAATAATCTATGTAGTGTGGAAAACGATGAATCCAGAATATACTAGGTTGCTTTATTTGATGCAAACCTATGTTCATTAGCTGAAGTAGAATTGCAAAACACTTTTTTTAATTGAAAAATCATTACAAAATATTTTTTTAATTGAAAAAATATCAGATTCGGCCAGACTTGACCCGGCTCGAGTTGACTCGGCCAGATAATCGGCTAACTCAGCCAAGTCAGACACTATTCATTTGAGTTTTGCTGAAAAAATTGCATGGGCGCTAGACTGGGGTAAAAATCGGACTGGACATGACCGATACCGAGTTGACTTTGTATCGACTGATTTTGAGAACCATGCATTAATCTTAATTTCTAATCATCTAATTTTGACCGCTTGATAATATGCTAAATTAATTTGGAAGTTTAAAATTTTAGTATGTACACGCATCACTCATAAGGTAAATGGATTTCAATAGTTAAAATTTATTATTTGAAACTAATTTGATAGATTTTAGAGTTAAGTTCACAAAGGACTTGGGGAACTTAAGACCACCTAATTAGCTAATATAACGCAAACTACTAGCTAAGTCGCTATACATTTCCATCCAATTTAAGCACCAAGCAGAAACCAAAAGGCAATAACATCCATATATATCTGACCGACCTAAGAGAACCCCAACAACTAAACTAAAAAAACCAACATGGAGTGCTATGACATGCATGTCCTCAATGCTCAAGCAGAGTTATGGAACCTTACCTTCAGTTTTATCAAATCCATGGCACTAAAATGTGCAGTTGAACTCGGTATTCCCAATGCAATCCATAACCACGGCCAGCCCATGACACTTCATGAGCTTCATGCTGTTCTCTCACTTCCCATGAAAAACAAACCTAATTTGTTGCGCCTTCTGCGCATGCTTACTCATTTAGGTTTCCTAGTTGTTCAGGATACTAGCATGAACAAAGATGCAGCCTATGACCTTACTCCGATCTCACACCTTGTTATTAAGAAAGGGAATTCATCGAGTTCGTTGTCTTTTTCTTTAGCTATGTTGGATTTTGCTATTATGAAACCATCACTTAATTTGGGTGATTGGTTCAAACAAGATAAGCTTGAGATCTGTGAGATAGCGCATGGTTGCACCTTCTGGGAACTGATAGGCAGAAGGCCTGAATTAAACACGCTGTTCAACGATGGAATGACAACAGATAGTTCCATTGTATCTGATTTTATAATCAACGAACATGGTAATGTATTTGAGGGAATATCTTCTTTAGTTGATGTAGGAGGTGGCTCTGGAACCGTTGCTGTTGCAATAGCTAAGGCTTTTCCAAAGATAGAGTGCACTGTATTGGAACTGCCTCAAGTAGTAGGCCACCTTCCAACTGATGGTTTAGTAAAATTTGTTTCTGGAGATATGTTTAGCAACATTCCACCTGCTCATGTTGTTTTCCTTAAGGTAACATAGAATTTTTTCCTGTTAGTATACATCTCTGTGTTTGTTTGCGTACCTTAATACCAATGACTAACATGAATATATTTATCATCTTCTGATCAACTACATTTTTTCTTAGTGGATCTTACATGATTGGTGCGATGAAGATTGCGTAAAGATATTACAACGATGCAAAGAGGCAATTCCTCCGAGAGATGCTGGGGGTAAGGTCATCATTGTTGATATAGTTGTCGGATCAGTCGGTAGTTTGCACCGAGAAACACAATTATTGTTTGATGTGTTAATGATGACGTTAATGAATGGAAAGGAGCGAGATGAGGAGGAGTGGTGGAACTTATTCAAAGAAGCAGGATTTACTTCTTACAAGATTGTTGCTAGTCTTGGTGTTCGATCAATCATTGAAGTTTATCCTTAAGTTTCATGGGTTATTATTGAAGCTCATGAATTGTATCTTGGAGTTATATATGTACTCTTGCTCTTTTAAGCTTATTGTAATTGATGTTTCCCATCTATATAATTTCATTAATTGTAATAAAAAAAAGTGAATTGTTTATGGTTCCTTTCTATTCTCCTATTATTTTAGTTCATCTCCCAACAGGCCAAGACAAAATATGATATACCTTATGAAGATTTTATCTTCCACTTATATGACTATTGACAATTAAAATATAATGCATTTCACAGAAAAAAGGAAAGCAATTTACACGGGGAACCAGTAACTTATCTTCACTTACCACCTAAGTCCATAACATTTGTAGGATAAAACACTAGTACAAATCACCTAATGTGTGAAATGCTTTACCATGTAACACGTACTGACTTATGTTTAATTTTAAGCCGTAACTTTCCACGGATTTTTGCTGATTAATTTACATACATAGGCTTTTAAAATTTCGTGCTCCTATCTAAGATTAAAATATAACTCAAACTACTATGCAGAAAATAATCCTACTGTGCAGAAAATGTACGTAACAAACAAATTACTTAATAAATTGATATTTCCGCATATATAATTAAAGAGGAGTACGTCCAAGATCCAACCAACGGATATAAATTAATAAAAAGATCTGACAGTACACCTAACGCACAAATAATTGCATAATAAATTAATCTATCTGATCCGATCCTCTCGTTATCTTTCTAAATTAATTCATGGTGCAAAAAACGTGGTACATAGAAAATGACAGGGGCTCCATCAACTTTGTACCAACATTGATTCACATTCCTACAGTGTATATTTTGTTATTATTATAAGAACAAAAGAGAGGATACATAATTTGGAGTAAACATATTTTATTTTTAATATAATTTCTCTCGTGGAATGTCTAAATTACATACACACACACAAGATACATAGTCTGCCTATTTGAAATTTTCCATAACAAATTTCGGATCTATATATACAAGATCATACGTTAAGTCTCTCTCATCAATATACTACATCCAAATCTGCTGAAATCCTCACTCCTATTTCAGAATTCTGAAATCCCTCCTCTCTGCCTATCTCTCTCCTCTCTCTTCTTTTTCTCTCCAAAAAATTGAGGAGAGAGAAAGAAGAGAGAGGAGAGATTTCAGAGTTCAGAAATCTAGAAATAAGAAGAATTTTATAACATGTCCATTTGCGGGGTATCATTTTGATTGCAACAAAATTTGTAGGGCCTAAGATAGTCACGGGTAGTTTTTATTTTTATTTTTGGTATTACACGTACGGCTTGTAGGCCCAGTGACGGGTAGTTGGTATATGAAAATATAACACAATCCATCTTGTTATTAAAACCTCCACCGGCCATAAAGCATAAACCATAGCAACACCTCATAAAAGAGAGAACTATTTGAGAAAGCTGATCAATTCACCATCATTTCATTTAGTGCAAATGGCTACAGAGGAAGTGCATGATATTGTAATTATTGGCGGAGGCATCAGTGGTCTCTCTCTTTCCCTTGGTCTTTACAGGTTAAGATTTTTCTGTGAAATCTTATTTCTCATTTAGTGAAATATACTTGTCGTGGAATATTGTTACAAGAAAAATGTTCCTCTTCATATAAAAAAGATTATATTTCAAGACAAAGGAGTTAGCTAGACATATTCACATAGATGTAAATATAATCATTTATGTACTGTATAACTTTTTCATTGTCATGTTAACGTCATTATATATATACTTGTTATGTATATAGGAATAAGATAGTGAGTGTGTGACGGGTAGTTGGTATAGGAATATATAACACAAGTTGGAAGTTTTAATAACAAGATCGATGGATTGTGTTATCTATTGCTATATACTAACTACCTATTATTGTGCTTACGGGCCGTGTAATCATAAAAAAATAAAAATAACCATATTTTAATTAAAACCTTATTTCTCATTTAGTGAACATATAATTCTCATGCAAATATTACAACAAAAATGTTCCTGAAAAGTTCATGTAAAAATATCATATTTTATGACAAAGGATTTAGAATATATTCATATATCTCTACCTTTAATAATTTATGTAATATATAACTTCTTTGTTGGCATTTCAACGTCATGACACACACACACACATATACAAATCATCAACCTCAAAAAAATTTAAAAATACATGCAGCTCTTGTAAAAAATATTATATATAAGTGTCATTTTAGCCAAATTTAAAGGCAAACAATCTATTGGATTCATTTCATTTCATTACTTTTATTTTGAAAGGGAAGTAAGACCTAGATTTGCATTTGTTATATTTTGACAAGGCAGTAATAAATTTATTACTGTCTTGTCAAAATATAACAAGAAACATATATATTTCTCCTACAGTAGGTGTTGATGGCCCTGATATATATATGTAGTTGAAGTATATAAGCTTCAACAATTGTTAATAACCGTTGTTGAATACAACAATCACCAACGGTTCTTTATACATAATCATGAATTAGCACCAGCGAACAAATTAATTGGACAGAAAATTAATATAACCATTGATTGGTTGAACAAAAATGAAGTAAAGAATGTTTAGGAGCTAATTCAGATCCTTCAATCTATATATACATAAAAAATCTTGTAAGGGCATATGTCTTATTATTATTATTACTCTTAATTAATAATATTTTAATTAATTTAATTTGTAATAAATTTGACGCACATGACATACGCTAGCTAATTGTGTATTACAAAAATCGTCAATGACCCATTGGTGCTTATGCGTTGGCGACGATCAAACTATCTCTATCTCATCTCTCTACCATTTAATTTATAATAAATGAATTACACACAGATATATATATACATATATATATACACACATATATGTGTATATATATATATATACATTTATATACACATATATATATATATACATATACATATACATATACATATACATCTATACACACACATATATATACATATACATATACATATACATATATGTGTATATATCTATATATATATGTGTATATACATGTATATACATGTATACATATGTTTACATATATATACATAT